>VXBP01001113.1:0-510557 GCA_013400115.1 Rhinopomastus cyanomelas | reverse complement strand
CCAAGGCAGGCTCACCTGTTGCCTCAACCTCCTCTGTAGTCTGGGGTCTAATGTCAACACAACCCTTAGCAGTATAGACAGAGGCAAAGAAAGTGTTGAGTATCTCTGCCTTCTCTGCATCCTCTGTTTCCAGGGTACCCACCTCATTCTGCAGGGGGCCTACGCTGCCTCTAGTTTTACTTTTGCTTGCTATATATTTAAAGAAGCTCTTTTTGTTGCCTTTGACCTCTCTTGCAAGGTTCAATTCCAAGGAGGCCTTGGCTTTTCTAGTTGCATCCCTACATTCCCTCTCCAGAGCCTTATAATCACCCCAAGTGGCCACCCCCTCCTTCCATAACCTTGCTTCTTCCTCTTCAGTTTGCCTAGTAGTTCCCTGGTTAACCACGCGGGTCTTTTGGCCCCCTTCCTTGACTTATTCCTTGTTGGGATACTCATTTCTTGTGCTGCAAGAAAGCAAGTCGCTGGTACTAGAGAGAGAAAAGGTATGTAATGGGGGGCTGGTACCCCTAAACATGCACTGGGGTCCTGCTTCAAGTCACAGAATGCATTTCTGTCCTGTCACTAATGACACAACAGATCAGGCTGGAGACAGAAAAGCCAGTAACTCACAAAAATGTCGCTCTGGTTCCTGCTGAACTGGGCACAGGAGGGTGGCTCAGCCTGAGAGCTGCCAGTACTGGACCCCTGCAGAGCCAGGGTCAAGCTCTGCTCCCTGGAGCTCATTACTGATTTGATGTCAAGTCCAATCCTGGCTGTGGTGAGCATTTGTCAAATGGCAGAGAATGAGGAGGGGGTAGAGTACATAGGTAACAGCCACCCAGGAGTGCCTTCTTTTGGGCTAAGGGGCTAATAATGGAGAAGAGCACCTTCTCCTGCTGTTCCAGCTTAACCTTAGGTACAGCCATTAACCTGACCCAATGGGAAATTAATATTCCCCAATTTGCCAGAATGCTGCTTGCTCTGGCTTATTTTCTTTCCATCTGGCTGTGGTGGAGGAGAGCCTATCCTCAGCTTGCTGCTCAGCTGGCACTTTCTTCTTTTTTAACTCGCCTTTACATCTCCCATTCAGCCCCCTCTCTCTCTGCATCCCTTTCTCTGCTTCACTCTGCCAGCGTGGGTATGTGTGTGCCCGTGTGCGTGTGTGCACGTGTGCCACTCGCTCTTCCCTTCTGTCTTTTTTGTTCATATATATTTAGTATTTATTTACAAGCTTGATTTTTTTCCCTCTGAGTGAAGCCAGGCATGCACAGAAATCCTTAAGATGCTATAAAGCCGCTGAGGTATAAAATGGAAAGTGCTTAGCCTGCCTGTACAGAAATATCTCACTGCGCCGCACTGGAAGCCACCGAAGCTGGGCACTGTAAATCTCATAGAGTTTAGCTTGTTTGTTTACACCATGACGATGATCTAAAGAGAAAAAGAGAGTGAGTGAGAGGGAGAAGCTCTTGGTTCCCCTGTCAGGCCACGGCACATATCCCTTACCCAAACCACATATTGGACCTCATGAGCAGGATGCCAGGCCAGCAGTGCCTTCCCAGCCCACCTGCAGACAGCCCACTGGTGGGGCAAGGAAGAGGTGTCCTCTTTGATGGTCTCCTTTCCAGGGCACAGACACAGCAGCCTATGCATTTCCCAGAGAGATGTTATGGGACACAGCAGAATTTCTTGCTTCTTATGTTTGGGTCAAACTGCATCTCTTTCTGACTCTTCAGCCTTGGTCTAAGTAGCTTTCTGACACCACCCTGTCCAGCCACAAAAGGTCTTCTGAAGACTTAGAAATGGTCTTTGCTCAAAGCAACGGTCCAAAAAAATTCCTGAACTCTGTAGAAATAGGTTCAAATTTTTACCTTCTCTTTTTACCTTCCCTCAACCAGGGTCATTCTTTGAAACCCATCACACACAAGTTACTTAAGTGCAGTTCCAGCACCACCAGCTCATCTTTACAACATGTCCCAAGTGAGTATCCCACATGCTAAGCACTGGTGGGACTCTGGTCTTGCTTCCAGTGTCTGCAGGTAGGTCCAGCCTGGGCTTTGTGAGACAGTGGCATCTCAGTATACCCCAGGATAGGACTGGCCCCTTCAGAGCTTCCCCAGAAAGTGTCCAAATCACTCCTCTCTTGCACAACTGTCCTGGCAGGCAGACTGCTGGAGCTAAGTCATATTTGCATGCTGCCCCTTTGGACAGGAGTTGTACAGAGCTCTGGAGAGTAAATGCCAGGAAAATCCCTGTTTTACAGCTCCATACTGATTGCAGAGGACCAGTAGTCAATTCTTTTCATGTGCCAAACACAGCGGCTCCATCTGAGCGAGAGATGGAGCCATGGTAGCACAGGAGAGACAAGATTTGAGAAGACAAGTAAAGACAAAAAATTCTAGATCACAAATCATGAGTGCTGTACATAGCACAGTAGCAGAAAGCCACAGTGGAAAATGTGAGAGCCTGCAGTGATGGCACTTAAAAACATCTGTATAAAAACCCACCAGGCTGGTATATTTGTTCTTACATGACAAGTGGGGAATTTTACCTGCAATGCTGATGCGACTTAACTCAAACCATTCAGGGAAGTTGCTGTGGATCTGGGAGTTTCCCATGCCTTAGACATCAGATCCTTCCAACATAAAGGAATAAAGGCCTTGGACACTGGAAAAAACACTGGAGGTTTTCTCAAGTATCCATGGGCAGAGAGACTAAAAAGGAAGGAAACCTACACTCTCTATGAGTGGATGCAGGCAGCTGAGGGTGCCAGGACCCCGCTTTGCGGCAGCTTCAGCTCTACAAGGCATAAACAGGGAAATTCTTGCCTTCCCATCAGTCTGCAGGGGTGCGCACTGTCCAGACACCGCAGGGAAAGAGAAAGTTGGAGTCCAACATCTACTTGGCACATTGGTGGCTTTGCACCTCTTCCATAAGCATCCACTAGACAGTCCCTTCCTCCCTCTTCCCAAAAAAACCTGCAAGGGTGAAATGCATAGACAAACTGTCCCAGGTGGTTGTTGGCTCAAGCTGTTTGTCCTGCTATTCCCAAAAGGTGCTGTGCTTCCCAGGCAAAGGGAGGAGAAATTGGAGGACAGTGTGGAAGCCATCACCTGGGGTGCCAGCCTGTCATGGTGGCGCATGAAGAGGGTGCGCTCTGCAGGAAGATGACTGGTTCATGCTCTTGCCTTGAGCCAGAGATGATCCTTTCACCACTGGAACCAAGAGAACAGAATATTGAAGTCCCTGCTTGCAAAGCAGATTTGCACTGACGCTTGTTGACAGGAAGAAAGGAAGTGTTTTATAGGACCCTACAGAAAAGCAGTGTCTGTGAATCTCAACATGACCCTCCTTCTATGGATACATGCAAGTTGGGAAGGACTTTCCACCACTTCTAGAAGAGAAACTGCCAGAAAAACAAAGACTTCATGCACAGTAATGTTGAATTATCCTCAAAATGTCTCCTTCCTAGCCTTTTGCTGAAAACCTTATTTTTTTGGTTTGTCTTTTCTCCTCCTTCCCAAATGGCTTTCTGGTCTCCTTAAGAGGGCATGCCAGGGCCCAGATTAGGGGTCTCCACAGCACTCAGAACAGGCCCCAGACAGCTGCAGTGAAAAGGATGCTGCAATCCTAAATGCCCTGTGCGCTCTACATATTGTGGAAAAAGCTGTTGCATTCATCAATGTCAGACGCAGAGTTTGAATAAATTTGAATGCACTCAAGCGTGTTCCCTGCAGTTTTCTATAATATCACTTTCCAGTTTGAATATTTCACTTACTTTTTTTCAAATTTCTTTTTATCCACCAGTTTTTCCTCCCTTTCATCCTCTCCTCCTTCCACCTTACCCCCCTCCTCAGGTTTTTACATTTGCAACCCAAGCAATTGGACAAGAAGCCATGCTGCGAGCTTTCTTTTAGCAGCACCCTGGAAAAAAAACAGTCACTTCTCATACGGTTCTCATGTCTTTGCAGCTGCTGGCCACTTTGAACATCTTTCCACAACAGAAAAACACCCCATGGGACATGGTGACTATAAGAAATGAAGTGTTCGCAAGGCACCGGCAAAGGATTGACCTGTAGGTTCTCACAGGTGGTTGCCTTGGCCCACTGGCTGAGCTCTGTGGGGTTTTGGCTGTCAAAAGGGAGCAACATGGTCAAATGTATCATGACCTGAGCTGAGGGTCCCAACAATCCATGTGCCCTGCTGACATTGCATGGCAGCATCCCAAAATTACTCCAGGGCAAACAAGGTGAACTGAATTGATGTTTTCCTTCTTCCTCTTTGGCACCAACCTGGAGTAAACGCGTCACCCCCTTTTGTCACCCATAGTTCAATTTGTCCTCTCTGTATTGGAAACCATACTTGTACGTGTGTTGGTAGACCATCAAATGCTGCAGATTGAGCAGGCCTACTAAAGGGTTAATTATACTCTGGACCAGCCAAAGAGACATCTGTAACCCTGCTTTTGGGCTAAGTTTCCATGCCTTCTACAGAAGTAAGAAGGAACAAGGAAAACAAAAGCCTTGTGCCAACCTGACCAGACAGGCATCTCTAAGACACCTTGCCCTTGACCAGGATTGCATCCTGGGGGCAGCGGGATGGGAGGTGGGTTGGAGACTGGGAGAAGAGAAAAGGCTGATGACACCAGAGAATGAATGAATTCTGCTGCTTGTATTGAGAATTCACTGCTCTCCCTTGTAGTGAAAACTCTATGATCTTGTGACTAACCACTTTCCCCTTTCACTGTTTTTGATTTATATCCCATTACTTTGCCTGTTTGTGCCTTGCAGACATGAATTTTTTCCCTGACATCTCCTATGCAGCAGCCACGTCAAAACCTTTGATAAAATAATAGTGGTAAGACATTTGTATGGCTGTTTTTATGTTTCCAGGGATATAGACATCAATTAAAACCCTTCATACAATCTGATCTGTCGTTATTAAAGGCATTAATACTGGCACGCCCCTCAGATTAAGGGCTGCTCACCAGGCGATGGAAGAAAGCACAGAATATTGTCCACATGTGTCCCTTCTCTACTTGGCTCCCATGGGGACCTCACTCAGAGGAAACTAGCACAGGCTACTGAGGGCACCCATGGCTATAGTGAACTGATTGGGGGTAGTACAGGGCAAAGGCATCCCATGAACCAGTGAGGCATGACATTATCCTACCAATACCTCTCATACCACCACATGATCTTGAATAACAAATGTTGGCTCTGCCACTGACCCCCTGGCAGTTCAAAAGTGCCACAGTTGCTTCAATACATGCCCTAGAGGATAGCCAGAAAGAGCAGCTGAGACAGCAGTCACGGTGGTGCGTGGTGCTTGGTGCTGAGCATTCACTTAAGGAAAGGCAACCTTCCATAACATAGATAAAATGGGGAAGGAGACCTGAGGTACAGGAAATATGGGACTTTCCCCTGGAAACTCATGTAGCATTTCCTCATCAAAGACATCCACACACTATCGAATACAAGCATTTTTTAAACAGGAGGAAACTGAGGGTGCATAGGTTACGTGGTTAAATACACAAGTGCTGGTATCCAACTGAAGGAAGACACGGGCGCTGCAGCAGTTAGCCTGCCAAAACACCAGTGTCATCGCCCAGGGTTTCACCTGGGGAGGCAAACCAGAAGGTCTGAATTACAGCTTCCTGCAGCCTTGTCCAGACCCACATGTGCCCAGCTTTTCTCATTCTGCACAGCCCAAAGTAATTCCTGCTGGATCTGGAAACAGTTGGTGTCCCCATCTAACCTTCTCAAAATGCCTCTTGTGGGGGGAAGTCTGACTTTGCACTGAATACCTTTCGGGACAAGACCCTTCTCTTTTCCCTCCAGCACTGCCGCCACCCAGAGCCCGTGTTCCCTCCTATTGGCGCTGTATGATACAGCCAAAGGCTCCCTTTGGTGACGATGCCTTCCTTAGTGCTCTTAGAGGACTGTATAACTGAAGTGAAATTGCTATCTGCGCTAGGAAATATTCCCTCCGTGCAGTTTTCTAAATCCTCATTCAGTGTAGCAATGAGATGTAGGAGATCCCACTCAAACCTTGGTGGTTTACAGGCTACTACCGTCTCTGCTGTATTTGCATTATTTAATATTTTTCTCCTCTCTTTTTTTTCATGTTTCTTTCCCTCCTTGCCGAACAGAAAGGAAAAACTGGTCCTTCTGTTTGGCATCTCCCAGGAGAAAGGACAGTCAATACACCCAAGAAACTGGTCTCCCTTTCCGCTCACACTACTCACCTTCCCTTTGCCTTCCTAAGGACCAGGCAAAAGCAGACGATGGAAGAAAGGTGGGGAAAGTATCTTGTGAGACAACCTGCACTGTTGGGCAGTGACAGTCCCTCCACAGAGGTGCAGGTGCTTTGAGATACACCAGAACTCAGCACCAGCGTGGGCCTTGGGAGGGGATGGCTTTTGTTCCAGCCCGTCTGTGCAGCTTCCTCAATGGCTCACCAAACACGAGAAAGATGGCGAAAACTGCCTGGAGGACTGCCTCCTCCCATTCAGCCCTGGCATGGGAAAGACGCCAGTGGGAGGAAAATCTCCCCTTTCTCATCCAAAGGAAACTTATGCAACTGCCTGCTTGCCAGGAACATTTCAGCATGGCCACCCCCTCGTCCCACTGGTTAGGGCTATGGGCCCACGGTTGAGCCAGGCAGTGTCAGGGAAAATCGACACCCAAAATGAGAGCTGGGGGGTGGCAGGGGGAGCAAGGTGTGTGTGCATCCTCTATTTTGGTGTTTCTCTTTAAGCACCGGCTTCCCATTGCCCCTGGGGAGCCGGGGGGAAGCGTGCGTCTCTCAGGCACACAGCAGCCCTGACTGGGTAACGGTGCAGAACGTAAAGTGTTGTCTATTAGGTAGGAGACTGGTTAATACAAAGAGTTGTTGGTAATAACAATGTCCTTTCAGCAGTGACAGAGACAAAGTACCTGCATGTGGCGTGTACCACTGCGTGCAGCAAGTGATGGTCACAGGGAAGCTTTGGAGATCATTTGAATTTCACATCCAGGGAGAGTCGGCCTATCATTAAAAAACCCTAATTTCAGTGTCAGGTGGAGTTCCAGGTAATCGATCATGGTGTCAGCTGGCAGAGGCTCTCCTTGCCTCCTTGCCTTGCCTCCAAGTCAGCCTTGGTTTTTTCCAATTAAACTTGTTGCTGGGCTCCAGAGGGAAGTGCAGGAAAGGCAGACCACACAGCCCTGCTCAGTACCAGAGAGGTGAGAGTTGATAGGACCAGAAAGGTCAGGCTGAGGGCTGCTGTGAGATGACTATGGTTTGGGGCTAAGGAAAGAAGATGCTGAGAAAATGATCTTTGCAGCAGTGAGATGCAGAAGGGATTTGCAAGGAGAGATCTCAAAACATCATTGCATCTCGGGGAAGGCATTGCACAGCACCCTTTATGCCTTACTGATTCTGCCAAGTCCCACCATTCAGTTTTGCTGCCTCCCATGTCTCCCACAATTAGTCTTTCAGTGCCCCTGGGTCCATGTTGGTCTCATATTGCCCTCACTTGCCCTTTGCCTCTTCTTCTCACACCTTTCCTCCCCTATCCTCACACTGGCATTTCTGACATCCCCAGCCACTATCTGCCAGCTCTCCAGAGACCATCTGTTGCTCTCCAGAGTCAGATTCCTTTTAATGGGCAGCAAAAGGATCCAAGCTCCTTTCTAAAGCTTCAGTTCATAAAACAGAATAATAGAATCATTAGGGATTGGAAGGTACCTCAAAAGACCATCTAGTCCAATCCCTTTGCCACAGCAGGATCGCCTAGACAAGTCACACAGGAGCACATCCAGACGGGTCTTAAACTTCTGCAATGAAGGAGACTCCACAAGTCCCTTGGGCAGCCTGTTCCAGTGCTCTGTCACCCTCACTGTGAAGAAGTTCCTTCTCAGATTGATGTGGAACCTCCTATGTTCCAGCTTACACCCTTTGCCCCTTGTCCTATCAGTAGGTGACACTGAGAAGAGCCTGGCTCCATTCTCCTGAAACTCACCCTTCAAATATTTGTAGACATTAATGAGGTCACCCCTCAGTGTCCTCTTCTCCAAGCTGAAGAGACCCAGCACCCTCAGCCTCTCCTCATAAGGCAGGTGCTCCACTTCCTTCATCATCCTTCAGTTACTAGGACAACATTTTCGGCAAGAGCATTTTTGGTTACAAAACAACCTTCCTCTTCCCTCTAAGGTCAAATCTACATGAAGAATTGCCATCAATAGAAATATGCTCTGTTTTCCATCGTATTTCACCCCAGTTTTAAAACTCATATCTGTAACCAAAGTTGATTGAAGAGGCTTCATACAAGGGGAGAAAAATACTTCCAAAATAATGCCAATAAAAACATGCTTTAGAAAACTGAAGGAATTTGTTAGAAAAAGAGCTTTTCAATCCTGTAGGTGTTCTGCAGGAAATCCCATTGCAATCCCACTACACAGAAATGACACTGAAATTGAAACACTTCTACAACATTTGCTCAAAGCTTTGACTGGTTCTGCTTGCCACTCTGCCTATTTCATAGCTAAATTTCAGGAGCAATAACAAAGCCTACAGATCAGAAAGAGCAGCTCTAAACCAGACCAGGACTCCGTGTTACCACGTGTCTAGTGAAAGACAGCAATTAAGCCAACAAAGCTGAAAACAAACAAGGCCAGAGCTATCATCCTACCTGAAAGGCAGGGCACAGACGCACACAGAGAATTAGATGCCTCATTTTATGCAGGACTGAAGTCCATGACCCCAGCAGGGTGGTTCAGAAGAAAGAGACTGTAGTAGAGGTAAGATGTGAAGAACAATGGATTTTGGAGAGGAATTGCTCTGATGGACTTCTGTGCTCAGTGCTTTTTCATGCTCAAGTGATTTTTCTAAAGCCACAGCAAAGCAGAGGGGTGAGGCAGGTCTCATAGCCAGAGAGAGCATCAGGGGCTAGCTGAATGGGTCATTCAGGGTTGAGCAGTGGGGTTTGCAGTGCAGATGGTCAGCAGACAGGACCTGGAGGGAAAACATAAAACTGACCTTGACTGTGGGTGCAGGCACAGCTGGAGAGCAAGCCTTGAGGAGGTAATAGGTGGAACTATGCAGGAAAGCAGCCAGATTGGCTGTCTCTGCGGTGCGAGGACACTGCCCATCCCTGCCGAGCCCCCTCTGACTGGTCTGGACATCCACATGACAGGAAAAGGTCAAACTGGTCTAACTGCAGCATTGCAGAAATGTGATCTTTGTTTCCAAGAGAGAAGCTGAGCAGCAGGAAAGACATCGCTGTAACACCTAACCATAAAGCTGGGCAGGGAGCCCAAAGCTGAGGTTAACACCATTCACTGTTGGATCAAAGGGCATTGTGGATCGGGAACACCCAGCCAACTCTTGAAATCTCTCATACATACTACATTTGCCATCCTATTTTTGCCAGTACTGAAGAGGGGGCATTGCATACAGAGTTTGTGGCAAGTTTTGTAAAGTTTGCTAAGCCGCACCTGCGTGATGTAAAGACATCTGGTGAAGAGCCCAGCCTTTTCTGTTTTTGACATGGATCTGTGTGGAGCATAGGACCAGGTGTGAGCAGCAGCGACCTTCCTGTGGCTCTTCATGGCTGGGTACATGGACAGAGCTTATTTCCAGACACCCAGACCTTCTAGAGCTTTGGATCATCCCTGATCTTGAGGTGTATCAGTTAGGAACAGGCCCCATGCAATGGACAGTTTTGACTATGTAGTGACAGTTGCTGTAGTGACCATGTCGAGACATTTACAATTTCTCAGCCTGGTTTGCCTGACACTGTAATTCAGCTGATTGCAGAAGGTCTTCAGTGATGAATCTGGGCTCACTGCATGGGATCTCTAGTAAGTGGCTGGAGGCATCAATCACACTGTAAGCACAAAGATTACTACTCATTTTTGTAGGACTCCAAAGCAAAGAGATATGAGGAAGATGGCTCAGTTCCTATTTGCTAGGTATGTTAAGTCACTTCCTTGTGACTTCTGAGCTTGCTGATCTGCAGCTGGAGAAGTTCATTTCTCATGTGATTGTGGTGTAGAGGGAGCTGAACACTGTGATGGTCCCAGCCCTGGTCCTCTCTGAGATTTGATCCTGTCTCGCCAGAACAACTGGCACCTGCTGTTGTTCCACAGGGGGCTGAAAGCACTTGGATCCCACATGATACCTAGAGGAGAGGAGAAACCACCTGCCTTTGTTGTTTAGCGTGCTGCAAAACCATGCTTATTTCTCCTCTGGTGCGTGGATACCTGAGATCACAGGCTAATGCAAAGCAGGTTCAAGGATTTTGGACTGCAAGGGGGGCACTCAAGGTCTGAGGTTGGTTTGCAGCTCAGGTGGTGATTCTCTGTGTGACCTGGGATTAAGCATCTCATCTCTGGGCTTTGGTTTCCTCTACTCTTCACCAGGGACATGTCTCACCTATTTAGTGTGCCTGAATAATCTCTTTGGTGTTTGAAATGGGTCTCCTTTGTGGCCTCGTAGAACATCCCAGTCCAGCTCTTTGGCACTGACAGAAGCTGCTGCAATGGAAATAGCAAGGCTGGAATGTATGGTAATATATAATGGGAGAAGGTGAGACCAGAGCTGACAGTCTCTCATCCTAAGCTTATGGTAACAGTGACAAATTTCTCATTGTTTGTTCCTTCCTTGCCTGGCACTTTTGCTTCGCTTCAAATGGAGTTTATCATGGTGCAATGGGCTTTTTCTCCAAGTTAATGTCTGTCAGCTCCAATCTGTTCAAATGACCTTTGTAGGCTCAGGGGAATTTTAAAAATAAATAAAGAAAGGCCTGCTGAAGTGCTTAAGGAGGGCGTCACCTGACAGTCATTGATAGAGACACTTCAGACCCTAGAAGCACTGTGTATTCCCAGGACCAAGCCTGGGGAAATGGGCTGATAAGGAAAAGAATCTGGGGCCCCAGGGATATCCACTTGATGGAAGAAAGGACATGGTTGAGCCACAAACATGGAGCTGCTGCTGGCAGGGAAGGGGAACACGCAGCACTCAGTTCCCTGAGCTTTTCTCTGAGTCTCATTGCCCCCACAACAGGAGCTGCACTGGAGTGTGGGTTCATGCAGTAGCTCCCAAAGAACCCACAAAGGGTACAGTCCAGATAATCTTGTCTTTACTTCTCTCTCAGAAGACACTTCTCTAATAGTATCTTCCAAGAAGCTCACTTGCTGCTGATTGAACTGAAAAATTAGGTCCCCCTGGCTGTGTAGGTTGAGCTGAGCATGGTCTTGGTGAATAGCAGACTCCAAGCTCTTCCTTTGTGGGCAGCTGGATGCTTTGTTTCAGCTTTGCCTTTTGGAAAGCTCAAGGCAATTTTACCACAGTTTGCCCCTGACAAAGCTGGCAAGCTAGTTGGGAATGTATATGGAGTTGAGAGTTCAGTTGAGAGTTTTCAGGAGAAAACACCTGTGGAAAAAAGTCAGGGCAGGAGAAAATTGGGATGGAGGC
Source organism: Rhinopomastus cyanomelas (assembly GCA_013400115.1). Taxonomy (NCBI): domain Eukaryota; kingdom Metazoa; phylum Chordata; class Aves; order Bucerotiformes; family Rhinopomastidae; genus Rhinopomastus; species Rhinopomastus cyanomelas. The sequence goes on along the minus strand of VXBP01001113.1, from coordinate 499,121 downwards.
TGTGATTGAGTTAAAAAGTCAACACTTCATTAGAATGATGCTAAAGACATCATAGGAGGACAGGGAAGGAAAGAGTGAGAATGTGAGAGAAATACAGTCTAAAACCAACCTCCTGGCTCCAGCTAATGTGGACATATTTTGCAGGGTTATTCAGTCTTCCCAAGCTACAAGGACATCAAGAGAGCCACAGGAGACCTGAAAGGACTGGAGCTCCGGGAGCATTTCACAGAATGCCCTAACTGGAGTTGGGCTGAAATTGCAGAAGGAGCCTAAGAAGATCCATTAAAATGGGTTGCTGCTGGCTTCTTCACCAGCATTGCTGGTGGTGGAGCCTTAGCCAGCAGTATTTTGCATGCACAGGCTCACAGCCAGCTGCATGGTAGAGGCATGACTCAAAAGTTCTGCTCAAATGCTTGAGAGAACCCCCAGACTTTGTTCATTTCAGTTCCTGACCTTAACTTGGGTGGTATCATGGGGTCTTCACTTACAATGTTCCTGCTCTACTGGACATCCAGCTTTAGGGCCAAAATCTGAATATACTTGCAATGACAGCACATCACAGAATAACAGAATTGCTTAGATTAGAGAAGACCTTTAAGTTCCTTGAGTCCATCCATAAACCTAACAGTGCCACGTTCACTGCTAAACCATGTCGCTAATTACAAACGTGTCAGCATATTTACCTTCTGCTATTCTGCTTGGAATTCTAGATGCATTTTGGATTGCAAATGAAAGATTCTTTTTACCTTGGACCTTCCATGGTTATTGACGTAAGATTTGTAGTGAGTCCCTAGAAATGAGCTTTGACACTATCAACTTTCTCAATGAAAAAAGAAAAAGGGGGGGGGGGGAAATGTATTGCCCTAATGAGCTGTTAAACAGAGGAACTGAACTTCAACACATACAACGGTGTCTGCCCGAGTCTGCAGACTGCCTACACTGCAGCTGAGAAAGGCAAGAGCTGCCTACACCTATCTCAGTATGTCGACTCTGAACCCTAATGCTGACGCTTTAGAAAGAACCACTCAAACGGCTCTCCTAGCTGCAAGGTTTTGCAGATGCCTGCAATTCTTTTAATTAGCCTCCAGTCCCAGGTTGTTTTCTGCATCTCTCAAGAAGGAAAAACAGTCAACTGTCTTTTCTTCAACAGCCAAACCAACCCTAACAGCCAAACCAACCCTATATCTTTCATGTTACAGACATTTATGTTGCATTCAGAACAAGGAACCATCTCAAAGTATAGAAACAGCACAGAATAAAGACTTTACCATCAATTTCAATAAGTTTAGGAATCTTGGAATGATTCTACTGTTCATTATTCTCCGCAGTTCATCTCTCCTGGTGTACAGATCATGCTGCAGTCCTGTCTTGTGTGCCTCCTTTTCTGCAGCAGCAGGGATCACACCACTGCACAGTTCATCTCAAACTCAATACTGCAGCCGTTCGATCGTGATTGAAGGCTGCTGCCTCACCAGGGGGAGGCACTGTGCTCTGGAGACAGGAGGGGAGATGTTACTGGAGCTCCTGGTGAGCTTTGCAGTGGCTTTTATGTTTGACTCATAATGGGTTTTGTGCTGTTTTTTAAAAATCCTATTAAGAACAGAGTTTGAAGCTGAAAGGACTGCGAAAGTTGCTGAGTACCTTGTCATGTTCCCAGGTTCCCCTTTTCCCTTGTGTTCTGGTAGCACAAATTAAATAAGAGCATTGTGAGTCTGCAAACAGCTTAAAAAAAGTCCCCACGATGAATGTGATTATTGACCTCAACCTGAAGAAGCGTTTCCACCTCCACTCCCATCCTTCTTAAGTGACCCACCCATCTCTGTATTTCTCTAGGTTCTGCCATCTCTACCTTTGTCCCATACTTTTCTATCTGGGGGCTATTCCCATCCATCCATCCATCCACCCTTTCCTTGCTGTTTGTCTGTTGATCTGGCCCTCCAAACCATTTAAACAGCACAGCAAAGCCTCTGTAAACACATGGACCACCTCCAAGAGGATGCTCCTCTCCCAGACAGCAGCTGGAGGAACATTTGTGTTGACCCAGAGTCCTCATCCCCCATTTGAAGAGGATAGACCTGCAGTGATGGAAAAGGGGCCAGCAGGCAGTATCCCGCAGCAGGGACAGGAGTACAGAATGAGGGAAACCTCTGTGTTTGCTCCCAGTCTATCTGGCAGAACAAAGTCCACTGCCATCCCTCTCATTACCCTCGCTTTCCCCACCAGCAGCCCCCAGCCCAACAGAGGGACCAGGCTGGATGGAGAGCCTTTCTCTCCAGCGTGCCGCACTATGACAGATGATTGACTCGAAACAATATCTAAGGCGATCAGGATAAAGTACCGACCATTTCAAGGCTCAGCAGAATTCAAATTCTAATTAGACTTCTCACCACATTCCAAATAAAAATTGTTCCCCTGATATCCTTTTTGCCTATCAGGTGTCTCTCCCTGATCGCTGGAACAAAACGCATAAAGAAAGTGATTAAAGCCATAACAAAGGCATAAAATTGAAATTATCACTGGTATCACATCTGGGAGCAGAGTGTGTCACCACACTGCCACCCTCCCCTCAAGCGGTCCCTCCCCAAATAGACACACAGGCATATCCCCCTTGAACGTGAGTGACGGGCTGGGGGAGAAGGGACAGAGGGGTTTGGAGTAGGTCTTGCTCCATGGTCTGTGGTCTGGGATGGCATGTCAGCTCACACCCCTGTCCCCACCGCCACCAGCCCAGGGCTTGGCCAGGCTGGTGTTACAGTGGGTGTAAATCGCCTCATAGACTCTGGTGCTGGTTTTCATCAGCTGAGGATCTGGCCCATGGCATTTGCAAATGAAACACATGCAGACCCCTGAAGCATACACACCCAGGGAGAGGAAAACACATAAGCACAGAGGCCTGCTCGCTGCCAGGCGCTCTCTAATGAGCACACAGACAAACCCTTCTCTAGGGCGGCATTTGCCCTGCACATACACACACACACACACACACACACATACACACGCATCCCAGAAAATTCCTCCTGCCTGCTGACACCTTTGACACAACCAGAAGAACCACCACACATACACATGCAGAGTCCATGCAGAATATGTGATCCCGTTGTCTATTCATCACACACACACAGAGGGTTATAAATCTGTATCCAGCCAGAGCCCCCCATGTGTTCCCCCAAACACATATAAAATATACATATACACTCTGAACTTGGGCACAGCAATCCAAGCCAGCCAAAAACTGCACATGCTAATTCATACTCCATGGAGAGGGGCTCCAAGCACCTGCAGTCCCAGCAAACACATGTAGGTGGGCTACATGTCATCCTTATACAGCACCATGCTAGTCAATATTTTTTTCACTAGGTCACCCATTTGCAACATATCTATTCATAAACCTCAATTCACACTCAGCTACATACATATATATCAAACGTAGACACACTATATGCGCCCTGCGAACGGTCTTGCGGTTGTCAGCCCACAGACTTCACACATAAGCACACACCCACACATGCACATGTGTGCGCAGCTCAGCAGTCACTGTGCCAGTACAGCCCTCCATGATCCAGACGACCTCATTCAGATCGGCTAAAAACAAACGTGCCCTGTCAGGTTTTTTTTGCATGGATGCAGTGCCGTAGGCTCAAACAACCCCATTCCTAATTTACACCAGCGTGGGGGCTCAGGTTTCCCCTCAGCCAGGCTGGCACCCAGGGCTGCTGGAAGGATGTTTATGGCAGCGGGTGCCTGGCTGCAGTGGTGGGCACCCGGTGCCAGGGCTGCCCTTTCCCCCTCCTGGATCCTTGCCCTGCTGCAGCTCAGCTCAAGATGCCCTCACGAATGGCCCATTTCATTTTCCAGCTGCACGAGGGGCCACTCCAGAAGAGAGTTAAAAAGAGAGAGAGAGTCAGGGAGAAGAAAGAAAGGGACTAAAGCGATATAAAATTAAAAGGTAAAAAGCAGGAACGCAAATGGGAGAGAGCTCTTTCAGCTTTCACATTATTAATGACTCTTCAAAAAATCGGCGAGTTTTCCAATCTTCTCTGAGAAGCGCTTGAAGGAGCTCACAGATGAAACTGACCTTCAAAATGTTCTTTGGTCTTTAGTTAAGAAATTCGCTCGCCATTATGGCATCATTAGGGAAACAAGGATAAAATTACTCCATGGTTAATGACCTATAGTATCTCCCCACCAAAATTTGTTTCAGATCTAATAAAACTGTGCTTAACACACTCGGATGAGTTATGAGGACTGTTCTGCAGGGTATTAAAATGTGGAAAATAGATTTTCCGAAGCTGGGGGGACTGGACTTTTCGAATCAGATAGCAGAATGGAATTTTCTGGGCAATAAATTCTTCCATGTCTCAATTTCATCTCGCTCTTGCTCGCTCTCCCTCTCTCTCTCCCTCTCTCTCTCTCTCTCATGTTCTCTCCCTGAAATGCTAAAGCAACGTGGATATCTTTAAAGTGCTGAAGCTTATATAAACTTTAGCCCCCAACCCCCAAAATAGGGCCCCCACCCTTTAATGCTTTTTTTTGCCTTCCTTCTGAGAAGAAGACATAATCCCTCCATTAGGACCAATTTGGTGCTGTTCATAGAGTCAATTCAGCTGTGAGGCCTTCTTGTGTTGCGGTGTTGTGGTTTGGACTTCACATGAGCTCAGCAGGCTGCCAGCATTCCTGTGTGGACACTGGCGTGGCAGAAGGAACAATGCAGGGATCCTGAGGGGCGCAGGGGGTATCCCACCCCCCTGCACCGCATGGTAGCCTGAGGCCATGGTGGAAGCATGGAGCGGACCACTGCTGGGCGCATCGTCCTCATCTCCACTGCGACGGGACACCCACAGATCACCTCATGCTGCAAAGACACTCCCTGGGATGTACAGAGTGGTGCATGTGGGGGGACACCTGCACACAGGTGTGAGGCCCAAGTGACACGTACACGTCTGCTCCTATGGCAGCAGGTTACCACATCCCTGCTGGAGCTGCAAGTCCTGCTGCCATCACTGCCCACAGGCAGGTCACCGGAGCCCATGGACAGGCAGCTTGGGGCAGCGCAAGCCCCGTCTCATCTGTTGTTGCCTGAAGCAGGAGCCAGGGACTCCAATGGTGCTTTTAGGTTAGTGAGGGCTAGTTACTGCCGCTGAGAGAGGTGGCTTGCGAGGTAATGGCATTTTGCTCTCTTTAAACTTTAATCTTTCCTATTAATTCCCTGCAACTGGAGAATGTATGAGAGTTAATGTTCCATGAACGTGTTTCTCAGCCGACAGTCTCTTCGAGCTAATTACCTTCAGGTGCTAAATGGAGGGAAATTGCAATCCATTTGGATGTGAAAAAATTTCGCCTTTCCAATCCCCTGTGAAACATTCTTTTTCCTGAGTGTTGCAGAAAGAATGCACTTGGCTTCTTTCTTTTTTTCTAATGTTTTCCTCCTCTCCCTACCCCACGCCTCCTCCCCCCTTCCCCAAGCCCCCCATTCTCACCAAGTACCTGTCTTCTCTCAAAGACTTGTAGTTCTCCAGGAGACTGCGGCACGCTTGGCAGAGGGGAGCATCATCCTTAGCGCAGTCAAATGACATGGCAAGCCAGCCAGGGAGAGCCGGGAAAGTACGTATATCCATGAAATCCAACCGCATGGCAGAAACATGGAGGGTAAACAGCAAAGAAGACAGCAAGAGCTTTCCTTTGGAGGTCTGAACTTAAAGTGTATTTACACGCTTAATAACACGCTTATTACAGCCATTTCCCAGTTGTTGAGTTTTGAATACAGAGATAATAGAATTTTACAAGTGACATAAAACCATTACGGNGGGGGGGGGGGGGGAGTTCAGTAAGACCCTTGGAGGAAAAGGTGGAAGGAAATTGGATCCAAATGGGGGCACGTGCATTCCAACTGGGCCTGGAAGTCATTTTCTTCTTGTAGGCTGATGGAGTCAGAAAGAGACAGGACATGTCAACAGAGCACAACTAGAGGTTTTGAATAAACATCCTTCCTATCTAGATGTGCATGTCTCTCAAGTCCCACAGATGACCACCAGACATGTTGGCCATCTTACATGAAAGTCCCTGGTGATAAGAAGTTCCTTGTTTCTCATTTAGCCACCAAAGATCCAAGGCTACTAATGTCAGAGAGATTAGTCAGACCAAAAAACCTCAGTGAGAACTGTTACACAAATACAGAAGGTCCTGGGTCGGGACCCTCACCATTAGGTTTTGGTCTACTCTGTCTTTGGTGTTCATGATGCGCTTACTGCAGCACTATCAAAAAGGCTGCGTGCAACCTTATCTCAAAATCAACCACGGCAATTATCAGAAGCAGAAGTCTTTTCCACAATAATGTAAATACACTCCAACTGGGAGTGGTGCTGCTTGAGAAAATTCCTTGGAGCTTTGTTGAATGAGCAGGATGTTCTTGCAAGATCATTCAAATGCCCCATTTTTATCGCTCTGCTCATAGTCCAGATGCCACTGAGACATACAGCTAAACGTGCACTTTGTCAGTAGACTGAAATTGAAAACATTTATCAATCTCTGTAGACTAAGAGACGTGTTGAATTCTCCTAGCATCGTTTCGACCATTAGTGAGCGAAGGTGCAGATGGTTTGCTATTCGTCCCACTGCTTCTCTGCAGAGGTACATTCACTCTGACATGGGAGTGGGGAGCTTGTCTAGAGACTCCATCCAGATAAGGCAGTTCAGAGAGTCAGAGATGACTCCTCTTGTTCAAGGCAAATTACCAGCATATGACCTATGCTGCCCTAGATAGCATTTTAGACCATCTTTACCGAAGTAATAAAGGCAATAGCAGGTCCAATGCCTGCAAAGCACGACAACATCCAGTGCATTGGGAGAGCTCTTAGACATTTGGATCCATTAAGGATCACTAGGATGAGGTGTGAGGTAGCAGATTAGGAGGGGAACTCAGTGTGAAGATTTTCGGCAGTGTCTTGGACACATGTCTGTATCCTCTCCAGGGTGTTTGTAGGGGCACTACTATTGCAGAATATGAGCATCTTGTATTCTCTGAAGGATTAGCTCCCCATGGTTTCCAGTGAGACTATCTGCTGTGTATTAAAGTTATTTACCCAGTGCTGCATGAAAGGTGATGGCAAAATGAGATCACTACCAGAGATTTTCTGAACTTCTAAAGCATCCTTCCTGCCTGTCAGCCTAGTCACATTTCTGTCACCTCCATGTTCAGACACTGCTACACACTATGTCACACACCTATAAATAACTGTTTCCCATACCTGTGTTCTACCCTAGTCTGCTCCTGAACTTCCCATAACCCTTTGAATATCCAGCCCTCTGCCTTTCCAGAGGGCAAATGTGTCCTTTATTTAAGGATGTGATAGGGAAACCAAATAGGTTTCCTTAAATTGTTGGAGTCTTTCATAAAAGTGGGGATTTCCTCTGCAAATTACTAACTACTCAAAACTTTATTGTTTTGATTTCATGTTGTGGGGGTTTTTTCCTTTTGTGAAGAAGAAAGTGGGTGTGGTTGGCAGTGGAATTTTAACAGGGAGACAGTCAATGCAGCAGCACTGTCACAAGAAAGTATGGGGTTTATCAAATATGGCTAGGTCTAGTGTTTGCTAATCAATATGGTTGTCAGGACTTTACTGGCTACAGCCAATGTTGCCTGCTTGGTGCTTCTGGCTTAGTCAGAATTAAACCATTGGCTGAAGGAGAAGGTTTAAGCAAGCAGGTAGTTCAAGCTATTGCTTTCTGCATGCACAGGAGCACAAATCATCACAAGCTGCACTGACTCTTTTTTAAAACAGTGGAGTATAGGTGGAAATGAGCTACATAGGCTTCTCCCTTCCACGCTGGCTGCATTTTCATGCACCTCTTCTACTCCTGACTCCTTTGTTCCACATTTACTTTGATCTTGTCTTCTTTTTCCCTCTTGCTCTACAGCTGTGCTTTTCTCCACCTGTCCTCCTTTCCTTGTTTTTTCTTGTTTTCCTTCTCAATTTTTCCTTTTTTTTAATACACTTTTTTTTAAACTGGAATTTGAAACATTGAAAAGATTCTCAATTCCCAAGACAGGACTGATGAGAAGGCAGATGTTGCTTTCCCTGACTCCGTCTCAGAACTAACAGTGATGCAGTAAATGCTGTCTCTTTCCAATTGGTTGCTTACTTATCAACTTTTCTTATTTCTCTTCGTTACAATGCAAATAGCCTGAACCTAAATGAGTTGGAAAAAACAGAATGGGAACTCTTCCTCCTGACATTCCTATACTTTTTTGAAGCTAGAGAAATATCTTCAAATTGTAAAGAAGGCAAGACAAAAATTAAACTTCATATTGTGCATACTTTTCACTTGGTGGTTAAAAGAGAAAAGCAGTGAAAAGAAAGAGGAAAACCAGTACACTTTGGATGCAGAAGTTCATGCGCATATACGTATGTCAGTACGGAAAAAACATACATGGATTAAAAAGTAGATTTCAACTAGGAATCCAGTTACATTACTAGGGATGGTTTAAATAGCATCTTTTAACTTCTTTAATCTGCTTAAAACCCCTGTGGTTAATCGGTATAAACCCCTCAGACTGTGAGCACAGTTATACTGTGCTGTGTACCTAACACTTGTGTAGCTTAATTTCATGCCTACAAAAGAATAAAGTTAAACTCTTTATATCTGTGTAAATGCTGGAGGGAATGTACTGTGTTTGCCCTGCTGCTACACTTAAAATTTCTTGTGCAGATAGAAGTCAAAATGGGACTCCTGACCATCCATCTTTTGTCTTCCTTTCCTTTTGCATCCCTTCTGCTCCCATGTCCTTGTCTCCAACAATCTCCTATGCTCACACTTGTAGGATGGCCTCATCTTAGAGTCCACATCCATATTTCTCACTAAGGGAAGTTCAGTCTCCCTGCAGAGCCCAGTGAGGTTGGATGAGTCTCAAGTCCAGCCTCCAGCTCTGCAATGCCAAGAAGAAGTGTGGAGAGAATGGTGCTCACCTCTGAGTAGCTACAAGGCTTGTTTTGCTCCCAGCTCAAAATCTCAGCTTTTCCTGCTTGCTTGCTTGCTTGAAGACTGTGAATAGCCCTAGATTTTGTGGGGCAGAAAGAAAAAGCATTAAAAAGGGAAGACATTAAAGGGAAGAATAGGTATTTGTGAGATGTTTACTATGTGGGTAAGAGGAACCAGGGAGGGTGAAACTGCTTGAAGACAGAATCCAGTCTGATGAGTTGAGCTTCTGGAGAGAGTTCAGCGTAGGGCAACGAAGATGATAAAGGAGGTGGAGCACCTCCCTTACGAGGAGAGGCTGAGGGAGCTGGGTCTCTTTAGCTTGGAGAAGAGGAGATTGAGGGGTGACCTCATTAATGTCTACAAATATTTGAGGGGTGGGTGTCAGGACGATGGCACTGGGCTGTTCTCGGTGTCATGTAGTGATAGGACGAGGGGCAATGGTTGTAAGCTGGAACATAGGAGGTTCCACATCAACCTGAGAAGGAACTTCTTCCCGGTGAGGGTGACGGAGCAGTGGAACAGGCTGCCCAGGGGGGTTGTGGAGTCTCCCTCACTGGAGATATTCAAGACCCAACTGGACGGGTTCCTGTGTGACTTGGTTTAGGTGATCCTGCTGTTGCAGGCGGATTGGACTAGATGATCTTTCGAGGTCCCTTCCAATCCATAGTGATTCTATGATTCTATGATTCTATGTATAGTCCTTCATCTAAAAGTTGACCCTTTGCTCATTCTCTTTCTGCACTTGTCCTCTTTGGCTATTCAACTTATAATTTTTTGGGGGCAGATTACCTGTACAGCCCTAACACAAATCCTGGGAAGTTTTCATTTGGCCCTAGGGGGTAAAAAGGGAACTGTGCTTTAATAATGTAGACCTCAGATGTGGGAGCTGGACACAAGGATCTGCAAACTGATCTCCATTAGGCACTGAACAACTGAGGTGCCCTACCTGCCACATCCTATGTCCTGTACATGAAGAGTCATGGAGAGACAAAAAATAACCGGCTAGAACAACAAAACCAGAGAAGCCTGTTTCCATGCAGAAGACTCTGCAGCCATTAATGACTCATGTTGCATGTGAAAGGCAACAAGCTCTTTGACTGTCTCTTCATCCTCAAAAAGAAATATAAATCCACCCAAGACATGCCTTAGATCTGAGTTTGTGGTTAGCTCACTCAAACAGGCCAGAAGCTTTCAGGCCAAATTCATCATTGGAGCAACCCCATTGACTTCAGGGCTATTAAACCACAGAGGGATATGGCCTGCGGCTTTTAATGGTAGTCACAAACTCAACTGTGACCTGATGAGCAGAAAATAAGGTGTTATCAGAACCATGCACTCCTCTATCCTGCAGAAAGGGGAACAAGCAGGAGCAAGAGACTTAGCTGGACTGATCTCAAGGCCATACTATTTGGACGACTGGAATCTGGAGAAGCCCAGATGTCCATGTACTGTTAATACCAGCATCAGGTCTAAAGTACTGTGACACCCAGGATCAGTTCAGCATCAGGTGATTTGCTGCTAATTTCATCTATAAATCAGGTTCCTGCTTTTAAAGTACCAAGGATAATAAAAACCACAGGAAAATATATGAAAGGCATACAGAAACATACAGTGAGGTAAAATGTCTGCAAAGACAGCATTCTAGGTATAAAAAAAAAAGGTCACTTACAAAACTATAGGTAGGGCATGTAACACTCTCCTAGGGAAAGATGTCAAGAAGGGCTCATCAGCACAGCCATGCAGATATCATGAGCTCAGGGATTCTAGCAGAGGTTGCCTTTTACTACGTAAATGCAAAAGAAACTAAAACATTATCATCTAGTAAGTTTTGGCAGTGATAAGAATCACTGCACCGGTTCTCTCCATGTCAGGATTTGCAAAAGTTTTACAGGTGTGAAAAACTGAGCTGAACCTGTTGAACAAAATAACAGATTTTCTATTGTAATGTGCAGGAACACAAACAAGACCACATATCTATCTGGGTATCTCTTATACACGGCACCTAGGATATAAAAATGGTATTGCCAAATTGAACACCAAATAATAAGTTAAGCTGACAGAAGCATAAAGATCAGCATTAAATGGCACCCAAAGGAAATCAGAATTTTCAGCAGGAAATTGCTCAGTAACCCACCACTTTTTGTTGGGAATTTGTAGGATACATGGGAATTGCTGGGACATTTTGGAAGTGTGACTTCAATGTATCCTAGGGGGACCGGGGCCCCAGTGAGGAATGTGGCCTTCTATTTTTCAGGGCATACATTCAAGCAGAACTCAGTTGTGAGTGCTGAACCTTTGGACATTTCTTTCACTTTCTAAGAATTCAGCAGAGGAGAAAATGGATTTTGAGGTGGTTTGAGGGGAGCAGGAGAGAGAAAAGAGGCCAACAGACTGTGCATTGGTGCTGCGTTGTAGCGTGAGATCAGAAACCAGCAGTAAGAATCAACTTGTGAGGAGCAGCAAGGCTGCAGAAGGCCTCCTCTGTACAGATCTACTGAGGCTTTGTTTGGCAGATCATACTTCAGCCTCAGGACCAGGGCTGCCTTCCCAGGGATGTGTCAGGCTGCTTAGACACGGTGCAATGGCTGCCCTCAGATGGCAGGATGAGAGGAATTACAGAGATGTCTGGAAACACAAGCTGGAATATGATACATTAGGAGGCCGTTTGAAGAACATCACAGCATTTGAACAGTTTGGCTAACATGCCCAAGACGTATGGGGGACTACTGTCCTCACAGTGCATGCAAAGTACCAACTGACTGGGAGCTTCCTTCTCCAGGCTTCTCACTCCCCTTCAGATTTTTGGAGCATGTCTCCCTTCAGAGGCACCCCTCCCCTTCTACCAGCCCTGCAGCCTAGGACAGCCCTCCAAGTCCCTGCCAGTGGTGCTGCTTTGCCAGCTGGCAGGGGCATCCAATAGGCAGATGCAGCTGCCTTGCTTCTGAGATGCAATGGGTCACAGGCATCACTGCCACAGATGCTAAGAGAAGCCTCTCCAGGTGTTCTCTGTGGCCATGAGGGTTGGAAAGCTTGTGCCCTCTCGGTTGAAGCTGCCCAACAGTGGGAGGAAACCCTGCAGACAGCAAAGCACAAAAGACTGCAGGCAGTCACAAGCTCCATTTGATTGATGTAAGAGTGGGAATAGATCACATTATGGATAAGTTACCAATTGGTCCTAACTGAAAAAATGGATCTCTATTTGTGAACAGCAAGCAGAGGTTTAGATTGCTTCCAAACCCAGGACAATGTGGTTCTTCTGTGGACAGAAGTGCTCCATCATAAACTTTGTCTGGAAATTAAGCCATCAGCCATGTTATTCTGCCTGGGTCCTATGAGTTCAGAGTGTAACCTGATGGTTTCACTTAAAACTGGGATCAGTACGGCCTATCTCTGCTGGGGTTCCAATGGACCCCTGCCCCAGCTGAAGCACTCCTGTGCTCCAGAAGGGAAATACACATCTCTGGCTATAAAAGGAGACCAGATATAAAGCTTCTCCTCTCACAAAAGGTGAGGGTCAAGTCCCACACCTGATATTAGTCAGGGAATTTGCACTGTCTCTCAGTACAAGTTTTGGACCCCCTTATGTTGGGGCTGAGAGTGCTGAAGCAAAAAGACCAGTGAGTGGTATGGTAATCTGCAGCACGAGCAAGAACTATGAGGCCCAGGCCCTCTGTGTTTTCAACATAAGTTGCTAAAAAATGGACTCTACTTTCATCCCAAAGGAATTATAATTTTAAAAAACCTCATCTCCCTGTACCTGTGCTGCCACCTCCCTCCTTCCTTCTCTGCTTGCAGTTTGGGCTGCAAGGAGTCAGGGCCGAGTGTGTGTGTGTGTACACACATGCCTCTTGGTGTGATTCCTACCTCCTTGCCAAAACATCTCCTGCTGTTTATTTATTTATTTCTCTCTGATAACGGAGGGGATCGCGTTTCCGGAAGAATGCCAGCAGATGATACGAGCCCAGGACTGATACTGCCAGCAAAGCCATGCCAGCCCTTTCTGCCGGAAAAATTTCATTTTTTCCAGAAGGAAGCCACGAGTGTGAAGCAGAATCCAAATCCGATTTCTCGGCAGTTTTTGTTATCGCTCAGCAGCCCACCAGGTGGGGCAATGGAGGGCGCTCACTCAGCTGCAACTCAGTGCCGTAATCCAATTTACAGCTTCTCTTGGAGAGATAATTACAGCCCTGAAACCAGTTAGCGCTGTACAAAGAGGCTCTCGAACCAAAGCCCCGATCCTGTCTTTCAAATATTCACCAAGAGTGTCAGGGATGCTTTGGAGGGGTGGGGGTGGACTTGAGCTAAGTCCCTGTGAACCATGGAGAAGTGTGCGCCCAGTGCCTATCCTTGGGACATGTGCACCCCACTCACACAATCACGCTGGTTTCCAAAGCCCCACAGGGAGTGACAGTATGGGACTGCGAACCCCTGGTTTCTGGACATTCAAGCAGTGGAAAGCTGCAAAGCCTTCTCTGTCAAACCCTGCTGCTGGTGGACTAAGGGAATGAGATGATGGGCAGCTTGAGGTGGGGGGTGCAGTAAGAAGGTAAATCTTTTCTCTGGTCATAGCCACCTCCTGCAGCCATCCTGGATGTCAAGTCTGTTCAATTTTTGCCCAGTGATAACACTTGGTTTAATATAAAGGTGCAATCTCTCTTTGCAAAGACACCACAGGTTACGACACCTCACACTGAGTGGGCCACCATTGCAGTTTCTTACTTCCTTGCATTTCACAACAGCTGGGCCTGAATTTTGCACACCCTCTCTGCTTTGGGCCTCATGGGTCTAAGCTGCAGGGCTGCCTGAGAGATTCGTAAGCAATGAAGACGAGGCTGGGGCACTCCACAGGAGGGCAAAATGCATGCAAGGACATCTATACTCCACACAGACCTCACCCTTTCCAGCACCACAGCCCTTCCAGATGACAAGATGATGGCCCTCCCATCCCCACCACAGCATTGTCTTGTGCACCATGAAAGAAAACATGGGAGAAGCTGAGTGGCGGTAAAGTCTGTGCAGCAGGTAACCTCAAGATTTCCTGTAGCACTCCCACAGTGACTTATAGAGAAGAGGACATACATAAAGTGTGACAGACACACTGGACTCAATATAAAAATTATCAAGGATGAAGCTTGGGGCTTTGGCAGGTTTCCTTGAGCCACAATAACTAACTTGTGAGCTCTAAATTAATCTTTTCTGGCTCAGAGATCTTGATCTTAACCACTCTGATGTGATTCTCAAAGATCTTCCTTGCAGGTCATTTTCACTCTGACTGGCATAGCCTAAATAACCCAGCCCAGAGAACCCAGCCCTTGGGCATTAAAATTAATAGAAAAGAAATAAATACAGATTCTTGATAGTAGAAATGGCTGCTGATGGAGCAGCAACTGGAGATCAAAACCTATAGAGGGTAAGTAATCCACTGGGTAGTATGTACACCGCTCTCTGATGCCTGGCTCATAACAGAGGCTGAGTTGTCACCACCATCTGGAAGTCCTCTTCTGGGACCTCTTCCACTAGGTGTCAGTCTGAAGAGTCTCCTAGGGAAAAATCTCCAAGTATAGCTGTGACTGTATCTGTTGCAGAGTGCGGGCTCAGAAGCTGAGGGGGACTTTCCTTCCCTGCCTCATGCATAACTGAAGGAGTCAGGCTGGCTCCCTGGTAGAACATCCTCTTCTAATGGCCCAGAAAGGCATGGCGAGGCTGCAGTGCAAGAGCTTCCCTGGAAAAACAATCTTTTAGTGGATGCTGCTCAAACATGTAGTCACAGGCAAAAACTGTATTTGGTTGGGATCCAGTTTCAAGCCCTTACTCCTCTACTCCTCTCCTCTATGTACTTGGCCAAGTCTCTCCACTCAGTGACAAGAGCTGACACTCAGTCTCTCACTCAATGGACCTGTGCTGGCAGCTGCAGTCAGAGCTGAGCTCTGAAGCATGGCAGTATGGAGGAGAGGTCAGAGTTGGCTAGATGCAGGAGGCATGGCTTATTTGTTCATGCGTAGCCCTGGAAGAACACACTTAGACACAGAAAGCTGCCACACAGTGAGCTTCTCTCCTTGCATACTTCTGACTGGGCTCTTCTATGGGACATACATCTCCCCATATGGGCTAAATGATAGATGTTACTTTGATTGAAGCCTTCCAGCTATTACCTGGACCCTGTAAATCCATCACATGGAAGCCTGTCTTTGCTCTGGCAGGCAAGGAAGTGGCAGAAATCAGATCTCAGGAACAACACCATTTCATTTGGAAAGTCTTTGGTCTCAGAGGCATTCACAGTAACAACTCTTTCTGGTGAAACAAGCCTGTGATAGGTCTCAAAACGCCTATCTGCTGTGTACTGGATACTTCTGCACTGGACAAGTTTACAAACTATCCAGCTATTCTGATAGGTCCTCCATCTGGCAGTAGTTGCAGTTGGAGGGCCACAAATGTATTCCATGAGAGCAGCTGCTCATATTTCCCCCAGTGCATTAGCATCTAATCCACTTATCTTCTTCATCCCTTCTGCAAAATATGTCCATTAATATGAAACACAGAAGGGCTACTTTAAACCATGATGTTCCTTATTTGATTCAGGTCTTCTGAATCAGTGCTCTAGCTGTGCCTCTTGGCTTTTCCATTGACTGCTCCTGTGGCATTTCTGACCTGCTAGGAATGTGGCTAAAGGACAGTTGGAGCTTTCCTTCCTAGGGCAAAGTGTGGTTCACCTGAAACACTGCATGCAACTCACAGGGATGCCACCTCTAGTGCACGTGATACCAGTTTGTTTTTCGTAACCAGCTCCATCAGAACCAGTCATCCTCCAAGAGTGTAACAGGGATATATAACTGTTGATTTTCTTGCATAGATGGTGGCAAACACCAGGAATTTCCTGTATTTAAGAAGTCATTTCATCTACCTCTGTAATGCAGCCACTCCTAATGTGGGACACAACTGCCCATCAACAGGCCATTATATTGAGGAGGTCTATATTCCTTGGGAGGTCTTCAGAGAAATTAAGTGTACTTGTCTCAGCAGCCAACCAAATTGAAATC
This sequence comes from Rhinopomastus cyanomelas, assembly GCA_013400115.1. NCBI lineage: Eukaryota > Metazoa > Chordata > Aves > Bucerotiformes > Rhinopomastidae > Rhinopomastus > Rhinopomastus cyanomelas. The sequence goes on along the minus strand of VXBP01001113.1, from coordinate 483,108 downwards.
TATGTACAACTTCCATTGCATCCATTCAGTATCTGCAATGTAATATCTAACTGTAATGCGTGGGGAGACCCAGACTTACAAAACCACCATGCTGATTGTGCCAGGGCTAGAGACACTTTCAGCAAATCAAAGCACTGGGCCAATGCTGACCCAAAGGGGAAAGTAAAAGATTACCACTCTACTTCTTAACTCTCCACAGGCTCAACAACAGATGGTTGTAACCACTTCCCCTATCATAGCACTAATTGCACCCCAAACTGGACTGTATTTGTAAAGTCCAGGACACACTCCAGCCCTACATCATATTATGCCTTGAGAACAGTTCTGACCAACATCACCTTCTCCTCTGGAATACAGACTATGGGCTCTTCATTTCAGAGACATTTTCCAATAGATAGGCAAAATCCATAGCCTAAAGTCATTAATATTAACTTGAATGACTATTCTTGGGCTTGGAGGTGTTTTCTTGGTTTTGGGTTTCATGCTGTTGACTGGTTCTCTCATTACTCAATATGCTAGGACATAAGAGAGACAGGGTAATTTGTATTGGGAGTAGTGTGTATTCACCAGCAGCAGATTGGGAGGCTGGCTTTAACCATGACCTTTTACAAATAACAGCATATTTTAAAGAGTTTCCTACACTAAGCAAAATTCTAGATGTGTTGCTTATCTCAGAATGTCATGATTAGGCCTGGAGTCTTTTGTCAAAGGTGTTTGATTAAATCCCGGGTGGTAAGTTTAATAATCTCTGCTGGAACTGCATTGCCATTAAAAAGCACAGGAAGTACAGAACTAGATATTATTGAAAAAGAACAGTTAGAAATGAAAACAGTCACCTCTGGTCAACCTGGTGACTTCAGAGGGCACCAAACTGTGGCACTGCAAAATCTGTGGTTTATGCGACTTCAAACTGGGTATCTGGTTTTGGGGGGAAATCTAACCTTTTGTTTCTATTCTGGCTCTGTCTAGATTCTGAAAGCAGCTGCATATATGGATGGGATAAATGCTGGGTACTTATCTAGAGCAAAATGGTGAGGATCTACTGTTTCCAATGGCCAAGTAAGGGTTGGGAGGGAGGGACTGCATGACCCTCTCTCAATTCTCCTTTAGTTGGTGTAAAGAGCAGCCGAAAGGTTGATTGGAACTGCAGCCAGAGCAGCTGCCATGCAGCCATCAGGTAAGACTCTGTCAAGGCAAAGGGACCTGGGCTAGGACCCATTAGGTCCCTGTGGGGTCCTCACCTCTTCTACCAGGTCCAGGGCTTTTTCCATCTCTCTGGCAGCAGCACAGCCTCCCCACTTCCCGCCAGGCCTGCTGCTACTGTTGAGCTCTGCAACTGGAGGGGATGGCACATTGAAGCAATTTGCCAGGCTGCATGACAATTACTGACACAGATGCTCCTGTGTCAATATGGGCTCTTCTCTCCATTCTGGTTACAGCAATGGGTGTGCCTGGCTGGGACTTCTCTCAGCACAGGCCAGTAGGATTATGAGGTTGGGAAGGGGCCATGTCTGCCTGGGCTTGCAAGAGCAGAAGCAGCCTCAGAGGTTGTCCCTGCTCCCTCCCCTCCTCTACCCTGTTTTTCAGTGTCTCCAGCTGCCTGCCACTCCCCTCTGACCCTCCCCTACCCAAATATTGTGGCTTTCTTTCTGCAGCATCCTTGCCTTACTGCCTGTTTGGTGGTTACGGGTGAAGGTAAGGGGCAGTGTCTACCCCAACTATCCTGCCAAAGGCTGTGTGTCTCTCATGCTCCCTTCTCCTTTCAGATTCCTCTCCTCTTATTCCAATTGTTCCCTTTTTGATTGGGATATCAGACACTGTACAAGTGCCAATACACTGCATCCTCCACAGACACAAGAGAGGTTAGAAGGGACAGTTTCTAGGAGAATGAGAATAAGAATAAGGAATTACAGACCTTCACCTTCTAAGAAATTCTGGGATCCATCCTCCTCTGCCAGTTTTTCAACTAGCATCAAAATCTACAATTTTTTTTCCTGCCAAAACCTGAAATGTAGGGAAAATGTTCAAATACGGTATTCAAATGTCATCACACCTATTCCAAACTGTTGAAAAACATCATCAAGTTGCCATAAGAACCTCAGCCAGATGCTGTTAACAGCACACATCCCCATCATACAGCACACACTGTTGTCCTTCTGACTGCCTTGGACGACTTCAGTCACATCTGAATGAACATAAGGGTCCTTCCCCCGGCTGCAGCTTTAGCTGCAGGTGGAGAGATGAGTAGTCTTGAGTCATTTGCTGTCCAGAGCTGCCTGACCTTCCCTCTGAGAAGGAAGCCCAGAGGGACTGTGTCCAAGAACACCAATCTCATGGCTGCACCCTCATCACTCCTTGTCCCAAATTCAGACATGGCAGTCAATGCTCAAGGCTCAGGCCACTATCACAAGAACATTGGGGATTGGAAGGGACCTCAAAAGATCATCTAGTACAATCCTCCTGCCACACAAGGATCACCTAGACCAAGTTGCATAGGAACATATCCAGGTGGGTTTTAAACATCTCCAGAGAAGGAGATTCCACAACCTCCCTGGGCAGCCCATTCCAGTGCTCTGTCACCCTCACTGCGAAGAAGTTTCTTCTCATATTTATATGGAACCTCCTACATTCCAGCTTACACCCATTGTCCCTTGCCCTCAGATGACACTGAGAAGAGCCTGGCTCCATCCTCCTGACACCCACCATTCACATATTTGTAAACATTAATGAAGTCACCCCTCAGTCTCCATTTCTTCAAGCTAAAGGGTCCCAGCTCCCTCAGCTCTTCCTCATAAGAGAGGTTTCTACTCCTTTCATCATCTCCATGGCTCTGTGCTAGACTCTCTACAGCAGTTCTGTGTCCCTCTTGAACTGTGCTGGACTGTAGCACATCTTGAAGTGATTTGAGATAATACTGCTTTCCGCTGCTTTTCTTTGTTCATTACTCCCTGACTCCTGTCTCCATCACAGAAGTACATCTCTCACCTGCCAGACTCGAGCAACTGAAGCACAGCCACATGTTGCCCTCTGTCAGCTCAGCAATGCCAGATGTGTCTCCAGGAGATGGATAGCACGGCCAGTGAGCTGGGAGATCATGTCTGTGACAGACCTCACTGTCCACCAAAAACAAGTCTACTGCATAACACTGGCTTTTCCCTTTTCCTCTAGAGAAGCCCACCACTGACTTAACTCCAGGACAAAACCATGTCAGAAGGTACCCTGAGTGCCTTCTCTCTGAGGAGGCCAGTAAATGGGTCTGCCACTCTTGCACCAAACAGGTCTATTTCAGTCCCAAAACAGCTCCCTCAAAAAAACTGTACTGCTCCTTTAAATGTGGTGCATGTTAAAAAAAAAAATTGACAAGCTCCCTCACTCTCAAAAGAGTGAGAAATTTTCATTGATTGATTTCTTCATGGCTTCTTAAACAGATAATTAATTCACCGTGAACCTGTGGACACACCGTCGTGAGTTGTTAATATTGTAAATTCACATATACTTCAATAATCGCCTGACCCCCCCGTCACCCCGAAAAACAGATAGCTGTGCAGCAAGGAGGAGGGGAATGGGGGGGAATTGATTTTCGAAGACATGAAGGGATCACCCAGTAAAGGGAAGCTATTGATTCTCTTTTATAAGACACCGCTATAATATTTATTCTTTTGTAAACAGAATTAACCCAGCATCATGGGTCATTCCTATCGAACAACTTTCCTCGCATGTGCACAGCAATGTTGATTGTATCAGATGAGGTAGAAACACGCAAACTGCACCACCCCCCCGGCCTGTACCTCAGTACCTGCTCAGCTTGCACCTGCCGGGTCTTACTACTGTGGCACAAGCCCAGCTGGCATCAGGCTGGCCGCAGCAGGGTTGGGGCTGCACAGGTATTAGCAGTCCAGGAAGCAGCCATGCTTTTCTGACCAAGTGCTGCTGGCACTGTGGCTGTCTCATGCTGGCAGAGAGATGGCTGAGGAACCGAAATCCATCCAGCAGCAAATGGGGCAGCAGTTGGTGTGAGGACCCCATCATGTTCAGTCTCCTCTCTGCCTACCTGTGGCAGACGCAGACTAAAGCATCCATGCAGGGCATCATGCGCCAGAGCCCTTGCACAGGGACAAGGAAGAACAGGCCTAATAGCTGCTGAGGCACAAACTGTTGCTCCTGTGGGGCAACTGCTTTTGAGTCAAATAAAAAGTCACCTAAAAAAGAAATATAGGCCTGGATATCAAAAGCAACAAGCAAAAGCTAAGGGGAGGCTCCTGGCTCAGGTGTCTGAAGAAAACGTCAACAAGAACTCATCAAGGAAGGACCTGTAAATCCTGGCTAGAGTTTCTTTCTTTCCTTCCTTGTGTTTATCTGCTTTGAACTTCTCTGTAAGAGAGTAGTCATAGACATTCAAGTAGCTTCAAGATTCATCTATGTAAGACATAAAAATGTGTTTCGAATAAAAGGAACGTGCAAATCTTTCGAATAAAAGGAACGTGCAAATCTTTGCCTTGAGTACAGACACACCCGAGGTCTGGAAAAGTCTGGAGGACGTAAGAGTCTCCTGGCTGGCCAACAGTTCCTGAACCGCCCATCTCGCACCACCAGGCAGTACGGAGCAGACGGGAATTGTAACAAACGCTGGCTTTCTTTTGTTTCCCAAGTGGGAACGTTTTCCTCTGAGGTCTTCCCAAGAAGTTCTGCCAAAAGCCACCAACATGCCATTTTTACCAAAACCATAAATAAAAAACCCGCCCACATCTCAGTCACGTTCCACGGGCTAAATCCAGTTGCAGCCGTTCCTGAGCGTGGGGTGCAGAGGTGGCTCCGGGGTTCCAGCCTGAACCCACCGAGGTGGCCGTGCCAGGCGAGCCGTGTCTGCTTTGTCCGGGCTGGCAGCAGTGCTTCGGCCGCGTGCCCGCCCCGCTGGCCCCCGGCTGGTGGCTCCGCGCCCCTCTCCCGGTCCGGCGGCCCGGGCACGCAGGGGCTGAATTGTGTCCAAGAATTTGGAGGCTGGGGGGCAGGCGGGGGGTGCCGGGCGGCAGCGGAAGCCCTAATTAAAAGCGGGGCCGCAACAGGCTGGGCTCCCATTCAGGATGGACAAAGGGAGGGTCTGTGGAGCAGAACCGGCAGGGAGAGGAGGGGAGACGGACCCGCGCAACCCCCTCCCGCCCCGATGCAGCCTCTCCCGCCGCCGCCTCCTCCGCCAAAGGCCCGTCGTCGCTGCCTGGCCGGTGGCGAGGGAGGAGAGCGGGGTACGACAAGCCCCGGGCCCGCGCCCCTCGGCCAGACAAGCGCCTTTCCACTCCAGCAGTGCCCTTGAATGCGCTAATTAGCCCCGGGCCCAGCGGTCATGGGACAGCCACGAGTGACTCTCGAAGGGGTGGCTCTAGTCCGGGCCCTGCCTGCGGCCCTGGGTGGGATGAGGTGCATCGGGGCTGGGAGAGGGCTGCCGACGCTGCGGGGCTCAGGAAGAGACCTGCCACCGCCGGCCCCACAAACACAGCAGGTGGAGGGGGGTTGTCCCCGACCCTGCTCTTTCTGGGGGTCGATGATATGAAAAGCCAGTGGGAGAAGCAGACAAGAGGCCCAGAGTTTGTTGAAGGGCAGCCTGTACATGACAATTACCTCGGGACTCTTTCCAAAACAAAGACTCTCTATAGCTTTCAAGATGTTCACACAACAGAGCACAGAAAGAGCAGTGAAGTGTCATCTCAAGCACACTCTCCCTATCTGCCAGCTCTTTGCCTTCCATCCCCACACCTTCAGCAGATCTTCAGCACCATCTCCTTCTCTGTAGGCGTGTTCTTGAATTTTTCTCCCCTGCCTCACATGCTCTGCTTTCTAGGGACTTTCTAAGGCTTTGCCATGAAGCAAAACTGCTGTTACAACCCACACCCTTCCAGCTGGGGATACTTGGCATCGGGAATCTTTACCATTAGCACTACAGAGGTCCTGGTAAGGCAACCTTATGTAGGAAGCTACTGCTGGTGAAAGAGTCTGTGCTGCTTTTGGTCTCTTTCCCCTCTCCTTGAGTATCAGACCTGAGCCTTTGCAGTGGCCACCCAAATGTCCCAAAGGGGATTCTGCAAAAACAGGGCATAAGAAGAACATATGCTTCAGGTGAATTAGCAATTTTCATGTTAAATCATGCCTGCACCAGAGCCACATGGCCTTCTCCATGTAAGGCAGCTCAGAGACGCATGCACGAACCTTCATTTGCCTAGCAGAGAGGTACAGGGGGCCATGTGAGACCTCAGGGACAGTGGCAGGATCATTGAAAGTCTGGGGGAAGCCACACATGAAGACCAAGGCAGGTGGCTGCATCATGAATTCCTCACAAACCCTGTCCCACTTGCTCCCCACCGCAAACACAAATGTGATTGCCAACAGCCTTCTCCACCTTATAGTCTCCGTCATGAACCAACCTGAGCAGAGGGCATCTCAGTGTACAACTGCACCTCCTTGTAACACCTTCTCTTTTCTTTCTCTTTGGGGTCTGCACCCTAGCAGATCTCAAGACCTCGCATCCCTGCAACAAATACACACTAGTCTCACTCAGCTAAGACATACCAGTTAAATCAAGCTGACATACAGCCTTTCACTCTAATGCCAGTGCAGAACAAACCACATCATTTAATTCAGCTGTATTATCAAGCTCAAGGATTCATCAGCTTCCACAGTCTCCATCACGGTGCTTGCAACCCTCACAACTGCATGGTGCCCCTCACCAGCTCTGAGAGCACTCCAAAAACCTGGCAGGAGTCAAAGCCCCTCTGCCACACTGGTGGGGAAAAGCAGCATAGTATAGAAAACAGCAGGCAGCAAACGAAGGCTATAGATTAAACAACTCATCTTTGAGTTTTCTTCTCCACCCATCTTCTCTATTCAGATTCCAAGGGCTTCCAGCCGGGGTCCCTTTCTCACCTGTACATCCCAGAGGCCCCTACTGCACTGCAGGACCCCGAGAACAACTGCAACAACTGCAGACAGCCAGGAGGCCTCACACAGAAGCGAAACAACCCTAGCGAAAATGTAATTGCTTTCAAAGCTAGCAGTGCCGGCATGAGAGAGTGCCTTCAGTACGAGCAGCCTTTCCACCATCACGTGCCTCACCCAGGTGCACAACATCTTTTGCAAAAGCCCAAGGGACCAAAACAGCTCTTCAAGGCCTTAAGAGAAGGGAAATTGCTATCAGGGACTCCTGTGGACTCCACAGCCCACCAAGGAGGCTGCTGGCTTCTGCAGGCCATCCCCCATCTGTTGGAATAGCAGGAAGTTTTACGTTAGCAATAAAAAATAAAAAATGCTGGAGTCCAACTGGTGACTGAAGTCTGGTGCCAGGCTCCGCTGCAGAGACATCACAGCTGCTTACAGTGCCTGCACTGAAAGAGGTGCTCATTAAACATTTGCCTTGGGTTTATTTTCCCTGGTTGCTAAAAGCAAACATTCACGCCACAAAACTATAACAGAGGGCTGCACATCAAAAGTTTGATTTCATAAAAGCAAATACTACCAGCCATTGGACTCTGGGCTCTTCTTCCTTTGCCCTCTGTTTTCTGCATTTAGGGGTCCCTTTGAAAAGCTTATGGCCATGTGGGGTAGAAGTTATTTTGTTACCTGACTGAGAAACCTGACATTTTCGAACTGAACTTTTCAAGAACACCCCAAGTAGCAAGTACACTCTCTAGAGCTGGCACATGGGGTTCTATGTTGCAGAGGTACCTCAAGATGCAGAAGAGAATGTTTTCTAAGCAAATTTTTTTGGTGGAGTTCTTACCTTTTTGTCCAGCTATCAAGATGTTTTCCAAAGCTACAAATTCCTTCCATGCATGAGTACCGACAGGTCAAGACTAAGAAGTTGGTCAACAACTTGGTTGGACTCCCAAAACATAAGACACATAGCTGCATAGATGAAAGGTCTCATCAGCAAGACCAAGACAGCAGGGCTCTGAACAGAATTCTATATCCAGATGCTAACAGCACATTAGCTCTCCAACAGGAGTAGGAAACCCACACACCAGTAAGCTAGGCAATGCCCACAGCTTTATAGTAGCTCAGTAGCACCTGGGGGTTTTCCTTACTAAATACCGTTCAGCTGCATCTGGAGTGGTTTTGACAGGTTTATTTAGCAGGTTCCTCAGCCAGCCCTAAAGGCTGGGAAGAGCTGGCTGTTTGCAAATTCACCTACTGCTGTACTAAGGGTTGAGTCTCTTACTTCTTTCACTGCCACCACTTTGGGAAGCCAGTGTTACTCAGCCACCACTGCTTTGCTTGCACTCTACACTGAAGCACTGCCATGCAGCATCTGTGGGAACACATTGCCTGCCTGCAGTTCTCCTGTTGATGTCCTTGCACCCAAAGGCCTGGTGGTCCCTGAGCTCACCCTTCTTGGCATAGCCAGCACCAGTCCAGTCTCCAGCTCTCTGGGCACCAGTGCCAAACTCCTTGTAGAGCTGAACTATGAGGCACTGACATGGATCGATCCACAAGCCGCCCCTGATGTTCTCCACTTCTGATTGCTACATTTTTTGTGACAAATTGATAAACTGCATCTCCACTCAGTTAAAGATTTGATCTCGCTCTCTTAATCCGCTATCAATAAGATATTAATCGTGCACCCGACCCGTTCTGTTCCCCATCTGTCTGCAAATCCAATAATCATTTCAGAATTCACAGACGAGTGGGGCACTCCCTTCAAACAATTAATTTCAGGGGAGACTCATTTATTTTCCTTGTAACCCTCTTCCCCCTCACCCCACCCTTGCTTGCCTGTCTGTCCCATTCTCCCATCCCCTATCTGCACACTTGCCAGCTGAAACTCCTGCTCAGCAGAGACAGGCGGCAGTGTAATTTACACTGGGAGCTGGGGAGGTCCTGCTGAACTAACTTCCTTTTGCTGTTCCACACAACCAGTTAAACCCTTTGCCCGGCACTCAGACTTCTCTAATAGTGGAGGCCAAACTCACCCCAAAGCTACACCCTGTGCCTGCAGCTGGCTGCCCTTTGAGGATGAGGACCACATCATAGAATCATTAAGGTTGGAAGAGACCTCCGGGATCATCAAGCCCAGCCACCAAAATTTCCAGTCAGCCAGTGGACGGGTGGTGAATCAACACACAAACACCTGTATGGGGGCTGCTCTGAAGCTCTGGGTGTGAACTGCGTGTTCACCAGCCAGAGCTCTGTTGGCAAGACAGAAGTGAACCTCCAAGCCTGGTGGGCTCGGCCTACTAGTGTCGTTGTAAGGAAGTCACAGGAGAACTCCCTTCCTCTCAGCTCACACCAGAGACAAGAGAAAGAGCTCCTACAGCATTGCCCTTGCACCAGGAGTGTTCCCACCTATGCAAGAAAAAGTTGGTGCTCACTCACCAATCTTAGTGGTGGGAGGGTAAGAGGATCCCTAAAATAGGTTAATCCCAAGTACTGCATAGCCCTCTCTCACCTCCCCTTACTGTTGCAAGTGAGGAAGTGGGTGAGAAAGTGGGCTGTGAGAGTGAATGAACTGATAACAACAGAGCTTTATCCACAGATGCCATTGACTACTTCTGCTAATAGCCCAGATGGCTCTCTGAGCACTTCTTGATTTGGACTTTAGAGCTTTTAGCTTCTTACCATGATCCAGAGGAAGAACAAGCTTCTTGGGTAGCTGTGATGTCAGGGAAGGTCTCACTGCACCATCCTTTTGCTGTTTAGCCTCTTCTGGCACTGCATCTCACGAGCCAGCCCGTTTCAGATGATGCTAGTAGGCAAAGTAGTCTGTGCCATTATTTCTAGCCACGTTGTTCATATGAAGTCCAGATACACAAATAGGAGTAGTTTGTGCTCCAGACTTGCTACCACGAGTGTTGGACATCAGACACAGAGTCCACGGAGAGGTAAAATGTTGCAGAAAGTACCAGAGAACACGGAAAGACCTTCACTGTCCCTGCAACAAATCCTAAAGAAAAAGCCCATCACCGTGTCCCTCACTGTCAAAGGACTCCCTCTTGATGTGTTTCTTTTGCTTTGTCCTCTTTGTTGCCCTTCTTTACTTCAGAACCCACAAGAGACAGAAGCCCTATGACTACAGACAGGAAGGGCTGGAAGAGCTGAGCTGTTGCTAGCAATAGCTGCTGTTGGCATCTGCAGGAAGGCCAGAGGAAAGCGTCTCTGCTCCTGTGTGGGGACAAGAGCAGGGCTCTGACAAGCTCTTTAAGCTCCCCAGGCTCCAGAAAATGCTGCGCAAAGTGTTTTAGCAACAAAAGTCTTGAGAAGAACAAACACTCTAATCTCTTAATGAGCCGGCTGATCCCCCATCTTGGCTCTGGCTTCTCTAAAGAGCCACACGCTCCCCTCCTCCTTGGCCCCCGGCCCCCTCTGGAGCAACCCGCCACGGCTGCCTCAGAACCAATTCAAGGTGCTCTTCGGGATCCAATCCAATTACCCTGCATCCTGCTGAGCGGCCCCACAGACCGACAGCTCTTTCAGGGCTGAGTCTTATGGCCTGTTAATCCTCCCCTCATTAAAAGGTCTTGTTCCTCCCTCCTCAGAGACTAAAAAAAGTGCACACACAAAAAACACAAACCCACACTGGGAAAAGTTTATGCAAGAGAGCCCCAAAGTGGAACACGAAAGCCAGCCTGCAAGCTGCAAGCTCTCCCTGCTCTCAGGGTCACCTCTGGCTAACACGGGCGTGTCTTTTCCTCGTCCTCCTGCCCCAAAACTTGGCTTGTGCATGAAGAAGACAGGCAGGCAGCTGTCCCTTGCGCTGTTCTTGCACTGTGGCTTTATTGGCTTCTTTTTAATGGGCCTGTCATTAAGCCAGGAGGAAGCCGAGTGGGAGGGTTCCCATAAAACTAAGGCCTCACGTCTAATGAACGCAGCATCTAGGGGGAAAGGACACGGGAGCAGCTGTTGTAGTTGGTCATGCAGGGCTGAGCTGGCCTTTGATAGCCTCACAAGGACAGGGTCCCTCCTTGCTGGGAGAGGAAATGTCAGAGCAGCCCCCTCTGCTATTCACCCCTCTGGTCTCACATGCAGGAGGGACCAAGGTCTTCAGCCATAGGGTGGTTGTTCCCATGCATGGGGAGCTGTCCTTAACACTTAGCTGGAGGCATGAGCCTGATACCAGTCAGCTGCAGCTGCCTCCTAACAAACATACTTCCTTTGTGGTGATTTCATTCCTCTTTCTTCTGCTTCCTTCCATCCTGAAGATGCAGTCACAAACCCCAGCATTTTCCCTCCAGTTGCATGTGCTATTTAAAGTCTGACCATCTCAGGCTCAAATCCACTATCTCATTGTAGCTACTGTTACTGGTGCCCGGTACTCATTAGCCCACTCATAGAGTACAATGGAGAGTAGGACCCCTCTTCTTCTGAGGGAAGATCCTTGTATGTACAAGCCACTCCATCCCTGCAGCAATGGCAATAAGGAAATACAGTAACGCTGAGAAAATACTTCATAGTCAGCATTCTCTAAATTAAATTGTAATTCTGATTGTCACTGCCCGATAAGCTGGATTTACCTCCCCACCAGCACATCACAGAGCAGAATTTCCAGTCCCAGGTCCCTGGAGTGTTAAAAGTGTTGCTAAAGAATGGAGACAGACTGGGAAGTTTAGGTGGAAGATAGTAAGTGGATATTTTGGTGCCAGAAGAGCCTGGGCACATGTTGTGGTACAATAGGTAGCACAGGGCTTGGGAAATCACCACTTTGGTTTTGTTTTGTAACAGGTCACAGTACAGCCTCATTGCAGACTAAATGTTCAGATGCTGCTCCCATCAATTCCATTGTCTATGTACATGAGTCTCTTGCCAAATCTAGCCAAGCCAGTCAAACTGTCATCCAGAGGTAACCTAAGCATCATGACCTCTGGGCAGGAAAATGACAGCAGTTTTCCAAAGTCATCTGGGAATTGAGGCAGGCTCACAATTCACTCAAAAGCAACTGCAAGAAGTGGTCAGTCAGCCTACCTCCAGAGCTACAACAGTTCCTGACAGTCAGAACAAGATGTACAAAAAAGCACCGCAAGAATGAAACAACTGAGTGTAATGGGGCACATGGCTTGTCCCAGCTTGGGCTAAGCCAGGCAGTGGTGAATCAGACCCTGCTGTGGCCCTGTGCTATCAGGAATATCTCTACCAACATACCTGTGAAGCTCTGATGCAGTGGGGCTCAGGAATACACATGACTGAGAAGGATTTCAGTGATAACAGGAGACACGATTAAGTCCTCCCAAAATTCTCTGTAGCAGTAAATTGGAGCATTGACTTACTGAGCATTTTCACAGTCAGTGTCCCAATTTTTTTTTTTTTTTGCAAGATAGCAGCAGGGAATGAACAAGTTATACTGGAAATAACATTTTAAAGTGGGGCTTTAAGTTTTGAGGAAGAGGAAAGGAAGAAAGTTTTTTGAATTTCTGGCAACTTTTCTCCCTCCCCAGCAGAAAAATTCCTTACCAGTCTGTCACGGGCCTCAGAGAGGTGAACTGCATGATCTAATTGGGCATTATCTCAGTCTTCTCCAATTTCTCTCTCGTCACACAGTCTGCTTTTTGACCTATGCCAAGAGAAACAACGTTGGCATGTATCCTTTTTGGCTTTGACAGAGCCTGTTTCTGCTCAGCTCTCTCTTCCACAAATTCTTTCTAGTTATGCCATCTCATCCGTTCACTTTGCACTTGCACATTTAACACCATAATTACAACAAACAAGATTAGAAATCAGATTCACCTTTCCCCAACTAGTGCTGTTTGTTTATTGTTCTTTGTACTTCCTTCAGCAGGACCAGGACCTCAGCTAGTCCACTTCACTTTTTGTAATGGTCATTTATTAGCCTTTCTTGCTGAACCCAGCTGTCTGCAGAGAACTCCTTTGCTCAGGAACTTGGTCACCAGTTGTCAAATGATAATTTCTCCCGATCTGGTGTTTGAATTATTTTCTAAATCATGTCTGTGAATGACTCTAACTATTTGGGTCAGGTTTGACTGGATGTAGTGGTCATACACTCCATTTGACTTACAAGTTCCTTGTTTCACAAATAATCTGGTTGGTAGACCTGTCTGCTAGAGCATCATCAGAAAACACATCTATAGGACATCTACACAAGTGTTTTGCTGGGTAGTACATAAATAAAAATGTTTTCTGTGGGATGGTTGAAACCATTATAGGCTGAGTACAGCAGCACTGCTACAAACACAGTCCTTGTGTTTTGACACCACACCAAATGACGAGAGCTTTGGACTTGATCCAGCAAAATGTTTAAGCACATGGGCAGCTTAAGAAATTGAGTGTATTTAAATATCTCATTAGATCAAGGCCAAAACATTTGGCATCTCACAGGATTGCTCCATAAAAATGGTTTTCATTTTAGAAAGATCAATTTTTCATCAAAAAATGATTAGGAATTACCAACCTCCTTTTTAGATGTCATTTAGCATGGTTATCCTACTCGATATCCTGCCTTTAACCCTTCTTTCTGAAGGCAGTTACTTGGAGACAGGGTTCTTAGATGTCGTCTTACACCACACAGTTCATTACTTGCAAAGATGTCAGCCTAGGCAGCCCTCTGAAGTTGTGACCAGTTGCAGCAGATTCCAGCAAAGAAGGGCAGGTGGTCTGAAGGACATAAATATGCAAAGACTGATAAGTTACAAGGGATGTGTTCCAAAACAGGGCTTGTATTAGTATGTTACCCTCTCTCTTCATCCAGCAATTACTTGGGCTGCGGTAAGCGCAGGAGACGGTGAGGTAGAGATCAGAGCCCTGTGTGCTAACTACCGGCCTGAACACAGAGTTACTGTCCCACAGATCTTCTGTTAAAATTACCACAGCAAAGACTGGGAGGGGAAACTGAGCATTTCCAATGGGCAGGGCAAAGAGCTTTCCTGCCTCTCTATCTAGAAGCTATTTACTGGGGCTAGTGATGGAGAAAACTAGAAGACGTTGTCAAAATCTCTTCCTTCGCACTTAAAATACCACCTCATAAGTGTGATGGAGCTGGCACATGGTTCACCATGTTCTCCTCTGCCCACTGCCACCTCTGTACCCAGCCACTGGAACAATGGAAGCCCGTGGGTGCAGGGAGGAACCCCAGTATCTCCCAAAAGTGATAGATCAAGAGGAAGTCAAGTCAAACTAGATGGCCTTTATCTGAATCCTCCCTCTTGGGGCCATAAATAGCTCTCTCTTCTGTGACCCTTGGCCTCCCACAGCCCCTCCCCACCTCCACTCCAGCACAGGCTGCTCCTTGCCCTCTGCAGATCATTGTCTCCCTACTAATTGCTCTGTCTAAGAGGAACAGGTCAGCAGCTTCAGGTGAGGGCCAGAGACTGCTGTTAATAAGTAAATGATAAAAAAGAAAGTTACAGAATGAACTTCTTTCTTGCCAGGACTTGCTCTGCAATTTGGCAGCCACAACTGTCCTGTTGCTAAAGGGCTCAAGCTCTTTTTCTCTGCTCGACCCAGAATTCTGATAGTAATATTAAGCTTGAAGTTGGGGCCCGAATTCCAAAACGTGTGCATGTGTGTGGGACTTGCCAGCTTAGAGGCTGCCCTGATAGCCACGCATGTCTGTGTTACTAAATCAAACAAAGCCTGGAAACACTGTGCCTCCAGACTGTCCATGTTGTTTGCTTACTGCAGGCTCCCTGTCTGGGACATGGTTTGGCCTCTCAGGCAGTGCTTGGCCACAGCAAGTGGCACCGGCAAGCCCCTCAGAACAGTATGGACGAAACCTCCAGTGCCATGCCAGCATGCCTTGCATTCATGGGTGGACATGCTGCACCTCTGGGCCCCATCATGCTCTGGACAGAATGCTTCCTGAAATGGAGCAGGGAGCTGGGGCACACTTTCCCGTGACGATCTGTCTCAGCATGAGCCCCGTGCCACAAGGGAGTCACGGTGCTACAGAACCAGGAGTCACAGCCACCTGCTGCAGTGCCACAAAACACAGAGCTCACAGGAAACTCTCAAAACGAAGCACAACACAAAAATAGACAAAGCGTTTGGACTACTCTCTAGCCAGCCAGCAGAGGTGACATAACATAAGAGAAACCTGATGTTAGGAGGTCTTGTGCCCAAAGCAGACTTGTGCCCAAACCCAGAGTGGGGCATTGTTCAGAAGGCCCAAATTTCCCCTGACACCACCACCCTGGGCTCTCTGTGCCATCTGGCTCCTGGGAGATGCTGTGGCTCCTGCCCTTCTCAGGGGCATGGTCACTTCTGTTGCTGCTTCTTCCCAGAAGGAGGTGCTGCACATTGGTGGCTGGACTCCTCTGCTCTCCACCCCTGTGAGCCTAACCCTGTGGGGTCTCCTATTCTTTTGAAACCTGAGTTGTGTTGATGGATATATTTGCTGGGTGCCTCCCGTCTCTCCTGGGCTCAAGCTGCCCTGTCTGGAGGTTCTGTGAGGGAGAGGTGTCTGGAGTTTAAGAGCGTTATTGTTACTGGAGGAAGGAATTTTCGGTCCTATAAATCAGAGGCAGGCAGCAGTAGGGCCAGCATACTTGGTCTGTGTGAACAAACTTCATTTCCTGGGAGACTGGCCTTCAATCACCCTCTGTCATACTCCACTGATCAGAGGTGGACATGAGAGGAGTTCATTAAGGTGGAAGAAAAATAATATAATAGGTCCTCCCCATGCATGCACTATTGCCGACCCTTGGGGGTGGCAAGACACCCCTTCCTTGTGCTGAAATCCAAAACACACACGCACACACACAGAGTCACTCACCCAGAATGCGCTGGTATTCCTCTGCCTAAGCAAATTTCCTTCTAAAAATGGACACGGTGAACATAGCCTGAGGTTTTTTTCGGCTACTTTTTCAGTTGAACTTGGTTCCACTGTCTGTTGACTTGCTTTGTAATTCTTGGCTGCACTCTGCCGGAGAAGAATCAGGCCAAACTCTTGGTGCAGAAGGAATCAACAATTTTCTGAGCAAAACAGAAAACTCAAAGATCTCCCTGTTGATTTTTTTCCCTGGCTTTCTGAATGGATTTTTTTTTTTCTTAGGGGGATAATCTCTTCTGTTTCTCTTTACTGTCCTTCAGCAGATTTTAAAAATGACTGTAATTAGGAAAAAGGGGAAGAATAACTAGTACGGGAAAATTAAAAAAACTAAATACAGTCACTGAGAAGAGAAAACATTTTAGTAAAGGGGACAAAGGTTTTGTGTTTTCAGGAAACAGTTGTGACATGACTTGCTATGTGGAAACAGAACTAAAGAGATTGAGCTGGCGTCTGCTGTGGACTGGTACAGCAGTGATACCAAGTGGAACGCACGCTCTTCAGACTTCTGAACTTGGTTGGGCTGGTGGCATCTGTTCGTAAGCTTTTCACAGAAGGCGTAATTGAAAGAGAGACAGAAGTAATTGTTTCAGCCAATTTGAAAACAGTTCTTATAAGTTACAAGTACAAACTAGAGTGTTTGGGCCCACAGGACTCAGGCAACATATATGAGATCAATTATGTTATTTTTGAGATGTTGCCTAAGTCTGACTTGAGGCTGGTGGACAGCCTGTGCTCTCCTCCTCTTGCCTCATGAGTAGAGACATTCATGGTTTAGTGAGCTCCCTGAAGGCAGTTTGAATCAATGCCTGCAGTTATGCTGCTAGACTCTGCTCCTGGAGTCCTGGCTGATCAGACAAGGGAGCACAGGCACTGCCCCTGCTTGGTTCCAGTGTCTTGACTCTCCATCTGTGATGTCTAGAAGCACCAAGTCCACCCAGGAGGTAAAAAGAGAAGGACTGATCCTGGGAACAGACATCTCTGAAGCCTGAAGTGTGTACTCACAACCTTGGCTTCACTTGTCAGGATCCCACCGTGCCTTTGCAGTCCTGCTGTTGATCTTCGTGTGCATGCCACCAGTAGAGGCAGTCTGCAGCCGAAGCGTTCCTTTAGCTTCTGTTGGCAAGGGAAAGTCCAGAGACCTGTGTCTTCTGAAGAAAAAGCAGCAAGTTGGTGAGTTTACAGGGACCGACATGTACACTGGGTGCGTGCATGTTTTGTGATACACATACCAAGGAAATTCCTTTCCATGCCATCTCTTTTGAAACACATGGTCTCCAAGGAGGGCAGCAGGGTACCTTCACAAGCAGCTGAACAGTATTTAATCATCCCAGAAAATGTTTGAGTATATTCTCAGAAGGCTTCTTTTAGGGCCACTTACTGCATAGAAAACACACAACTGTCTGATACCAACATCTTCTCTAGAGAGCTAGATCAGACATTTTAGCGGCACTTGATGAATAGTGAGTGAAGGATTTTACAGGCCTCCCAGATGAAAGAGGTTGCTGGAAAACAGGACTATGGGATGGCTTTTCCACCTTGGCTGTTCATCACCAGACAGGCTGTTTGCAAACCTGTGCTCTGTAAAATCTTTCCGAGTGGCCTTTTTACACTAATACCTAAAAGGACAGCTGTGCTGTTGTCTAACGGGTATACATCTCTGTTGGCCTCAGTGCTGTTTTGCATATCTGCATTAAAGAAAAGTTCACTGGGTTTGTTGAGAATTGACAGAAAACAAGGATGACATTAACTACAAGCTCTTTTGGACTGAAAAGCAAAGGGGATGAAACAATGGAGCTAAAAAGCTAAAGTCATTGCTGCAGTATTAGGGATAGAACAGCATGCAGTGCTGGTGATGCACAGTAGCTGGGGTGAAAGGACTATGGCTAGAGACAGCCAAGGATGCTGTCAGAAGCAAAAAGGTGTATGATTGAGGTGTACCGTGTCCCCAAACACAGCTATATGCCCCAGCCCACTCCCACTACATCAGAGCTCTGTTTGGGTCATTAGTGCTTGTTTTAATTTATTTAGCCAATTTTATCGCTGGAAACACACAGTGATTTACAGCCTTTCCTGAGTGCGCAGATTAATAAGCCTTCTCCTCACTTCCCCTGGAGACAATTAGCACATAGTCATGATGGGAAATGACTATGAGGAACATGCAGGCAATATGCTGAGAGAGCTAGACAGCAGGCTGAATTCTGCCTACAGACAAGGTCACCTCAAAGCCATCACCCGTGCTTAAATCCTCACCTGGAGAGAAAAGCTACCCTCATCACTGGGCAGGACACATAACAAAACAGACTGAACAGCTCTAGGGGCACGTTGGGCTGCAGGGTGCTGTTTGAATGCAGAGTTCTCTGGGGAGCTGTCATCTACCAGGCAGAAAGAGAGGGAGACCCCATCCTCCTGCCTGTTTTGCCACTGATGTCGTGTGTACCTTTGAAGCCTCTTCTGCTTGCTTGGACTGCTCCTGCTCTTGGAGGGAAAAGTGGTTTCTTCCTGTGTCTGATTTTGAGGTTGACCCTGCTTTAGGTGGAGACACCTAAAGACATCTCCCAGAAGCTCTTCCAACCTGAACTGGTGTGAGACTGAAACACTTGGCTCTTGACATAACAGGACCCCAAGTTGTAACTCAGTCTGAGGAAGCATAACAACTGCCTTTAAGGCTACAGACTCGATTGCCAGCTTTGCCATTGGAGAAGAAACCACCAATGAATGACTGGGGGGAAACCCCACAATAAAAACTGATTTATCCATACTACAGGGCACACTGGGGATTGTAGGGTCTGCTACTGTGCAAGTGCTGCTGATGGACAAACCAAGCAAATATGAACATGAAGGTATGTGCAGGAAAGGGGAGGGGTGAAGGGATTTTCTGAAGGCAAATCAAAACTGTGCTTCAGCACGCTTCCCAGGAATGGCAGGGGTTCGTCCTTGTGCCTGTGATTCTGCATCCACCCTCACACTTCCAGGCAGTTCCCTCCCTGCAAGCACTTTTCAAGACCTGGATTTTAAAACAAGCACCTAGTTTTCAAACCCACTCTTACAAAATCAAAGGCTGCATGTTGTGCTCTGATCTTTAAAATCTGGAGCTATAAAAGTGCTGTTCGTAACCTAGCTCTGCTTCCACACTGCTCATCCACACTCATCATCTTGCTAAAGGAGGCCCATAGGAAGCTAGAAGACCCTTCCTGCCCTAACCAACATGTAGGTGATGCAGAGCTGTGGATAAAAGACTAACCAGAGATGACAGAGGAGTGTGTTCATCACCATCCCGCAGCGTGTACTTTGGCTGCATTTGCTTCATATCACACTTTCCTCCTGAGTAGATATGTCTTGCTTTTCCTGAAAGTCCATCTGTGACCATATCCTCCCTCAGACTGATACATGGGATTGTTCTTCCCCAGATGCAGCACTCTACACTTGCCCTTACTGAATTTCATTAGGTTTCTCCCTGCCCAACTCTCCAGCCTACCCAGGTCACACTGGATGGCAGCACAGCCTTTGGCTGTGTCAGTCACTCCTCCCAGTTTCGCATTACCAGCAAACTTGTCTTTCCTCTGCTCCAGGACACCTGGTCATTGCCCACCAGCTCCGCACGTGCACACTCTGCACCGCCCGCTGAGCAGCTGCAGCTCACAGGTCTTGTGGGCCACATGCCCACAACAATGGCACTGCTTCCTGAATACCACTGCTGTGATTTTTCTCTCTCATTCAAGTTCCAGTGACTGCATTGTCCTGCCAGAATCTCTGTGGCTTTCTAAGGAGCTTACTGCTATGGCTGGGCCCCCATTTATCTCTATGAGTACAATTTCTAGCACTTGCTTCAAGATATTATTGAAGATTCCAATTTCTTTTTGCTTGGCCAGAGCCTATGGTCTCCTGGAGATGCCTCTCCTCAGTCAACATACCTTCCTTCTTACTGCTCAAAGCACACAGGGTTGCTTCCAGCCCTGGTCTCCATAGATCTCCCTTTCCTTTCCCAGAGTAGCAGCGAAGTCTAAGGTGGCAGCAGGACTCAGTATGTTTCTTCAACAAACGATGGGTCAGAGAGGTCAAGGGGAGCAACTTTTCTGCTGTAACCGTGCTGGCTGTGTTGCCTTTCCCACCTCTCTGAACCCAACCCTGCTGATAGGCATTAGTGGGTGGGAGGCTGGCTCACTCCAGAGAGCCTTTGACATAAAGGGAGTTTTCACCCCACCTCTCCATCAATCAAAACCTAAACTTATTTGTGCTTATACACTACTTCCTAAGTAGAGAAAATAAAAACTGGGTTGAGGAGTGTGCAAATATTTAACAATAAAAAAAATCACATTAATTTGCCCTTTTTCATTTCTACGGAAAGAACCTTAATGGAGTCACATGACTCTTATTCTAAGTGATAAACCACAGGTCATAAAGCACCACTTTATCACTCTGCACAAGCAGTATAAATAACAGCTATTACCCAACCTCACTCCATCTGATAAGCTCAGAGATTTTCTAATATACATTTCTGATTTTTTTAAATAATATTCATGATCATTTCCTCTTGAGCATTATGAGTCTCTGGCTATGTGGCCCTTGAAACCAGGACCTGAAAACCCTTGTACCATCTCCCTGATTTATGGTCATGTTGGTTGGGACTGACGCCCTAATGAAATCTGTGACACTGCATTAATGGGGCTGTTTGTTACCACCGGAGTTCAGCGGCTGGCTGTGGTCTCAGAGCTACGCTCAGGAAGGCACACGCTGAGTCTATAAAACCCATCCAATGGGCAGCAGACCCGCCCTGTGGCACAACCCCACACAGAAGCTGCCTGGTCTGTGAAGGTGATGGAGGGTGCAGGTAGAAGGTCGTGGCACCACCCCACACATGGCAGCCCGCATGAGCACAAGGACTATGTGACAAACTCAGGGTCTTCCCCGGGACCACAGCTCCACATACAGACACACATCTCTCAAGCGTGTAATTAATACCCAGCCCCCTGTGTGCAGTCATTCAGTTGCACAAGCCACAGCAAATGTGCACCATCAGATTATCCACTGACAAGCACGTGCGTACAGAGTGGAACCGACACACATCCCTTCTACGGGCAGGAGCTCCACAGCCTCTACATGATGTGTGGGCGAACAAAGATCGCACCACACCTCTCCACTGTCCTGCCCAGGACTGGTTTCCCTCTGGCTCCAGACTGAAGCCAGCATGCAACACCTGCCTGCCGTGCATGTGTACTTCTGCAGCAACATTTTCAATGTGATCACTCCTGTCGGCTGAGACATCTAGTCAAATGGCCACTCAGTTCTCATCAAACCTTATGGCAGTTTGGAGGACAATTCATGTCTTCAGCTCAGAAAAAAATGAGCCAGCATGCACACAACAAAGATCTCATATGTCTACCACACGATAAAACATACCTGCAGGACAGGTTTTGTTTGAATACCAAAATGCCCTGTACAGAGACACATTATTGTGAACTTAATCTTGACACTACCATGGCAAGCAGAGATCTCCAGCTTTCTCTAGGCAGGGTGGATTGGTATCTCTCCGTGGGCTAAGTAGTGACCCAGAATATTTTAACATACATGCTTGAGTATGTGGACCCATTACAGGCTGGTTGGAGCTATTAGTCCCTTCATGATGCACACACTTTCTCTTGAGCTTTGTTTGTTTCCTTTTTCCTTTAGGTAACAAATGCAAACAACAAACTTGAACCTTCCTGTTCATGCAATGCAGCAGGAAATTAAAAAATGCCAAAAGTGGTTGTTTAGCCTTAATCCTACCCTTGGGTAAAACTCCGTCAGCTCCTATAACCAGACAATACCTATCAAACAATGCGGCAAAGTAGACACTTACTTCTGCCTTAGGTGCATAGAGAGCTGACTCTCCATTCCTGTGCGCTCCATTTTACAATTTTTAATCCAAGCCTATTCATTGAACTTCTTCAGAAGCGTTTTGGTGTGAGAAGTGGCAGTACTAGGCAGTGTTTTGTTGTGCCTATAAAATTCAGGACTGCTTTCGCAGCATTTTCAATAGTTAAATTGGCTTACCAAGAAATCAGGGGTATGACCAATTCACATCTGCTGGAATTATTCAATAATTACAAATAATAAAGCATTGAGCTTAAAAATGACAATTTTAAATCAGTACTATTGATATGGCTGAGTTTCATTTATCCTGGAAAGGAAACACCTTTGACAAGGCCATATTTTTTAATAAAATGAGTGTTGTATTTTTCTATCAGATCTTTTTAATTCCAGCATCGTAAAAGTCTGGTGTATCTTTATCGATAGACGTTAGCTAGTGAATTCTCTCCTCTACAGCGTATATATGTTAATGATTTTCTCAGCACCGATACACAATATGTTTAACCAGACAGTTTTTCCTTGCACTCAGTTACTTCTCTGAGAAGTAATTTAGTGGGCAGTTCTCAAATTACAACTCTGAGAAATACACGCACCGCGACTTGTTGAGAGTGTATTTTAATGATGCCTTGCTTGACCATGTTTCTTTTTTGTAGAATTGTAAATAATTCCTACTCTTGTGATCTGCAGCTGAAGGGACACAAGAACCAGAGGAGACCAGCTATGCAAGCAAGCCCAATGCGTTTGCAGTCATTTTGCAGCAGGTGTTTAGTCTGAAAGAAAACACAATATTCCTCCCTGTGTCACAAAGCACAGAAGATAGCCCAAAATCCAGAATCAAATGTACTTTTCCTCAGAGACATGAAAGAAAGAGCCTTGAAAAAGGTAGTACTATATCACAGGAAAGAGAAGGTGATGCCTGGTGCCAGAGCATCACCCACTGCTGGAAGCTGTCTGGGTAAGGGAGTGTGGTGAGTGAATTGTCACAGCTGATCTCAGCGCATTGCAAATGTAACTCTAGTCAGGCAGTAGATGTGCTTTCTTTAATGATATTACTGAACAGATTACATAAATGAGTGAGAATTTATGTACAGAATTTGCATGTGTTTGCAACTGATCTGAAACTTATAAATACATTTCTGTATTTACATGCACAAGTAAATTAATATTGATTTTCAACCAGCAAGCACCACCAAAATGGCATTCAAGTACATGTTTCCAGGTGCAGAGTATTTAGCCGGAGAGCAAAGCAAGTGAATTTGCAATGAGAACAGTGAAACTGCAGATGCAGTTCTGGAAGTAATGATTTGCACTGTTTGTGTGGCAGCAGAGCTGGGAGGTTGCAGACAGCACCTGTGGGGGTCTCCTCTTGCAAAAAAAGGCTTCTCCCCAGCACGTGCTAATGAAACAAGTGCCTCAGCACAGCAGTGCAGGTCTGATTCCCCAGTAGGTGCTCACTCCTTACCCAAAGAGCTTTATTACATTGGGTGCACAACTCAACTAAATGGAGAGGCCATTGAAGATTCACAAGCCATTGACACTAGCTAAAGGACATTGTGGCTACTGCAAGTACTGAGTCTGCTCCTGCACTGCGTCATTTTCAAACCCCTGCACTTCATTGTGTCCCTGGACAGTTGTTGTCTGCACAGACTCGGCACCCTTGCTCTACAGCTTCTCACTCCCCAAGCCCTAACATCATGCATTGCTCAGAGACGACCTTCTTTCTGACTACTCACATTCCTGACACTGCATCCATTCCTTCCATCACCTTCCTACATGTCCCCATACCTTTCCCAGAGCTGAGCCACTACTCTGGGCACAGACACTGGGGTCCCAAGGCTCCATCCCTTGCAATCCTCCTGCTGCATCCATAGCCTGGGAGTGAGCATTTTGGGACAGAACTGGAGAGGGCAGGAAGAAGAGGAGCCATTGAGGCTGCATGAATCAAGTCTAAACCCTTCCCCTCTTCACAAGAAAAGGCAGTTACTTTACCAAGGCTTCAGTTTTTAACCAAGGTTTTACAAACATGTTTCTCTGGATTGCCTTTTCCTTTTTTCCTCCTCTCCCTGAAACTCCTCCTGGTGTTTGGTGCATTTTTGTTGGGTATGCTTTGTTGGTTTTGGGTTGTTTTGTTGTTATTGTTGCTTGCAGCCACTGGAGAGTTCCCCTTCTGGTTAATGGCCCATTAACTAGCTCCTCTCATGTAGTGGTAGGGCTTAGGAATTGCTGAGTTCTGGAAAATCCTCACCAGCAAGGAACCTTTTGCCAGCAACAAAATCCTCTCTTCAGTGGGGGCTTTGTGAAATGGGGCAGCAAGGAAGGACTATCCCTGGGTAGGAGGGATGGGGCAGAGCCCATGAAAGTGTGGGGCACAGGCATCACTGCTGTTTCTTGAAAACAGGCACTGGCTGTGGGGAAGAGCGGAGACAGGAGCTGGATTGTTAGAGGATTCAATGAGCTGTGCCCAATGTATTCGAAAGGTGCTTAAGACAGCCAAAGCTCCTCACCAAACACACTGCTACAAATAGCACAGCATGCACCCACCAGCTGCAGTGAGGCAGCCCAGCTCCCCTCACCCCATGCACATCACACCCTGAGAAACAAGCAGTGTTCCTTCCGCCCGTGCCCCACACTAGCCCAGCATGGGCAAGGCAGCAGTGCTCCCAGCCAGGCACACGCTCACTCTGACCATTAACCGCTCCAAACCATCCCTTGTACATGCAGGTGTTCCCCTCTAGGCACTCCACACTAGAGACAGGAAGGTGCCCACCTCAGAACCTTCCCGTCCCTCCCAGCTGCAACTTTGAAGGTAGAAAATCATTCACGCCTTTGTGTTGTTTCCCTCAGGCAAAACCTACAGCCAGGCCAGAGAGAAGATGCAGGACTTTTCCATTACCTAAACAAGGAAAACAAAGCAGGACTTGATGTCAACAGGATGTGTGAAACCTGGTTTATGAAGGCTTTATGTCCTGATTCCTTTGCCTTCCCTCTGTTATCACTTCAATAACCGCAGTGGACAACTTCTCCTCCAGTGCCTCCCGCTGCTGCAGAAGGACTCTGAGCTGTCACTGATTCCAAGCCAAGTGATGTTTGGCCACTGTGCATGGAGCTGTTGGCTGGCCAGCAGAGAAGATAAGCAGAGTAGCTTGTTGTTGGCTCTAATATGAATGTCCCTTTTTTATGCCATCAGTAATTTTGACAAATTTTGTAGGTGCAGAATAGTTTGGTGGGCTCTGCTCATGGGTCAAGTACAGTTGACGTTGTCAGACAGGGTAGAATTTGTGGCAAGGAAGGGGACAAATGACAGACAGTGCAATTGCCTAGGCTGGGTTACCTGAGCTTAAACCTACCAAAAGGTGATGGCTTCAGTTTAATCAGTGTTGAAATGTATTCTCATCCGCAACTGCAGAACACAGCACAGCTCAAGCACACGGCCATGAGCAATCAGCTTGCCGTGGTTTGATAAGGTAACTCCCATCAGCAGAGCCACACAAAGCACTTCTCTTGGGGGTCTTGTGGCCCAGCTCCACTGCAAAGATTAACTGTCTTCACCCACGAAGTTCTTCTGGGCCTTCTGAAATACCTCAGGACAACCAACCGTGAAGCCACACCTCCTGTGGCTTAGCACATGGGTCTACCAGGTGATGCCACACAGGCTATGTGGGGAACAGCAGTGTCAGCATACTTCCCACCAGTCTGCATGTTCAGCAAACCATTCCCAGCACTGCATGCGCAAGATGCCACTATCGTTACTTCTAGCACCACACAGATCCCTATCTGTAGCATCTCCCAATGCAGGAAACATTTTCTCTCTTAACACTGCTGTGATAGTCCAGTACTATGTCTTCTGGTCCAAGATTAGAAAAAGGAGAGGAACCAGGGCTGAGTGAGGTCCTAACAGATAGCTATGAAAAAAGTGAAGTGAAACCTAAACCTGGGTCTCCTCATCTCCTGAAGCAATCCTCAGACTGCCTGCACACAGTGGAGTACGTGTGTGTGACACACTGCAGGAATGCTGGCTCTGGCTTTGAGGAGCACATGGCTGAGCTCATCTGAAGTGTAGAAAAGCCAGATGCTTGACGCTGCTTTTACAAGGGGTGGTGGTATAAAAACTGCAGTCCTTCTTCAGCTGGGAGTGGTACCACACACGGCCACAGGCACGCACACCCAGCACTCCTTAAGGCAGTTTGCATGCAGCATGAGGGGTACATGGTGCTGCGCAGAAGACACCCTACAGCAGGACCTGGTATTACCTGCCTGTGCAAGTCAGACCCACCTGCGTGGGTGCAAGCATCTGGTGCACATGCCCATTCCAGCTGAGGTCCACAGCCACAGCAGGCATGTGCAGAACTTAAAGGCACACGTGCAGTGACCTTGCAGCAACACTTATGACCTCTGGTTGCTCTGGGGTCACCTATTCCTGTGGACATAATCCCAGCATGGCCAGCCACCTTGCTAAGGGACATTTTGGAGCTGTCTGATACTAGCTCACGTAATGGTTACCACAACTGGTAAAAGCAGGAGCTTCTCACCATGCGTTTTTCAGACATCTCAGAGTTCATCACAAATAAAGTAATTATGATTACCTCAATTTTAAAAGCAGGGAAACTGAGGATGGGCACCTCTCCCAACAGAACAGTGGCAGGGACCACAGAGACACCCAAGTTTCCTAAATTTCAGTGCAGTGTGCAGGGACCAGATTGTCATGTAGACAGTATTCACGGAGCAATGCTCACACTGGTCTCAGTGGTGGCTTGTGTAAAACCAGCTTCAGACACAGGGTGGTCTAGGACTTGAGGGTGACAGGGCAGGAAGAAGAAATTCCTTGACAGGCTTTTGACTCAGATAAAGGCCTGGAAAAGGTTCATCTCAAGGTCCTGGTGAAAAGGATGCCTGCAGGGCCACCCACACCGTCCTCTATTTGCTCCCAAGCCATGAATTCATCTGGCTGAAGTTCTTGGGAAAGTGAAAAAAAAATACATACATGGAGACAGAAAGTAGCCCCACCAGCCACTGACACTGTTTGACATTAAAAAGTGCTGACAACGGAGAGGGAGGAAAGGAATGGACCAAGGGCCACTTTCATCTCATGACAGTCTCCTGCCAGACCCAGCCACTGCGTCTCCCTCTCGCCCCCCCTCCTGGCCCCTTGCCTTCCTAGGCGTTTTATTAAATAGGGTCACAGCCCACATTAGAGTCCCTCCCACAGACCTGGCAAAATGCAAACATTCACCCATCTCCGTGACTCCCACCCTCCCAGATCTCTGGCTCCTTTGCTGTGTCCCCCCACTCCACAACTGAGGTCTCCACCCCACTACAACCTTGAAGTTTCATAGCCAAACATCAAGGCAAAGGGCTCCAGAGAGGGGGAAGGTCTCCCCCATTTTTTTTCCTCTTACATTAATTATCTCATTTAGTTGAAAGAAAAGTCCAAAAATGGAGCTTTCCCTCAGCAATTTATGATGCTGGAGCAGTAATTTATGGCTCTATAGAACTCTATTTTGCTCCTTCTTTACACACACACAGAGGTACACACACATACAGACATTTAAGGAGACACTGTCCTGAATTTATCACACTAAGTACCTGCCTGCTAAAAGTAAAGGACTGAACATAATTTACAAGGCAGGACAGGGAGGGGTTCACGTGTGGGGGAAAACATTTAGAAGAGTTAATGTTTGAACGTTGGTCTTTGAAGGCAGGAGGCTCCTTTAGATAGAAAGAGAAAACCTAGGTAATTAAAACTGATGTATCAGTTTCAGAAGAAGAATGGGCCAGTAATGAAACTGTGCGTGGGCAAAAACAACAGGCGGCCAGGTTAGTCGGGAGAGCTTAGACACCCTCTGAGGAGAAGGTCCCAAGTTCAGCATCAGACCAACAGATTCTGAGATCTAATTTGCCTGGGAAGTAGGCAAAACCTCTCGTCAAAGTGGCTGGTCTGCTGTAGGACCCACTACTTGGGTGCATAAGCAAATGTGGGTCACTCATGGGCTTTGAGTCATGACCATGGCATGCCAGCAATGTGACCCACTGCTGCTGTGGTTGGGGGAGCAGGGAGGGGAACTTGCACTGCAGATATGCCAGTAGTTTCAATAGTCATCAAGAATGTGCATGCCAAGGGAGAGGGCTTGACTCTCCCAAAATGTTGACCAACAGAAAAAGAAAGAACAGGAGCCACAGAGAGTTGTAAGTGACAGGTCCAAGGCCACCCTGCAAGCTGCGGAGACATAGTTCTGGACAGCATTCGCATCTTCACAGCCAGCAACGGGATCCTCCCTGTTATGCTCCTTGTGTTTTTTCATGAGAGAAAAACCAAATTTTCCCCTTTGAAGGGAATCCAGCACGTTCTGGTCTCTGCCACCAGAGACCATCAGCAGAAATGTTCTGGTTCGTCCCAGGCCTGCCATGAGATGAGTTGCACAAGGCATGGCCAAGCTAGTGACGCTGGGGCTCTGGCATGGCTGGAGCACAGAGATTAAGGGTTTTACTGGGATTACAAATTACGTGGAAGAGTGCTTAGGGCACACCTCTCTTGACAATGTCTGCATATGTGGATTCAAAAGTGCCCACATATGAATGAAGCTATGCCCTTCCCAAATCCTGCTCTGGATGAGACCTTCTATGTTGCCACATACACGTCTTTCCAATCTTACACTCCCTCCAAGGAAAATGGAAAGGGGAGATAAAGTGAGAACATCCCAGCTTCATCTCTGCATTTTCCAGTGTATCTTCCTGAAGCGTCCTCCTCCCACCTACCTGTGAGGATACTTGTGAGGGCTCCCTAAACACCTTCCCCAGCGAGCCCTCTCCTCCAAACTTCAGTGACTGACACCCAAGGGAGAGGTCCTTCCACACGCTCTACCCAGGAGGATGAAGGCTGTGAAGTCTGAGCAATTAAGTATGCTGAGATGAGAAACATCTACAAAGCATCTCAGCTGGCAGTCGCTTTTCCTCTGCATACATGAACTTCCCTAACTTCACAAGGCATCTCTATATTTCAGCTAGGAATCTGAGCCGTAGGTCTCATCAAGTGACTTGGACCTGGGTCACACAGCAAGCAAATGCCGTTAAATCGGTGTCATCCGAGTGCCGGGTGAGCCCCCTGCAGCCAGAAAACTCTTCTGCGCCGAGGGACCTGAACTTGATTTGGTCGGGCACCAAGTGTAACCCCCATCAGACAGATCCACTGGCTTTGTACAGGACTGTGTTTCCTCCGTATCATAAAATCCCTTTGCTCTTACAACCCCCAAATCCTTAAAACCCCTTAGGATGGGAAGTAAGCGTGGACATGAAGGAGGAAAGGACTGACCTTTTGGAAACAAAGAAATATAAAAGTGATTTGGGAAATGCTTGTCATCCAAACGCAGATTCTTTTGAAAACCAGCCTTTCTGAAAACTGTGGTCAGTGTCCCTTTAAAGCGATGCGGCTCTGCATGATCCAAAGCCCACCATATCACAGCCTCTGGTTGTCAATCCACCTAGAAAATCTCTACAACAAACCAACAAAAGCCCCAAAGGGTGATTTGTATGTAACCACAGAGCACCCGCTCCCTTTGGCAGGGAGGGTGTTCTTTTTCTTACGGCTTTCTCTGTAGACATCAGCTTATTCACAAGTATTAGAGCAACCCATAGCCATGGCATTAAACAGGTGAGGAGAACAAGGGGTTTTTTCTTATTGATTTAGAGACGGTTTCATTTGTAAGCGAAAGGGCAGCTGTCAATAGATTGCATGATCTGAGGCACCAATCCAGAGTAACCTCAGGCACGTGAGCGCTCGGCAGCAAGCATGGGATCCGGCAGCCTAAAACAAGCTTTATTTCATGTTGCATCATAACACGAATGAGAGGGAAGTATTATTAAATGGGAGGATGGAGGGGGAAGGAGAAAACATGTCTACCTCTTGTCCAATAATGTTAGCAATATATTTATAAAAATAAACAAGACTAATCTTCATTCCCTTGTGCTTCTCAGGGAGCCCTGTCGACGCTGTCTGTTTTGTTTAGGTTGTGTACTCTTCACAACAGAGATTACCTGTATTTTGTGTCTTGTAAAGCACTGTGCACTTTTATACAATAGTAATAATCTATAAAAATACACAAATAAAAGGATCAGAGCAAGCAACTGAATTGTTTCTGGCTGAAAAGAGCAGCAAAGCCCCAGTTTAAATGTCAATGTTTACTTTGGCAATGGAACGTGTGCAGGATTGTGCACGCACCTGCAGATATATATTTGTACTTACAGTGGGGAAAGAGAGTTGGGGAGGCAACAAGTCCATCAGTCTTTAAGTTTGTGGCACCTCCACATCATGCAAAATAATAATTAATACGTGAATAAGAAATAATGCTCCAAGGGACTCAGTGTGTGGGTTATTAAGAATGACAAGCCACCAGGGCTGCCATACGAGACCAGTAGGGAAGGAAAACTGATGCAGGATGTCAGCTAAAGTTGTCATCCCTGTTCAGGAAATTGCATCAGGCGATGCAAAGTAGTGGCGAGAAGAAAGGAGGTCCAGACATCTGAGGACTAATCCCCCATCCCCCAGTGTTGCTGCACCCATCCAGGATCTGTGTCTGACCCACCTCTGTGTCACTTGCGGTCCTGCTTTTAGTGTCTTGAACACAGAGCTGGTCATTTGCCCCTGCTTCCAGGTTGCGCTGGGGCAGACACTGGCCAGTGCCTGGGGAAGAGTCCTGGGCAGTGGGAAGACACTGTGTGGTGGGGCAGCACTAGGGGTAGAGAAGAGGAAGGGAGAGTGGGGAGGGAAAGACCTATAATCCCCTTGGTAAATCCATGCCTGAACTATAAAAGGATAATCCATGTGCAACCCTGGCCCCACTTATAGGATTTAGCTCTTAGTGTGGAATACTAATATTTGGCTGTTTGTTTACCCCTGTGAACTAATTTGGCAGATTCCTATGATTCTCACAGGGAGAATGTATTTCGATTTTGATATTACTCAAAGCCTTGGGTCCTGGAGTCATAGGATTATATGCAAAGCTCTGAGCAGACTTTTTAAATCCTTTTTCTTAAGAAATAGCTGTTTGTTGTGGATGCAGCAAAAAGCCTGAAAGCTGGCCTGCTGTTCCACAACACAATGGCATCAGAAAAGAAGCCATTTGCTAATTCCCTTTTTCCTTTTTTTAACATGGTGATTTTTAAGCCAGTTTTGCAACTGTGAAAGGTGAATGGGGATCAAGCCCGTGATTTTTGAAGAGTCTGCACAGTCAAGCCAGGCTCTGCTCGTAGCTTCGCACTGGCTCAGTGAGACCCAGTGCCCGACTGCCTGTTCTGGCCCAATGGCATTGCCCTGGAACAGCAGTGCCTGAGATCCTTCGAACCAAAATCATACACAGAGTTTGGGGAAGAAGGAGGCATGGGAAGAAAAAGGGCATGCATTAGGATCAGGAATTCAGGCTTCAATTAAAAAGTAACTTTCTAACCTTGGATAATGCAGAAGATGTCTTGAAAATGTGATGCATGTACCCTCTTAAAACAAAAAGCCAGCACAAGAATCCCAACTATGTTATTTTTAAAATCTTGCTGGTTTGAGGGCTTGCACTTTGATTTCTGAATAGTTAAAGTTGTTAATGCTAGGGAAGATTTGTCCTATTTCTAAATGCAAAAGGCAGCTTTCCCTGCAAAGTGTAAGGAAACAGGAGGAAAATGACAGTTCTCCCCAAACGCCTTTGTGGTTGTTCCTCTCTCAGTGTTTCGAAAGAAATTAAAGGTTGTGATTGTAATTGCACTTGCAACTAGGAGCAGTGGAATTCAGGATGTTTGCTGAAGATTTGACTCCAAATCTTGATTTGATTTTCCATTTAGGAAAATGGTTGATTTTAATTCTGTGCCCAGGACGAGTTCTTCTGAGAAGATTTAGGCGCATGCCTGAAGTGCAGTAACTGCAGAAGTACTTCACCAAATCAGGGCCTCGAGGAGAAAGTTGACAGTAAAATAACAAAATTTATCATGATAAAAAATCTCTCTCTCCTAGTAAAATTTGAGGCAACGCCTAAAAAACCCAAACCTTCATAAATCAGGCAAACAAGACAGGCAGATGAGTATCATATCAGACAGTGGAAATGAGGCAAAAATCATTTAAATTATTCACACATTTTGAAACTTTGCAGGACTGAGGAGAGAGGGTGAAATATTGTTGAATAAATCAGGGACCCAAGCAAAATTCATGCCTAGAGTTTCAGCTGGAAACACTGAACACAGATCCTGGGGGTCAAACAGCAGAAAGTTTCTAGAGGACATGTGTGCGTCATCGGTACCTGCTTAATTTTCCTCCTGTTCAGATCCTGCTCTCGCACGACTTCAGCTTCGTGGGCTGCCTTGTTCCTGGAGCCGGCCAAACTCCCAACAGGGCCCTTTCACTCGCTGCTGCAGCCGGACTCTGCAGCAGAGCACAGAGAGGGGATGCTAGGGCACTCCACAACTCCCCCAGCAATGCCCACCAACACCCAGAAAAACTGCCTGTGCTTACACACACGGATCTCGTGTCATTTTTACCCCTCGCTCAAACGCTAACAGCCAGCTCCATCTCTGGTGATAGCTGTTAACAGTTGGTTTGAAATGATACAGAAACTGGGAAAAACATCTTTTAGATGAGTGATATTTCTCAAGTATGGTCCAAAGATAATGGGAAGGGAGACAATGTATTCACACACACACAAAGGGGTGGGAGGGTTTGGCTGTCCGATTTTCCAAGGGTTTGCACTTATTTGTTTCCTCCTCTTCCCATCTTGTCGTTCTGGTGATAGGGTTGAAGAACCTCAGACATCAACCAANGGGGGGGGGGGGAGAAGGCAGGCTGCACCAAGGATTTGAAGAGAAACAATTATTTAGTTTATTAAGAAGATGTGACACTCTTCCCACATATTCATTCCTTCCTGGGGAAGAAATACCAGGTACTATAAAACTCTTAATTTGCCAGAGGAAGCTGAAACAAGAGCCCAATGGATAAATGCTGAAGCCAGACAAGTCTCAATTAAAAATGAAATACTGGATGTTTTTCATTTTGTTTTACGCTGTCTGAGGAAGTCAGGTTGATTAACCATTAGAGCAGGCTGTTACGGGAAGCGTTGGACTCTCGCAGTGTCTTCGGCTCAGGACTCGTGTTCTTTCAGGAAGAAAGTTACTGTGCTCAATGGAGGGGTAACAGAGGGGCAGCCTTTGGCCCGTGTTGCACAGGCTCTACAACAATTGTCAGAAAATATTTTGTGAGATTACACTGAACAAATTCTTTTCCATCTCTCAGCAGAGATCTTTTAAACAGGTATTTTAAGCAGAAGGCTTATTTTTTAAAAATCAAGAAGGCAAGGATAAAAATCCTTGCACCTCAAACAATTGTTCTGATTACACGGCGGGGGCAGGGGGGAAGGTGAAAATTCTGTAGCAGCAAGGAGGGATCTAAAGCAAAAACAATGATGAGATCCAGGAAGGAGCAATGCAGCGGGTTTGCTGCCAGTCAGGGCTGGCGAGGCTTTCCCCCAGTGCTGCGAGTGTTTGGGGAAGGAGCTGCTTAGACTCCATGGAGAATCCTGCCTTGCTGATTTCCAGCTGAGCAGCTTTCTGCACTCAATGGCTGTCCCTGCTGCTTTCATGCAGGGATGTACTCTAGCTCAGAAGACAGCGGTTCTGTTTAGATAGCCCCCAATCCTAGCTTTACCTCATCCCTTCCAGCAGAGTCACTGTAATTAAGATTTGCTAAGGTTTGGAAGAAATCTCATTAATCAGATAAGATCTGAACTTTATTTTCTTTTTAAAGACCCAATTTGATCTCTCTTGCTTGTGGTAATTGCTCTCCTCTTCTAACATGGAAATTCATTTTCCAGGCACATAAAACACAATAGATTTCCATTGTCAACAGCAGCAACCCCAGGAGTGTTGAAAATATTCCTCTTAAGGCTAAAAACAGTGTTGGGAGCAAATCCAGACTCAGGCAGAGTAAGGAAGCACAAGATGGGGTGCTGTCAGAGAGAGGTGGGGTGGGAGAAAGGAGTTAGTAATGGTCCCAGAAAGGAGTATGAGTGGACCAGGGGAAGGGAGGGGAGCAGGATCCCTGCTACAACCCTCTGTGTATAGGCAGGTCCTACTGAAGGACCCTACACAGAGAGGAGAAAAGTTGCTACTCCTTGTCCCTGACCTGGTAAGAAAAAAGCATCCTTCTCCAGAGTTTATCAGAAACCAGTACTTCAAAGAGCGATCAGAAAAGCTCCTCGATGGCTGACATTTCGCATGAGGCAGCACCAGGATAAATGACACAGTGTGAAATATACTCCACCACATCAAATCCTATCCATCAGCAGGATTCCTGGTTTCTAAATGTCAGGTGTGCAACAGGAACTCCTGACTTGAGGGCAGCTCCCTTCCCCACTGTCTACTCCACAGCTGTGCTCAGCCCCCAGTGTGCCTCAGTGGGCTCTGACTTCCCATTTGACCTACCAGCATGGCACCACACAGAGCCCAGGTGGCCAAACACTGGTGCCAGGCCAGAAGATGTGCATGGGTAAGGCACGGAACTGCAGGACAGGGCTAGGCTTAGACACAACACCTCTCACCCCCAGAGACTGCAGTCCCCAAAGAGAAACAAGACAAGGGCATGTGGCATGCCCTTGCCAATCTTTCAGCCTCAGCCCATCAGGTCAGCCCAGCAAGTGGGCACCAAGCCACCAAGCCAAGCAGTGACCTCACCACCTGTCCCCTGCCCAGGGCCTCATGCCCTGCCAGCACTACCAGAGGCTCAACACCCCCGGGGAGCAGTGGCCTCTACTCAGCCTGGCACCTTCTGGAGATGCTGCAGCTCTGGGGAGCAGACAAAGATGGAAACTGTTACCCAGCGCTTTGTGCCAAAAATGGGCTCTCAGTGGGTGACCAGGGTGACCAAAGCAGAGAGAGACCCCGTACTGCCAGTCAGAGGAAGGCATAGACTGGGCACAGCTGGTGCACACAGAGGTGCTAATAGAGACCTAGGGCAAATGTCCCAGCCATGCCTGCCTCTTTCCCTCTCTTTGCAGAGAGAATCTGCAAACATATTAATCTCATCTCACACACAAACCCTCCGTCCTGATCCCAGAATCCATATATTAGGAGATTTACATAAATTACCAGCTATCAATAGGGCACATGAGGTGCAGGAGCTGAAAGCCAGCACCCTTGCCAAGAAAACAGTACAAGAGAATTAGAAAGAAGGGGAAGGGAGGGGGCTGTAGAGACGGGCTGGGAGCACAGCCCTGGTGAACAGAGGTCTGGGATGGCAATGGCTGCCCATGCTGTTTGGGTCTCTGAGTCCCTTACTGCAGCTGCCTCCATCTCTGCACACAGCACTGGGGCACCTTCCCCCCCACCTCTCCCCCACGAAGAAAGGGCAAGCAAGCCTCACTGTCCTCTGCTGCCTATCCCAGTGGACACTGAGGAGCACCCACTGGGCCCAGTCCCGTGGTCTGGATGTGGAAGCAGGCACACAACTAGCATTGGAAAAGGGGATGAGACCTTCAGAGCATTGCCTTGCTTTATTTGGGGTTTTGCCTTTGCGGTCTAGATCAGAGCTGGCCTTATCCTCTGGCATTCCCAAGCCTCAGGAGCTTTGGAGAACCAGAGCTACCTCGCTCTGCTAGAGAGATCCGCAGATTCTTGACTTCCTCTTGTTTCTCCCCAAGGGGCTTTGCTGCTGCCAGGACAAGAGGAAGGCACGAGGTCAGGCCCTGAGCACTCCACCTGGCTAGATGCTCTCCACCTTAGGTGCACGGAAAAGGGCATTCACGTTTCTCTGAGCTGTAAGAAACGTGAAGTGATGCTTGGTGAGGGTTGTGAAAGCCTGGCGTGCAGATGCTGAGGAAAGCACCAACCCCTCTCCAGTGTGTTTCCCAGGACAGACCTGCTCAGTGAAGATGAGCATAAGGCAGACCCAGAAGTGGTCCAACAGGTGCGGGGCAAGAGCGCACCAGAGGTGATGCTGAGTGGCCAACTCCATCTCCTTGGCACCAGGGCCTGGGGTGCAGCCCCATCGCTACCACTCTGTCTCAGACGTACAAGTTAGAGCCTGGGCAAGTGTGGGATGGGCCCTGGTCCCAAGAGAGGTTGGAGAGGGATCCCTCCCGAAGTAGGCTGTGTGCCTGGCCACTCCTGCAGCATCTGCAGAGGCTCCCAGACGGCAGCCGTGGAACCTCTCCCGGCCTATGGAGAGCCCCGAGTTGCCGTCCCTTTTGTCACAAGCCCGCGGCCACCTCGGCGGAGATCGCCGCTCTCCCGCAGTGTTTTGCTGCCCTCGCGGGTCCAGCTCGCGCATTGCAGCCCCCGCACCCTGCCCCGCACAGAGACGATACAGGCCGTTCCCTCTGCTGCCGGGAGCAGGGTAAGGAGAAAGGGCAGGCAGCTCGCCATTTTGGGGCTGGACTTGGGGAAGAGGGGCAAGGAGCGCTCGGAGAGGCGCCAGGGAAGACGGCGGGAAGGTCCCGGCCTCGGCTCTGCTTGCTAGTGGTGGAAAAACAGTGAACATAGCCCCCTGCGCTGGAGAGCGCTCGCAGGAGCCAGGGCGTAATCTCTGCTGTGGAAAGAACATCACCGGTCATCTGTCCTAGTCCTCTTTTCCTCTGGACAGGCAGGTACCACCGCTGAGCCCCGCGTGTCCACGAGCTGCTGGAGCTGGCTGATGGACAGCTGTGAGTACAGTGAGCTCCTGAAAACTTCTTCCAAGCCTGAAGATCCCACTGTTATTTCTAGCTGTGGCAAGGATAAAACAACAACCAGTAGTGCTAAGAAACAAAAGCAATGGGAGTCATGGAAGGTAGGCCTGGACTTGATTTACCTGCTAGAGAAGTGATTTAAACAAGGGAGAATTTTTCATTTGTGATAGAAAAAACTCAAAGCCCTGAGGGACATTTGAGTAGCCATCATTAGCTTTCACACTCACAAGATCTCCTCCCAGCAGTGTGGCTAGAGTACACACAGACCTCAGCAGGTTGTGTTGATGCAGGACAACACGTGTGGCACAATGAAAACAGGGCTGGCATCATATACCTGTGATAGTACTGCACCGAGCAGAGCAGCCAGTAGCCATCCTGCTACACCAGTGTTTAGGTGTAGGCGGGTGCCTCTTCTCATCTACATGCCCATTCTCATCTATATGTCTGGTGCAAAAGAAGCAAGCCCAGTCCAGGTCTAGTATCTACGTTCCCAGTGAGACTGACGCTGGATTAAGCTGCGTGCCTGGTGCCACTGATATACCAGGACTTTGTGCCAGGGGAGAGGATTCCCAAGGAAAATCTGCTCCTGCGAGATCTCAGTTCCCAGTTAGGCTGTTGACGGTGCTGGTAACTCAGCGGAGCCCCCCGCAGCAGCCCGAGCCCGGTCCCGCACCGGCCGCGCTCCGCTCCGCACAGTCCGCGGGCTCCACCGTGTGGCCAGGCTGCGGCAGTGCGCGGGCACCGGGCTCGGCACCGCCAGCCGCGGATCGTCCCGCACAGCCGCGAGCTGCAGGTACAGACCCCTTTCTCCCGCGTCTCCTTCCTCCTACGCGGGTATTTTCATCTGCTTAGCTCAGGCGCCGCCATCTCCATCAATGTCAGTGCCCCCAAAGCCGATCAAAACCCAGACACATAAAATTCAGACCCTTTGCATCTGGGCTCTCCTCTCTTGGACCCACATGAGAGTCCCCGGTTGCTCACTCACTCTCCGGTCATTTGGCTGCCTTTTAGGACTGCGAATAGAGTGACACACCTGGCACTTTTATACCCCACCAGAGCTACCATCTCTCATTTACAACCCGCACACAGGGCCATACCACAGGCATTGGCCTACGCATCCACACTCTTCTGCCGTGCCGGTGCGTGTGAGCGCTTGCAGACGTGTCCAAGCAGCAGGTAGATGTGTTTGTCCCAGTGTTGGGAAACTGTTGGGCACCCAGGGTGCAAGACTAGTATGTGATGATGCATAGTAAACCAGAGGCAACAGTCCAGCCTCTTGGATGCAAGAGGCAATGTTGGCATTTGCAGGTGATAGCAGCAGCTCTGACCTGCTCATGAAGGAGCAAGAGGGTGTGACAGCTCAACAGCAACTGCCAGAGGTGACAGCAATGCCTTGGCCGGCTACACCAGGGGAGACAGCTCACACAGCTACTGCTGAGGAGCAGAGTGATCCTTGCGGGGCTACAGAGCCACTGTGGGAGAGGAAGGTCATCGTCACAGCACCAGAGGCTGCAGGCAGGGATAAAGGCAGCAAAGCCTCCCACACACCGGGCCAGGCTGGCCAGAGAGGTCTGGCTGTGGCTCAGCAAGTGCAGCCACAGACCAAATAAAGCAAACATCAGCACAGCATATGAAGTGACACCCACAGCTTGAAGTCAGCTTGAGGGGGCCAGATGAACGTACCCATATCTGTACAAGTTCCTGATGCAGAGAAAGAGAAGAATCTACAGGAATTTCATACAAATTGCATAAAAAATGTGATCCAGTGATGTGTTTTATATGAAGTGATGGGAACCTTTCACCTCAGGAGCAAATTCCTCAGAGTACCAGTAGATTTTCTGTCCCAGTGCCTGCAGACTCTGACAGGAAGCCCTTCGGGAAGGAGAGATTTAGAAAAAAGAAACCTGGAGAATTCCCTGAGTTACCCACAAGCTTACACCAAGTGACTGAACAGCTGCTTCTTGACTTAAAATCTCTGCGTGGCTGTGCTTGAGCTGTACAGCTCTTTCAAGTGTGACAGGCAGACCTGCTTCGAGTACCATAGCCTCCGTGTGGGTGGGGACAATGGGACAGTGACTCAGGTGATTTCATAATCTGTCACAGGAACAGCCAGCACATGCACCCTTATCAACCCTACCTTTCTATGTGAGCATCAAACCATCTGCTACTGTAAGCAAGAGGAATGCTTTTCTGTTCTTGGCCTGCGTAAGGAGCACCAGTAGTTGCCTGTCTCAGAAGAGCACTCGAGCCACGGGAGCAGTGGAGGTGACTGTACCTACCCAAAGACAAAGGTTTGCCAGCTATCTATCGCGTGTCTGTCACACAATTGCTCACGGTCTTTCTCCCCTCCTCTAATCACAAACCAGAAGGAAAACCCATGTGTCGTCCTGGAGAAGACCTTCACCAGGGCAACAGCAGCTGTACTGTAACCACCGGGCACAGAAGCATCTGCCAATGCAGGTAGGATGTATTTGCACTTCAGGCCCAGGGGCACATATCAGCTGTACACAGGGAACCCCCTCTATTTGACCTCCTCAGATGTACCTCACCCTTGTGACACTCCGTAAGGGCTTTCCCAACTAAGCCCTCATTGTCCCAGCTCCCCAAGAAAACTGGTACACATAAGCCCATAAGTGCAGGGTCCTACTTCAGTTCATTTGCTCATACTGAAGAGCAATGCCATAACAGAGAGCTCATGTAGAAGTTCCCTATGATGCCACACATTCCAGACCTCTAATTAGGCCAATGTATGCCTCAGACAAACGTGCCATTGCAAATGTCTTCAGCCATCATACATTTGCCTCCCTTTGTGTTTGAATAGCCTCAACTGCAGACCGCAGCTCTGCTTCCTTCACCTGGAGTGAGCCAACTCCACCTCTAGGACAAGTAATCTCTGACATACTTGACATCCATGGAACCTGAAACAAATATACTTGACAGTGAAGGGTCTTGAGGGGTTCATGGGTTCATAGGTCCTGAGGATGAATTGTCATGTAGCACCATGTATGCAAGGCTCATAAGGTGACAGAAGAAAAAGCTTAGGTATCACCTAGGACTGATGACACCAGTGTACCCAGAAATAGAAACCTTTACTGTTCTATAGTCCTGCACTTCTCTGTGGAACTGGGCATTGCATCTCCCCCCAGTTCCCAGCAAATATGATCCTCTCTGAGCTGGCAGAAGGTAAGAGCTGGTGTTGTTAACAGAGAGCCAAGGTAGGTAAAGGCTCTGTTGCTCTGGGCACCATAAAGTCTAGGAGGCCACTGCCTTGACATCTGTGTGCAGACAGATTAGATCAGCCAGGTGAAGGGTGAAGATTATTCATCTATTTCTTCTTATGAGAAAGGGAGGCTCAAACCTTCTGGGTTTAGTGCATCATGGAAATATTCAGAGAAAATACGAAGCTGGCAACAAGCTACAGTACACAGGAAAAAAACCAGAGACTGGAATAGGCAGGAAGCTAGTTCAAGGGAATGCAGAGCCCTTTAAAAAGGGCAAGTCTTGAGAAGACCTTCACATTTTAATTTGGCCACAGCAGTATATTTTGCCTATTTTCTGGTCAGCCTTTTGAGGGCTGACTTCATCTGAAGGTTATGAAGACAGGGGATTTCTGTGGGTAAAAGTCTCAGTGCTCAGTAGAGTACAGGCATGCCTCACCAGCTCTGTCTGCGAGTTGGACAGTGACTTCCCTGTGGTACTCATCTATCGGCAAGAGCAAGAATGTTTATAGATGCAAACACTGCAGATGCCTACACCAGCTGCTGACACAAGGCAATGTTTTTTTCCTC
Source organism: Rhinopomastus cyanomelas (assembly GCA_013400115.1). NCBI lineage: Eukaryota > Metazoa > Chordata > Aves > Bucerotiformes > Rhinopomastidae > Rhinopomastus > Rhinopomastus cyanomelas. Next base: position 443,032 of record VXBP01001113.1, on the reverse strand, counting down.
ATACACCATGTTTAAGAGGTCAAGACTTAGAAATCAAAATTTAAAGCAGGAATCTATTAAATGGATAAAAGCACGTACTAAAAAAAAATATCTAGTAACAATTAATTAAAAGCTTCTTCCATCATTCTTCTCACCAATTCTACCCACAGTCAAACACGCAAGTGTGGCGCGTGCTTTGTCTTACCAACATCCAGCCTCAGGCAGTTTGCCAGATGAAGCAAAAACATCAACACAGGTATGCCTGTAACCTCACTGAAATTACACTTTGCTAATGATCCAGGCACTATGGTCTCAGTTTCTAGGATCAGATCCAAGAGGAGTCATGTTCTTGTGGCTGCATATAAACTAGCATGAAAATGAAGGGTCCTATGCAGAGAAGGATGATGAGAACCTACTGATTTATTCACATAATCTTGGGCCCTGCCATGTTTCTTATAATCCTGAAAACCAGTCACCTATTGGACCATAAACACTAATTTTATTTATTCTTACTTTCCTTGGGCAGTTCTTACTGTCAGTGGTTCATTTGGGAAGATTTCTTCCCAGACGATATTAGAATCAACAGGGCTTTGTTAGATCAAGGTGCCTTGGGGCTTCCCATTTGGTGCCCTCTTCACTCCTTCATCAACAACTGACCAAGTTTGGCCACCCAATCTAGGAGCTCAGGGTGGTCAGTAGAGCCACTTAAGTTTATATATCTCACAGTATTTAGGCTGCTTTCCTGTGTTCCTTGGGAAAGAATGACCAGGCAACCCTAGCAATGTGCATTTTTTATCTCCCACTTCATATCAGAAAAAGAGAAGTCAGCGCATGGCAAGAGGAGAGAAGAGAAACTCCTTTCTGGTACTTCCATCACTCAGCAAAACTCCTTTTCTTGCACTGGAATGACACATCTTTGTTGCCTGTAAGCAGAAGGATCAAAGGAAGAGGTTTGGAGACAGACAGCTTCACTAGGCAGTGAAGTCCCATGGTGTTAGAAAGATCCAAGTGCAGTTCCAACAGAAGACAGAGATCCTTGCAGGGCGCAAAACTGTTGCCCCCAGGAAGGATTTGGACGGCAATATCTGGGAAGGTGCTATCTGGGCAGCATAAGCAGATAGACCCTGGAGGTGTCAGAGGTGAACAGGATCCAGCTAGCCCTTTCTGGGAGGCCAAGCCAGCCGTTAACCTGCTGTGCCTTCATGGCTCCCAGACTGAGCCAAGCCTGATCCATCTAGCCCACCAGTTCTGCCTCATTGACCCTATACAATCTTTTCCAAACGCTGCTGTAAACAGCAGGCTCTTGGAGAAGGCTGGAAGGTGGCACTGGTAAGGTTCACAGGCCACCTCCTGATTCTCTCCTCTCCATGCACAGCCACCTTGCTATGTGAAGGAAACCTCTGGCAGCTGTCTTGTGCTGGGTGACAGGGCTTGTTGAGCTTGGCTGAGTAATCCCAGCCGCTCCCCTGACTGCAGCTGCATGCATCCTCGTTCTCCCAACCCAAGGATCGCTGCCTCGCTGAATCACCCCATTAAATTGCTAATATCTTATTGTTCTTTAAGATTTCGAAACTTGCTGCGAAACGTTTACAGATAATTTTTTTTGCCTGCAGTCACTGTGCCTAATGCCCAGTCATTGAGTGCCATATGTGTTTATATGCACTGCAATTTTCCACTTGATTACATTTTACCACAAACACTTTCATCCACTCCGCAAAGACAGCAGAACACATCCATAACGTTCATAGCAGCCCAGACAGACAGAGCCCAGATGTAAATGTCTCCACTGGCCAAGGCACCTCAAAATTTGAGATTCTTAAATCAAACTGACCCACCTGAACATGAAGATACAGAAACCTGTAGGGACAGCAGCAACGCACGCAGCACAGACAAATTCTGCACCACTGAAAGTGATGGTGAGTTCTTATTAAACCTCCAACTGACTGGGCATAGTTCAGCCTGTCCATAGTGGGAATCACAGCTCCTAATTGCAACACCTTCCCATTCAGAACTATGCCACTCACCTCATCACAATACATAGCACCCTGCCCAGGGGACAGGAGGCTCCTTTAGCTCCAACTGGCTCAGGACCACAGTGGTACACGTGCAGCCACGCCACAGGCCTCCAGGAGAGGATGGGCAACAGATGCATCTACACAGCAACACCAACATCCCCACGCAAGCCTATCTGTTTCACTAAACCTGCCTTACTGAACAGTTCTGCTGAAAGACACAAAGGCTTCTGCATTGAGAAATATAATAATCAGATACTTTCTGCACATTCTGGGTTATCTGGGCTCTATATTCCTTTTATGAGGCAGGATGAAATACAGCACATGGGGTGATGGGTTCTCTTGGACAAACCCATAAGATCACAGAATCATTTGGGTTGCCTGAGGAGACTGTCTGGTCCAACTTTCTGCTTAAAGCATGTTGGTCAGGACCTTGGCCAGTCCAGTTAATATTTCTAATGATGGGGACAGCACAGCCTCTCTAGGCAAGCAAAGTTGAATTTAGCAAATGAAAGAAACAGTGAGAAACTGCTTCTGCACATTCTAAGGCTCCCCTTCGCATGGTTCAGCAGCATAAAGACAGACAAACATCATTGTGTTCTGCTTGCTGCTCATGGCTTGGAAGGGCAAAGAAACACATTTTGTCTCTGCAGTGCTATGTGAATCAAAGCCTGGAGTGCACACAACAGGCACTACACCTACTAGACCACAACACTCACTAGGGCTGTTGGTGACTTAAAATAAGCTTTCTAGGATTACCAGAATTAACTGCACTGGTTGGACTTAATTTCTGAAGATCTCATGCAGCTGGGAGCTAGCCTAAGATAAACTGTTTAAGACCTCTGTTATATGCCCCTCCTAGGTTATATCCAAGAAAGAAACATTACTCCCTATTCCTGGATGTAAACTTGTGTATTTTCTGCTGCTAATGAACAGTTACCATCCTGGGCTAAACACAAGAGAGCAAACATTCTCCAGCACACCGGACAAAAGGTGGTGAAGATATTAATAGTAACTAAGCCGGAAGCCCAAAGCCAGGGTGGACGCATGAGCACAAGGCTGCAGAAAGCAAGCCAGATCAGTGAGCCTAGCTGCCAAGGGCCACCAGTGTTCTGCAAAGTGCTTATGGCCTCTTGTTCAACAATGCTGCTTAGTACCACCAGTGTAAAATCAATATTTCCTTGAAAGAAACACTAGTTTATAGAAACTCAGCAATGACCTTGGCAGACGTGACTCCCAAGAAATGGGACAGCGTGTCTGTCAGGCACAGTACATTGCCTTTTGTCTGCTACAAAGTGCCTGTGACTCCTCTTCAGTTCAAGTCTTCCTGATTCCCAGAGATCCGTTGAAGCCAGCTCACAAGGGGCAAAGATACTTACTCCAGATGAGTTCATTGCCGTCTCTTTGGACTTAGGCCATAACAACTTTCAGGTCAGGACTCAAGGGCAACCTGTTCATAAGGAGAAACCAAATAACAGGGACGTGATAGGAGCGATGTTGTGTTTTATCCTTCGCATCTTCCCTGAATCCATCCAGCCTGCCTGCTGCTAAAACTCACTCTCATACCTTTCATGTAGGGCAGGCACTCAGGTTTCTATGGTGCATAGCAAGCAGTCACGTTTCATAAGAGGGTGTGAGTCAATTGGGAGCTATCACCTGCCTGGTTGCTCCTAGAGGCATAGCTGCATTGAGCTAGGGGGCTTGATCTCCTGTTGCTGCCTTCTCCCTTCTCAAGATGTGGTGACCTCAAAGCACAGACGTCATTCCATTTCACCTGTTCTTTGGCCTACTTGAGGAGTTGGGGTGGCCTTATTCTAGAACCCTTCAACCAAGATCAGCCTATTCACTGCTTGCTAGGCTCAACTCAGGGCTGATTTACTTGTTCAATAAGAACACGGGACTAGAGAGGATTCCTTAGGTCTCTGTGTCTAATCTCCTGCCTTATAATACTTGACCACCTTATGTAAGAACTTGGCATCATGTTCCATCTGACTTGAGTGCATCAGCTCCAGCTGGGTGATCCTGCTGTGGCAGGGGGGATTGGACTAGATGATCTTCAGAGGTCCCTTCCAATCCCTAATGATTCTATAATTCTATGATTCTTTTTCTCCTTCACTGTCTCCTCTACTTCTGTGTTAGTTACAATCTTTGCTCTGCACAAAGGGTTTCTAGATGCCCCCAGAGGTCCTGGCCAAAGTGATTATTCCTGGGGCTCTCCTTCCAACTGTGGACAACATCTGCTTTCATGCTAAGATGAAAAATAGTAACTCTAGAAGTACGGTACTCCTTGGTTCCATTTCAAGAGGATGAAGAATGCTGTGAAGCTTAATTAAGTAGACAAAATAATCCTTTGGGGAACAACATGCACCCTGATGCACCCTATTTTCATTGTAGCAGCGCATCTGAAATCACATGGACTGTGACCTGAGAGCTTCTGCAGCTGCAGCTGAATGGAAGGCACCCTCGTGACTACATGACAAGTCCATGTGAACCAGGACAGAGAGTCAGAGGCAACTTCCTTCCTGCACAGGACAAAAGGGAGTTTCCCAGGAAGGCTTCCCCATTCTTTTTCCCAGCCTGCCAGTATTTCTTCTCGGACAGCTTTTCCCTCCAGCTGATATTTTTCTGAGCAGCCTGATTTCCTCTCGACTGCTTTTGCACCAAAACCAGGATTTGAAGGGGAGCCTGGTGAGGGAGCAAAGGATGACACATTTAAGCTATGGTGAAATGACATGTCCCTCACAGCTAATGGGGACCCACATGGCACCCCAACTGCATGCCGCCCCACTGCCCATTTGCCAGTTGGTTCAGCTGGAGCTTCCCCCCTGCTCCCCTCCCTGCATTTCTGGTGGTGTCACTCCAAGCGAAGTGGCTGATTGGCGAGAGAACACAAGGGGTGTCAGAGAAGGTGCTCACAGACATTTCTTGGCTGCCTCAAGGAAATAAAGGCCATCGTCAAGCCTGTCAAAATGATTAATCGCTTACAGGGAATGAGGGGAGGAGGGAAAGGGAGGGAGAAGGAAGGGGAGGAAGGAGGAGAGAAAGACAGATGGTTTGGGAAGAGCTATAAACAAACAGCAAAAGCAGGAGATACAGCCTCTGACTGGGGAGAAGGTGGAAGCAAGGTGCCCCAGGCTGTGCTAGGAGTGAACTAGTGGCAGATGAATGGGTCCTTAAGAGCCCTGAACTCCGTTTGGAGATTCCCAGCCCTGCTCACGTCTCTGAACACAGGCTCAAAGAGCTCTAAGGTTTGCCCTGCTAGAGCAGTGTCAGACCTGACAGCCCAAGTAACATGGCCTTGCAACTGCCCAGCTCTACACATCTCTGCAGCTCACGTTAGCTGACCCCAGAAGCTTATTACCTCAAATGCCAAGTAAGGCCCTACCACCCAATACCCTCCAGCTCCACCACCTCTAGTGTCTGGCGTTTGACCCAAATATCCACCAACACCACTAATTGCTGCTGCCAGAAGCATTTTACACCACTGCAACACAGACAGATAGGAGCAGCTTCTGAAAAAATGTGTGAAGTCCTGACAGAGGAACTTAAAGTAGAATCAGTCCATAGTCCATGGAGCTAAGCTCTCCCACAGAAACTGCCCCCTCCTCGGATGCCCTCTCTGTGGGCATGGGGAATGTCCTTTTATAGAAGCAAATGATTTAACCTTACCTCTTTGGCTGCTTTCAGCAAAACTGGAACCCTCACACAGCTCACTGCATGAGGCCAGCAGTGCTTAAGCAGCTCCAGGAGCAGAGCACGGCAGCAGATCTCGTAACACAGATTACCTGCAAGCAGGGTAACAAATGCTCTCCTCCATTCATGGTTTCCATTGACTAGAAGTCACATCCAGAGGTCCTCCCCATCAAGGCATTCAATGGCAACCTCTGACTGCTCAGGAAAACACACAAATGAAACCCATGAGCTGGAAGTCACACTCGCGGCTCTTGCCATTCAGCACAGTGACGCTTCCTACAGCAAGGGCAACACCCTGCTGTGTCAAAGTTTTGGCTTTCTAAGGGCTTGCTGCAAGTCTGCGAGGTGAATTGTGACAGCAACCATGCAACATCACAAAGCTCCGTTACCCACCACAAAAAGCTTAAGGTGCATTCTTCAAAATATAAACAGGCATTTAGAATGTTGCTGTGAATGAGAAGCAGCCCTCCCCTCACAAGTTCAAGAGGGGATAAAAGTCACTGACAAATCTCCCTCCCCTGAGCAAAGTAGTGATCGATTCTCCCAACTTCTTTTCACGTGAGCACTGGATGAAGCGCCCTTGAAGGTCCTGTGCACAGATCTGCTGGTTTTCATTTTGAGTTCTTGTGGTCAACAATACTAGCCATGAAAAGAGGCTGAAAGTCCAAGATGCTTGCATTTGTCTGAGCTCAAAGCCAACTGAGAAGGAGGCAATATGGCTTCATTTCTTCCCTTTGGAGGTATCTTCTTTGATTTCCAGTCACTGAAAGAATAATTACCCTGACTGAGACCTCTCCCTCAAGTGAATGACCCAGCCTTGCAAAGACAGGGATGGTCGCTGAAATCAATGAATCCAGTAAGCTTGAGATGAATCAACAACATTATGTCCAACAAATGGCCTGTCAGCCCCCCTCTCCCAAGTAATAGTGGTTGATCTAATCAGAGGCAGTTCCTCTTTGTGCAAACTGTACTTACATGTTTAACCTGACAAGACTTTGACTGACAGCTGCAGGAAAAACAGGTGACACAGATTTCGTACGTACTGATAATTTGATCAACACATAAAATCCAAACGAACGCTTATGACCGGATTGCGCGTGGCTGGATGATGAGCTAGGCCAGTAAATGACAGACACACGAGTCACAAGTGCCTTTTTCTTGCTTTACCTGTCAGCCAGCCCATCGGATTCCTCCTTGCTCGTATAGAAAATGACATTATCAGGAAAGAGCGCCTGGAAATGTACTTATCCCAGTCTTTCCACGTGCCAGTCAAGGCCCATGCCTGCTCTTCTCTGCACCTGAAAACACAGGGCTGCACGCCAGGTGTGGGGAAAGAAGACAGCAACATTTCGAGTTGCGTCTTTGCGTTATGCCAGCAGCCCGCAGTCAGGCACCGAGGAACAAAACACAAGGAGAGGGCTCCAAGATGTGCTCTCTTCCTTCCTAAGCTGATAGCTGAGAATCTCTGGAAAACACAGGAAGGGCTCTGCCTGGCTACCTTCCTCCACAAGCTTTCCAGCCGGGCCAAGACCCTGGCTGCTGCTCTGCACCTAAGCGAAGCGGGGCTCTGTAGAGCAACAATAGTACTCAAGAGTCATGACTCTCATGGACTTCACTGTGGCTCTCGTGGCTGCCTCCATTGTTTGTGGGATATTCTACCCCCCTTCTCTCCTTCTAACAAAGATTGATTAATGATCACTCATTCCTAATTGTCAAATTTCTTTTCCTTCATCCTGTGTCTAATCACCAGTGACAGAAGCCATTACGCAAATGAGAGCAGACGACTTCCCACAACTGTTCTCGTTGGTAAAAGCCTTGTAATTTAAAGCTCTGATTTGTAGAGGAAGGCTGCGTTTCCCCAAGGCGTCCGGGCATCTGTTCCACTTACATTGAGAGAGTCTCTACTTCCGCTCCCTCCCCCCAACAATTAGTCCTCTGCTTGCAACAAATATTTGACTTTTCAAGGCAGTAATTAGAACTTACTTTGCATGTGTTTGTCACCGTAACAGCATCCCTTTCCCATTCCTTCCAGGCAGCACCAATGCACAAAAGTGTCCAGGGAAGATGATGACTTCAGGACTTCACAGGGCATTAGCAGTAGACGTGCTGGCTTCAAACCCAGAATGAAAGATGAAGACTGTAAGCCAGAGGAAGCCCTTCACACACACATGGCAGAAGGGAGGTTTAGAGAAATGTACTTTGGAAAAAAACCACATGCAACAGTTGCAGCTGCTGCTCTGCTTCCAGCGCTGGGACAGCAGCATGGTTTGACCACGCATCACCCATAGGCACCACGATTGCCAGTCTCCTCAGGACCCTGGGTGACCAGGTGAGTAGAGAGGAAGATGGACAAGTGCATAGCCTGTCAAGAGACTGTCAACACCCCAAGTGCATCATCCCCACTCTAGAAATTTTAAAAGCCATTGTGTGTTCAAGGTTGGCTTGTTCGTTGCTAAGAAATGCTGTAACTTGTCTTTGCAACACTCTCATGCCAAGCCTGCCTGCTTACCCTCAAGAGCTGCTCTGACGGTGACAGCTTCCCCCTTCACCCCCACCAGCATTAGTTTACCCTGCACTGCACCTATCTCACACTGTCTCAATCCTGGCCCTGCTCTTGACCCCATTTGGCTTCACCTTAGACCCGCTTTACCACTCCACATTTCTTGGGTGATCACTGAACTGAGCTTGTTCCTGATCACCAAGGGAGTAGAACTGCATCAGTCTGAAGAGCGGTAATCTCTTCCCATGGCAAAATTCAGACACTATCTCTGAGGATTAAGAGGGAAGTCTCTTCTCTCCTTAGAAAAACCCCTACTTCTCAAGGCGCACAGAAGTAACAGAAGAAAAGTTGTATAGAACCTAAGGAAGTAAAGGCAAACAGTGCAAAGATTAAAAGTACAAGTGACAAATTTTAGGAGTCTGACGTGGTTTTCAAAAGCCACAGTTCTCATGCCCCAGCTTTTTCATTTCTCTGCACAGTCTGAAACATTTTTGAGCTTTGTGGTGCCGGCTTCAGTGCATGTTACCCAGGGACACGTGCACTCCAGAAATGCCACAGGATCAAACATAACAGATCACTACGTTCAGTGGAACAGAAGCAACTGTGTGTGTTTGTGTGTGAGTGTATGTGTTCAGACATGATGATCACAGCAGGCACAGCAGGGAAGGGTGAACACCCACAGTCACGGGCAGCTTTATCCACTCATCTTCCCTACTCCCTTCACATTCATGCTGTCCCCCCAGGGCACGAGGAAAACCCCAACTGTGGTACCCCAAGCTCAGACAGCTGACTTGCTCCCTACCCGCATCCTTTCTCTCTGTTCAGCTCTTCTCCACTTTATTACACATTAGAACTGTGTTCAGATTTAGCCAACATTTCACTGACAGTTTGATGCCATGACCTCTGTAGGGTTCACATGGTCATAAAGTAACGTGTCTTTATTAGGTAGAGAGGGCTCCACCACTCAAGGCTGCTAACATACAGCAGAGATACACAGAAAAAGATTTCCCCCACAATCTCCTTAACCAAAGTGTGAATTTGATAAAGCACCAAATGGAGGACAACATATCCCACAGGATAAGCAACTGACAGAACTCATTAGACCTGATAGTGTAGTTTCCCCCATCTTTCCTGACCAGACCATGGTGACACTATTCAGATCAGCTGAGAGGAGAATGTTTGTTGACAGGGTTCAAGGACACCTTATTCCTAGTTTTCCTTTGAGGCTGATGCAAGTAGCATGGGGAAAGTTGTGAGCATACACTATGTGGTCGGCTTTGCTGTTTTGAAGGCAGTTCTGGAGAGCAGCAGCTTTCATCAGCCAAGAACAAAGGTGGAGTTCTTAGAAAGTCTGAAACGTAGCTTTGTACTGACATCTCCTTGTACATCTCTCATATAGAGCCACTCACAAAATAAAAGCCACACAGTTCTGCTGTTCAACATTGGTTGTATTTCAGAACTACACTTCAGAAGGTACCGTGTGTTTGTCACACCCCACCCCCCTGTACACACACCCCTAGCAGAGAACACACACAGCTTTCCCAATACCATGGCAAGGGGTTCTGAAAGCACAAGGTGAAAAGGGAAGGGGACAGGGGAGGGAGTCAGTCCATCAGTGCATTGTAAATGAGCTTTCATAAAGTCAAGTGCAGGAAAACTTGTTCAGACACTTTAAAAGTTAGACCTTTGGCAAATAAGGAAAATAAAAAGGATCCTAAAGTTCTGTAAGTACCATTCTCTCTCCACATGGGATATGAACTCCCACCCTGAGCTTCAAGTGTCAATGGTGTCTGACAAGTAGTACTGGAGAGCGTATGTGCTGAATAAATAGCACAGAGATGGGATTTTGTTTGAGCATCTTTCAACCAAGGGCATGTGTGTTCCCAGGACTCCTGGGAAGGCCTTGCTTCTGGCCAGAGTCAGAAGCCTAGCCTTCTTCCACACCTGCCCAAAAGCTGAGCATTGGTAAGTATCCAGCTGAGTGACCTTCGTTTGCTTCTAACTACAGTTCTGGAGAGTCTGCAACAAGTAGCACGGCAGCCAGACTACTCAGTGACATAGACACACTTCTTAAACAAGGACCCTATAGCTGCCAATCACATTTCACTTGTTCTGACCTGTAAAGCAACCAGAAAACTGCTGCTTGTGGAAGCCTTTCACCTTTGTGCAAGACAGGCTCACTGCAAGCAGCACATGAGCTGTCCCAGCAAAAGATGGGACCCAAGGCCAAAGACCGAGTGCTTCTTGAGCAGCATGTTCTCAACAGCTTCATAAGACTCCTATGTCAGAACAGGGAACCCAAACCCCAAGGAAACAGGGAACACACTTGGGAGGTCTCAACAGAACAAATTCCCCACCACTCTTCAGGAGGAGAGACATGAGCTATGAAGCAGCTTCTCCCACCTCTGGCTCTTGGAAACTATTACAACCATATCAAATATACAACAGCTTTGCACCACACCCCCTCCCCACCCAAACAAGGGTGAGCAGTACAGCACACCTCAGGGAATAAAATGTCAGCCTCCATGTGAGCCTAAGGCTTCTGTATGGAAGAGAAGGAGGAAAGCAAAATAATTTTTCAGGGTGATTGCTGAGGACTCTTAAACAGAGGTTTGTCTGGTTCCTGTGCCCTGATCTTGTCACTTCCCAGCCTGCCATGTTAAGTCCTTGAGCACAAAAAGGATCAAGATAAACTTATCACATTTAAAAAGAAAGCCCTGACCTCTTTCACGCGACTGTACAAGGAAGAGAACCGCACACTGGCACGTTTTTGACTGATGGACAGGAGCCACACAACTTCATCCATGCGCAGCCACACACATTTGAGTTCTTGCCGTTTCAGTACAAAGGGCACCTTCCCATCTTGGTCTGAGGAGCTAACATGCCTGCGGGGAGAAGACAGGCTCTGTACCTACCCAACACTGCGCTGTGAAAGTCTAGCTTATAATCCCTGGGAAATCTGATTTCAAAACGTGGCTGAATCATTTCAGATGTTGGCATTTATGCATCTCCCTCCATCACGCTACATACCCTTTCAACCACTCTGTGGCTTCAGAAGAGCAGGAGGAAAGCCTTCACTCCCCAGAGAACAATGTCAAAAAGGAGGTTTATCTAGACTCCTACAACACAAACGTTACTTGGAGAGCAAAGAGTTTGGCGCTCACGCACTGGATAAATTCACGTTGACCCCTACCCTGTACTAAGTCCAAATGTCAACTTAATGTCGTAAGTTGAAGAAATTGAAGCGTTTGTCCAGTTGCTCAGCACACCAGGACGTCTCACACGTTCATTGCCATGATACAAAAAATATGCCAGAGTTGAGCATGGACAGGCCCTCTAACAACAGAGGACTCTAAGACCTATCACATTCTATCTTATATCCACTGCAGGCACCAACACGAACCCAGCCAGGAGGTTGAGAAAACAAGATCACTCCTGGTGATCTTCAAGCTCTTCTTCAAATGCCTGAAAATCCTGAAGCAACACGTCTGAGTACCAGAAGCCATGCTGCTTCTTGTGGAAAAGAGGGCAGAGGGAAGAAAAACACCCAAGTTAATGAGCATGTATCCAGCATTCAATAAGTGCAGACTCTTTCTTGGGAGGTTTGGTTAGATGAGAGTGGAGGATGAATGGGGTACTAACGGTTTTGCAGTTCCAGTAGCCCCCTTACTGTAGTGGGGCAGGGACAGGCCAGGAAACCCATCAGTCCGTTAAGTGCTGCGTGCAATACTAGCGCTCAGTATCTTCCATTGCTTGTGAACAAAGCAGCTCCAACATCAGTCACCCGGGCAGCCAGGCTTTAGTCATACCGTCCCTTAATCATCATGTTCAACAAAGGACCCACCTGTTGAAAGCAAAAGCAGACCGTCAGCCAGGAAGGTTACACAGAAAGACAGTCACATAGCCTTCTCCCTCTGCACCACAACATCTTACGAGCTAAGTGACCCAGAGCGGACGATCTTGGCAAACTGGCACACTGCAGCGGTTTCCAAGTACTTTCCAGATAAAATAGTGGGGCACCCTTGAACACGTCTCCTTGAATACCCTACCAACACTGCAGGGTTCTCTGCCAAAACCCAACTTCAGCTGTCATCAAAACATTGCATCCACAGGATTTGTTTGACTCTTCTTCACTTCCCCTGCCAGATTTATGGTTTCTCAGTAGATGCTATTAAATGAGCCATTAGGGGTTGCTTTCTGGAGGCCAGGAAAAGAACATTCTTACTGACTGAATCCTGAATCCTCTCTGGTCATTAGGGTCACTTGGAAGGAAGTATATATATACGTGTGTGTGTGTGTGTGTGTATACACATACACACATATATACATATCTGATTTTGCTAAGGTTTTGTTTTCAGTCAAGATCACTCCTGTTTCTTGCCATTGCCTGCTTCCTGAGGGAAGTCCAGCATGTTATGGCAGTTCAGATAATAGCAGGGCAGAGGCAGGATCTCACAAGAGTGTGCTAAAGGGGAGCTCCTCCACAGTTGTAGGGGTTAGAGGTCATGAATGTCATTCTACTAACATCCAGTTTCCATTTTCAGGCCAACAGAAGATTACTCCCAGTACTTCAACCTGCTTTTTTTGAAATACCAGCTGGTCAAAATTGGAAAGAATTCAGAAGTGACCATGTTGTGTATTAAGAGAGGAAAATCATAACTCAATAAAAGAGATTTCTCTCAAGATATTTGGATTCAACAAGTAAGGCTGATTGTGGGGGGGTTTTTTTGGCAAATCGTGGATAGTGTTGTTGCACTAAGACTAGTTTTGAAGCAACTCTTTCCTGGCTTCACCCAGAGCTGAAGTACACTTTCCCCACGTATAAGAGCAATTACTTCATTATTTGTAGTGGTCCTCTTGAAAATTATTATTTAAAGAGCTTGTCTTTTGTAGCCAAAGGACATTCTGAAGACTGCAGGAAGAACCAGTCACAGCAACAGAGCAGCACTGCTTTCTCCTACTCTCACAGTGTCACCTGCAGAGCCACATAGTTGGCATCTTGAGTTTTGCGCTAAGCCGTACTGATTTCAACAGCAGTGACTAAAGGGTTCTTTCTTGTACCTCCTGTGGATTTCCTAAGGCTTCTCCCAGCATCTTCTCAATGTTCCTCATTATTGCCACTTTCTGATGAGCCTTTAACGGGTATTCAATTCTCTTTGGGGTTGGGGCACCCTGAAATACAAAAAAATGGTTCACTGCATCCTTCCTGAACTGGCATATTATTCCACCTTCCCCAGCCACCCAGTTTTTCCGCACACACCTCTCAAAAGGCAGAAGGTAGCTTTCAGCTCCCAAGTGCACAATTTGGTGCAATGCAAGTTCTATTATTGACACACATGCAAGTACATCTTCAACTGAAAAAACCCTCCAGAAGAGAGCTATCCAGGCTGCACAGGAAGGTTCTGGTACTCACCTTGTACCAGAAGTTCACAGTGATGGTAATCCCCCCATTCAAGAGAGACTCAATGTGGTGCCACCTGCATGGAAATCACACACACAAAAACACCCAGACACTGTAGCTTATAGTGAAACAACTTGGGCACACAAATTCAGACAGCACTACACAAGCCTTGCCCTGTACCTCCACCACACATCTTAGAACTTCTGGAAAGCACTCCTCATCTAAATACAGATCCTTTACTGTCCCAACAACGTTCCCATCCAGCAGACAGGAAGTAGATGCAGATAACCCAAGAGACCATAATACACTTGCTGGAGAAGTCACACTAAGTTTTCTTAAGTGCCAATCCAACACATAAAGCAGAAGACCTTTTACACCTCAATTTGCTGGTCACTGTGCAGTCCCACCATCCTTCTTACCAGTACATGGGTATGTATAGCACATCCCCGGGACCCACCACCGTCTCGTAGCCAACTACGCTCCGAAAGTTTGGAAACTTCTCATAGTCAGGATTGTCAAAGTCTACCTAACACAAGAAAACATTAAGACACTCAGAAGAACTTCTTGTAAAAACAGTCCTCAATATTGGCTCTCAGTATTAAGTCATCTTGGTCTTCCCTGAATGATCTTCCCTTTTATATTTCTGTTTGTGTTTTAACTTCATTGCAAGGTCCTGCAGTACCACCAAAGTACTACCAACTTAGAATCTTCCCTTTTATATTTCTGTTTGTGTTTTAACTTCATTGCAAGGTCCTGCAGTACCACCAAAGTACTACCAACTTAGATGGGAGTCCCAACATTCGTTTTTGAGAAAACGTGTTGATAAAGTGATCAACGGAATGAACAGAGAAGTCAACACAACAGGGCTGCATTTGACATCAGTAAGGAGATGCTTATAGCCCTAACACATGCAAGGCAGGACCACACACAAACAGAAGCACCACCAGTCCTTCCATCAGTTCTCAGTGTATTCACCAGTTAACAGATCTGAAGGCAGGTTTTGCAAAAGCTCAGTAAGTGGTATGTAGCTTTAACTGCAGCGCAACTTCCTCCAGCCAGGCACCTCCACAAATGCCCATTTTTGGTATGCAGCAGAGAACAGATCTGCTATTCTCACCTGGCTCTGTCTGTCACAGGGATGGTGCACAGGGTATGGGTAGAGGCATTCAAACTGATCAGGAGGGAACAGGATACACCTCTTGTAACCCTTAATCTGAGCGAAGAAGTTCTGTTGCTCATCATAATGAGCTGGTGTCACATTCCCTAAGCAGAGAGAGAACACGACAATAAAGACACTCATGTAGAGGTATGAAAGACAGAAGCAAGTTGTGTTCCTTGCTACAGACAGCAAATACACTCCCATGTATTCAGAAAATTAGACAACAAAAACAACCACAGGAACGTTACAAACTGATCACTGTATCAATCAGCTTTTATTGAGCAGTTGCTACTCCACTTAATTTCTACGACAAATCCATATTGAGCAACTTATGTTCTACAGGATTAGGATTTCCAGCTTGCTCCCATGAACAGATGGTGAATGCTGACAGAAAGCTTTTTCATTAAGCATTCTGTTTAGATAAGTTGTGGAATGCACCTTCAAAAATTATTTGTCTGGAAAATTCTTTTTAAATTATTATAGAGAAAGTCTGATTTTGAAAAAAGTCCTACTAGGTTTGCAAGAAAACAAATGAACAAATCTTTGTCCTTGGGACTCCCAATAGCACCACTCCAGTCTGATGGACAGTTCTGAAACCTGACTGTCAGTGCCAGATGTTAAATTTAATAAAGTCTTTAAATACAGTGGGCCATTTTGCACTCCTTTCAACTAAGTTTTTCAGTCTGTCTGCCAGCTGAGATATCACTCTTTTAGCTTACTCTCTACGTGTGCTTTCACTCAAGACAGTTAACCCTGTAATATTGTTAAATAGATCATACGATCACATGCTCTTGCAAAGACACTCCTTTTCTGTGTACACACTGGTTTGCAAGATAATTCCTCAGTTCTTGTGAATAACCTGTCGATAACAGGGTTTTAGTGATGACTTGTAGGAAGTGTTGGTGCAGTGCTTTTATGCAACACTCTCTGTCACTCAGCTAGTGAAACAAGTGACAAACTACTGAAAGTCGAGAATGACTTGTTGCAAAGGTGCAAAAAAAACATCCGCTGTCAGTACTGAACAGGGAATTACAATTGGATCCAAGTGCCACCTGGACTGGGTGGCCATCCCACTTCACAAAACTGTGTGCATTCGTTGCCCAGTTATTGAGATTACTTTCTACGAGAATGCTCTCTTTGTCAACAGCCTAGCAGCACCTGTCTTCTCAGGTACTTGCCCATGAGTCAGTCTCAACGTGGATTTGGAATTCTAATCTATCCAGACATTTCTAGAACTTACCCATCCTCAAGTTCTCCAGGGCCCTCTAACTTCCAAAGAAGAAATCAGATTTTTTCAATTGACAGAGAATCCCTCCACACAACGTACTAGCTCATACAAGAACAAGTGCTTCACAGAATAATCAGTATTTTCTCCTGGGTAGACACTGGACGTGCTAAGAAAAGCTCAGAAGACAAAGTCTGCCCAACTTGCAAACGCTTTTGCATCTTAAATCTGCAGACTGTGAGCATTTTAAATCTATGGCAGCTATTCAGACAATAAACAGGTCTCAGAAAATCACCGCCCTATCAGCATCACACAAAGCCACGTGACAACAAGGTTATATCTAGGCGTTCACAGTAAATCTCTGGGGAAACATGGACTATTCTTTTGGTCGTTTCTTTATAATTCAAGTCAGGCTGTGATAACAGCCCCCTCAAAATACACAGTTTTATCTAACAGTTCTGAAAAAACACTCCAAAACTTGTAGGAAATCCATTTGAAAGACCTTCTGAAATTAAAACATGGAACTGCCAACAAAACTTTGTCCCCTTCTCCTCCAGTCAGAGGAAACCACTTACCTTCCATGCCAATAAGAAGCAAGTTAGAAGTCAGTTGACCCCAGCCACGCTTCCCTTGCTGCTTGTTAATCCAGTTCCAGTTAAAGCCAAGAAAATCCACCACAATCTTCCTTCCAACTGTGTCATTCAGAGTTTGCTGCAGATAAAGCCTGTATTTTCCCAGAGGCAAGCAGACATCGGTTATTAAGCTCTGTCACGAACATAAAAACAACTCTGCATCTCTTCTGAAAGACTTTAAAACACAGAGATGTAACTCCTAGAGATTCTTATCTGTCACCATACACACTTGGAAAGAAACAGGTTCAAAAAGGCCCCAAATTCTGATGAAAAAGGAAATAACTCAGTTTTACTGGAACAATCACAAAGGAAAAAAAAAAAGTACAACATCACTTTCACAGTGGAAGAGGAAGAAGCTGTAAACACACTGGAAGCTATCAAATCACACTCCCAAATAAGCACCAGATACATGCCACCACTGTAGCTCATCGGTGGTAAGTTACTTCTTCTGCCAGAAGTGCATGACGGCAAAAAAAGGACTTGGGAAATCCAGCGCATCCCAGTATCAAGCTACTTTAAAGCCACACTTGCATTTAGACATAGAGGATCAGATGAATTAAACACCTGTAGCAACAATCACAGTACTACAGACTACTGTCTGCAACGCTGGAAGAAAAATGCATTTTTAAGCTCAAGAACTCCCACCTCTCTTTAAATGCACAACCAAAGCTGAGAAAGATGCAGACAACAAGTGGACATGGACAGAGTTGCTTCCAAATACAATACAATTAAGTAACTACAAGTCCTTTTAGACAGCTTGTGACTGATAAAATTAGCTGAGAGTTTAAGCAGTGTTGCTAATAATTGCATTGTGTAAATAGGAAGCTACTCTCAGTAACTTACAGCTCTGTTAGTGAGAGCCATCACCACCAACAACTACAGAGCACACACGTAACCTTTTCTCATCTTCCTCACAAGAGTTAGCACCAGCACTCTGGTTTTCTGTAAAAAAGGCTGAGTGCCATAGCCTGTACCTTCTCATCAGACACCTAAACTCTCTACCAATGCCAGTCTGCCTCAGACAGAGAAGAAAAAAACCAAATCTCTGCAGACAATGTGAATAGTTTCATTAACTAACTGCACGATTTTTAAATTGGGTAACAATGCTGCTGTAAACTAGTAGCCCTGCAGGAAACGCGAGGCTACAAGAAAAAAGTAAAAGCTTGAGAGCTTTTTATCATCAATGCTCACTGAAGAGCACAGAGAAACCTCCACATATCACTTACCTCTCAGCACTCCCTTTTTGTTGTATTTCTTTAAGTCTGTTCACAAACTCAGCAAACTTCATCTCTTCCCTGCTTGACTTGGGTTTGAAGTTCTTAAAATTGGCCATTTTCTTCTCATCATAATACAAAAATTTGTGTGTGCTGGCACTATACACTGAGAAGTCCCCATTGCCAATGTTTTCCTGGAGGTAGTCCAGGTCCCATTTCAGAGCAGGATAAACCAGATTTGTATCTGTTAGCACCACTGGCTCCTGGAGAGAAAGAGAAAGTTTATTGATTCAAGGACCTCTTGCACTTGAGAATGATCACACTCATTACTACAACCACACAAATTGTCTTCCAAAACAAGAAATTGGAAAAAGCACACTGAGTAATCAGATGCCTTAGTCTGGGAAGGTAAACAAGCAAAACATGATAGGAAGTTTTAAGAAAGTGGTAGTTTTCTTGTACTGCAGGCTTCTGGTAGCCATGGGTCAGATTCCACCATCTACTTAGCTAATCTCTAACACATGAGGTTAAACAAACACTAGCTGGGAACAGTTTTAGGCCTCTTTGGCCCTGCCACGTAGCAGGAGACACAGTAGACTCTGTTTGGTCACTTCCAGCCTCAGCTGTGAAGGAGTAAACATCGGCAGAACCATGCCTCTGCAGCACCCATCTCTGTTCCTAGAAGATCACAAACACCTTCAGCCGTCAAAATCTGCATGTTACTATCCCATCTCTTCTATACCACAAACAAAACCACTACAAAAGGAAGACAAATGACCACCTGTCTCCTCATTTAGAGGTAGTAAGTAACCTAAACCAGAACGACATCTGCGATCCTTCCAAGCTGTGCATGCACAACTTCCCTTTTCGCAGGCTTTCTTTAAAACGATAACCAGCAATCACAACAAAATGAGACTGAGCTTGGCCAGAACCAGTAACGGGCCGTTACTGCGGGGCAATCTTCGTGCCTGTGGTGGCTCTCACTTAGAAAACAACGAACGCGCACCCATGGTTTTACACGCTACCGCGGGGATGGGGCACAGCGGGAGCACGGCCGGACGGAGCCGGGGTGGGGAAGGCAATGCCTCCGGTGCCCCGGGCCGTGTCGCTCCGTTCCGCCGCTGCCCTGCGCACCTCGTTCTCGATGAGCTCCTCGGCGCGGGGGTCGCTGTGGCTGAGCCGCGGGATGGGCCGCGTCTCGAAGGAGTAGCGGCGGAACTGGGAATCGCTCCATCCGGGTCCCGCCGCTGCCGCCAGGCCCTCCCGGCAACCCGCGGCGGCCGCCGCTGAGGATGAGGAAGCCGCCGCCATCGCCGCCGCCACCGGAGAACCCGGAAGCATAAAGGCGGAAGCGGAACCTGCCCGCCCGTGGCAACGCCGGAAGCGAAGAACGACGGTGGGAGGCCGTGGAGGTGGCAGGAGGGAGCGGCGGCGAGCAGCGCCCTCGCGCAGTGAGGACCGGGAACAGCCTCTGCTCCTCCCAGCCTGTTGGCTTTCTCCAAGGGTTTTGACCATGGTGGGACTTGGGGAAGACTCCGCTGCAGTGAACGGAGGGGATGGGGTGCGAACCGTTTGCAGACCTCCGTGCTTCTGGTCTGTAGTAGGATGATGCCTCCTCACCCTTTAAATCTACGGCTGTACGCCTAAACAGGCTAGGAAAAATTTTTCTCAGAGTATCGTCAAACAACTCCGGGTGCTTAGGACATTGGAGCCACATATATGGACGACTCAAACAAATTCCAGAAAGTAAATACCCACCCGTGAAAGGAGCAGCCCGCTCCAGTCTGCGCCTGCAGCGCGGGCTGAGCCCAGGCCAGTGTCACAGCAGGAAACCCAATGCTTGTACTGCCAGTGACACTGCTGTCCCCAAAGCACCATGTGCTGCAGGAGTCGGATGAGGCACCACAGCTGCTCCGTGGAAAACACCAGCAGCCTGTGCGCTGCGAGCTGGGCTCTGGTTTAGTGACTGCACTAAATAACTAATTGGGAGTTCTTGGCGATAAGCGAAAGGACCTCTCTCCAGCTTGCGCCACACCATACCTGATACGTATTTTTGTATTTCATCACTGTCTCCGCTCAATTAATGTTACTAGAAGGAACGGCTGTAATGGCAAATTGTCCATGCTAGTTTTTGATCTGCAAGTGTTCATAATGGAGATCGTTATAGAGACATTTACCCGTTATGGCTAATGTGCATAACTGAAGAAAAAAGGAGTTTATCTACCACAGAGTTTGCATAATGGAGTAAACTGCAAAATCTTCTACAATGTTCCTGTCGATTTTATCTGTAGTAATCCATCGCCTACATGCGAAGAACAGTATCACTAAATTAACGAGCCATTTCGGCTGTCCCCATCTCCCTGACCCCACGGAGGTAAGAGTCAGGTATTAACTGGAATAATATCGCCACAAAGAAAGCAATCAGCATATCGCCGCCAGCCACGGCATTGATCTGACCAGGCACCGATTCCCCCATGGGCATCGCCCCGACTGCGGCACAGGAGGCTCTTTGGGAATGGCAGCCATAAGCAGCCGCTACCCAATTCCGACTGCCACAGCCATCGCAGAACCCCGCGCCGAGGCCTTGCTGACCGTTAGCTCCTGCATCACGACTGCAACCACACCAGTCACCACGGAATGACCCGGACGAGGGTTGCACCCGGCGGAACGGGCCCGCCCTTCTTTCCGTCCCGGCCCCCAAGGGTGGCGCCTGCGCGCTGGGGCCTATGGCGGGTGCCATGGCGGCAGCTAACCTGCGGGGTGTCCTCTGGCAGCGGGTGGCCGCTCGGCTCCGGGCGGCGCCCCCGGGGACGCGGGCGGGTGAGCGGGGACGCGGCACAGGGGCCGGGGCCAGGCCGGGCGGCGGGCGGGTGGCAGCGGCTGGTGATCCCAGCGGCTGCGAGGGTGGCGCGACGTCTCCGTAAGTGCCGTCGGGGCCTGCGCCCACCTGCCGCGTTCTCTCCTGGCAGCCTCGGAGATGTCCAAGGACATGCTGCCCGGGCCTTACCCCCGGACACCGGAGGAGCGGGCGGCCGCCGCCAAGAAGTACAACATGCGGGTGGAAGATTACGAGCCATATCCCGACGACGGCTTCGGGTGAGCCGGGAGAATCCGTGTCCCTCCCGTTCCCGTAGGGTGGTGCTGAGCTCTGCAGACACACACCGGTGCTTTAAAACGGGACTGAGCGGGAGGCCTGGGGTGTGGTTAAAATGCTGTATGAGAGACTTTATACAGACCTACATACACTGTAGTGCAAGGCTAAGAGGAATGAACTGGAAGCCCTGTCTGGAATAAAGATTTCAGCAGATGTTTAAACGCTGGGCAACGCTTTGACACATGCAAAATGCTAGGATTCTGTATTCCAGCTAAGCTTATTTTCTTCCAGTTGGTATAGCCTTAAAGGGCCACTTTGAGGATCATGGTGTATTACAGTGACTGCAATCAAGATGATGATCTAGTTGTGTGTAAGCTTTTAAAATCGTAGTATAAACACAGACACTATAAAAACAAAGTAATGTTCAGATTTTCCATTTCTATAGACCTATCCTGCAGTGTCTCCTACAAAATGTATTTTGATTAACACACATTTCATGTATGTTTGGGCTTTTTGGTCCATTTCTCACAGATATGGTGACTATCCCAAGCTCCCCAATAAGTCTCTTCATGAGAGAGATCCCTGGTACCAGTGGGACCAGCAGGACCTAAGGCACAACTGGGGACAGCCGGTAGGAATGCCAGTGGCACTTTGCATTATTATGTCAGTGTTACTGTTACTAAATACTAGTATGTGCTTTTTCTTAGTGCTTTCTGTTTAATTCTGTGGGTAATTGCATCCTCAAATGTGGATTTGTGTTGTCTGCGTAAACAGGGACAGTTAGTTGGAGGGAAACTTGAGGTAAGTATTTTGGAAGTGCTGATGAAAACTAGTATTGCATTACCTGTGAGGAGGGAGACTTCACAAACGTAAGCCTCTTGGTGGGAACAGGAAAATCTCATTTCTTCTTTGCCTGATTTTTTGAACTAACTATGAGTTCAAAATATTCTAGCAAAGAAGCCATTGTTTGAGTAAGGTCTTTATAATACAACAGAAGTATATGTTGCTTCTTCATTACTTCAGGGTTGCTTTTGAACTTAATACAAATAAGGATATTTTGTCTGAAGAAAGTTTGCTAGATGCACTTGAGAGAGATGGACTAATACAGCACTTACTTAAAAACTACGTTTCTCAAACTCCTCACAAGGAGTTTGTAATGCATCGTGATATAAACGTGCAAGATCATCATAGCATGTGTACCACAGGAAGTATGAAGTGCCTGTTGTAAGGGGTACAGAAGTACATGAAAACACCTGTGGTGATTCTGTGGTGATGTGCTTGGTACAGGAAGGTACCTTGCATGTGAGTTGGCAGTGAGTGAGACAACTGGAATATACTGGTGCATCCCATGTGTCAGCCCATGCCTCTGTTTAGGCAAAAGAATCCTTCTCAGGCTGTCAGGATTTCATAGTGAGTGGTTGTGCGTGCAGAGGGGAAAACTGGGAAACTAGAGGCAGGCCTTGAGCTGCAAGCTGAGTTTCCGGTATTCTTTAATGTGAAAAGATACTACAGGCAGCACGTGCTGTGTGTGCTTCAAGGCAGACACTGAAATGCCCTTTTGCTCCAGTCGGGAAGGGCATTAGCCCACTGCTAGTATTGCTCTTATAATGGAAGAGCTGCAGCATTGGTTCTCTGCCTGCTTTGAGAACCCAACTTCCAAGTGGCAGGCAGTTACTTCTTTGTTTGAAGTAACACTGCTGCTTTTGTTTGGGTGTGTGAGTGAACTTCCATAAATAAGGGCACTGATTTACTCCCTACATGTCAACACTGCCAGGGAAAGAGTCTGAAGTGAATATGTGTGTAAATAAAGCTGCTGCTGTCTTATAATTAAGCCTGCTATAAGCATGGGATGGAGTTTGGAGTCCTGAGCTTTGCTTGATGTGACACAACTTGATGTGACTGTAGGTAACTTGCTAATCTCCTGTGTAGCTTTATCTCCACGTACAAGGTGGGGATGAAACAATTTCTGACAATTTTGTGAATGGTGTGAACTGCTTATTCCCTCGATAAAAGCAGCTTGAGCACTGTTGATAAATGTTTTCCCTTGTTCTTTAGATGCACTGGGACTTTGACATGTACGTTCGGAACCGGGTTGATACATCCCCCACTCCAGTTCCCTGGCACACCATGCGCAAACACTTCCTTATCTTTTTGGGTACCATGCTGGTCATGTTTGCTCTTGGAGAGGTCTATCCATCTTACATGCCTGTGGTGAGTGATGCCCTTGGGGAAAGGGAGAAAAAGTAGCAGTGTTTCTTGTCAATGCTGATGCCCAAAAGAGTGATTTTGCTGAAGCTTAGTGATGAGTGTGAGTGCAGAACCCTGCTGCTGGCAGGGGATGGGCCAAGGGATGTCCTGGGGCCTTGTCCAGCCTGAGTTGGCCTAGGCTGGCTTGGCTCAGCTTTTGGGTTCTGTTTCACAGTGAGCAGTTCCTGTTCCCAAGGAACTAATTTTAAGCAATTCTTCTTACAGTATCCTTTCTTTGGTCCAGGCATTATCCTTCCTATGTATTCTCCTTCTGCATGAGGGAGATGCTTTACCTCTTCTCTTGTTCTGTGTTTGTAGTTATGGCTCATGATTTGGGTCATTTGAAATGGCCTTCTGCAAAGCATGTCTGATAACACAAACAGTTTTTGCAAAAAACAAGACTGCTTTGATGTTTCTTTGAAAGGATATAGGCTTATATACTGTTACTTACTTAAACTCTTAATATTCGTGCTGAAGCACTTAACAAATAGAAATCCAAGTTGCACGCCTTGACTGGGGTGGAAGTGGGATGGGATGTAACATTTCCCCTTAGTCCCCAGTTTGCTTGGTGAATGTAGTGAATTTGCCGTTCTTTATCTCTCCTTGTAGGGACCGAAGCAATATCCCTTCAATGACCTGTATCTGGAGAAAGGAGGAGACCCAAATAAAGAGCCACCAGTAGTGACACACTATGAAATCTGAAAGTTGTTGAAGTGCTGTTTCTCCTGTGTCAGCCCTGCTGGGGATGGCATTTTCTCTAGTGTTCACTGTGGTGTGTGTCATCGCTTGCTCTTCAGCCGCTAACTGCAGTGAAATATATTGATGATGCCTACTATGCCAGTTGTCTTCTGTTCCTTTGAGAAGGCTGAACAGTGGCCAATGAAACTGAATGACCTTTACCATTTATGCAAAGGATAATGGGCTGGTGTCCATGAGGCAAAGTTCTGAGTGCGGTGCTGGCACTGCTGCTCATTTGTGTACTGCATGCACAAACATTCCTCAGCTAAGCTTGCTCATGTAGGAGATAACTGCGTCTTGCCAAATGTAGGAGATTTTCCCTGTTCCTGTGGGCTCCGCTTAGAATTGAACTGGAGTGTCACAAATTCATGTGACATTTTTAATTTGTGGGAGATGTATAAAAGGACCATCACGCCATGATCAGTGTGATCAAGTGAAAGCCGTTTATTAGTTCTCAGGCTGTCCCTTAGCTACAGTCTCTCCCTGCACATGATCCCGCAAGTTCCCGTGAGGCAATCGTGTCTTCTAGCTGGCTCCCCATTGGTCCTTCCTCGGGTCTGGCGGGTGCGCAGGCGAAGTTCCCCTGCTCTGCACCCAGATGCCCCATCCTTGTCTCTTGTTGCCTTCTTGTTCATCTCGTTTCCATGGCAGCTGGCTCTTCTCCACCAGCTAGCAGCATTCCTTAGTGATGATGTCTTAGGCCTGAAACAGCATACACTACAGCATCCCCCCTCTTTCTATTAATTAAAAATGCAACTTTCACAGACCTGTCAATGAAATGCTGAACACACTACAGAACACCTGATATATATAAAACAGTGCGTATGTCCTCGGAAGCCAGTCCCACTCTAACTCTGGATTTCACCGATTCTATCAGCCTTCAACCTTCAGGTTTCACCAAGCTCCTTTTATAGGGTCCCTTACATACATCTACAACCTTCTATGTGTTACTACTGGATAGCAATTGTTAGTAACTGTTAGTGAACTATTAGCAAAAATACCAAGTTTTGCTATTCTGTGAACATTAGGGATTGGAAGGATACTTTTACCAGAGTGTCCAAATAAGTTGCCCTCATACCTTCATCAGGGTACCCAAATAATAGTTTCCCATATGACATGACAGGCAGAACCAGATTAGCGAGTGCCAGTGCTTGGGAATCTTATGCCTTGAGAATAACTTAGTGTCCTCACTAGCTTTTCTCTCTACCTGGTCTAGGTGCCCTTGTAAGTGGAGCTTGCACAACCAGTAGAGAGCACTGGTGAGGCACAGAGCTTTGGGATGACAACAGAGCTGTGGACCTCAGCGATACGGAAAGGTTGATGAGCAAGTGCAACTCTGGCAAGACCTGTTTTACTGTGCTTGGGCTCTGGTCCAAGAGTACATATACTCAAGTTACTCCTGTGTAGCCTGATCTCATCCACCAGGTTTGATGAAGTGTGCCTGACCCATGAAGTGTGCCTGTCTTGCTGCACACCTCGGGTCTGTGGCTTCCTATGGCTTATTAACAGCTTGCTTGGGAAAGCTAAACATACAATTTTATGAAGTTCCTAGACTTTTATGGCTTTGCTCATCCCTTAGCATTAAGTTTTTCTCCTTTTTACTGGAGGAAATCAGTACCTTCAGTACTGATTTACAGTTAATGTTCTTTCCACTCCCATGCACTATGTCTTAGACCCCTGTTTGGCTGTAAGAGTGAGTGATCACAGAAGTCTGAGGACTTGGGGTCTTCTGGGTGCTTCCTGTGAAGTGAATACTGGTGCCCTTCTATTGACACTGTCATGATTCATACAGAAGCAGCTATTTGAAGACAGTGATTCATAGGTTTTTTACCTAGAAAGCTTTTTAACCCCAGATGCTGAAGGCCAGTTAGCTTGATCTCTGCAGGGGGTTCTGTAAGGGTGTATGTTCGAGGGAGTTACATGTTTGAATGCTAGGCCACAGAAAATATTTACATGTAAATAAAACTAACCTCTTTGGAGATGCTGAACAATCACCATTCCTCCTGGCTTTTGTAAGCTGTCTCTTTTCTGGTTGCTTATTTGTAAGTGATGAACAATAGTACTTTTTACAGTACTTTTTGAGCTGTGAGGACCTTGAATTCTGAAGTCTTATCCAGAGGGAAACACTCCTTAGGGATACTTGAGTAAGAGTTACCATCCCACAGCAGTGATATGACAGCAGTACTGGTGAGAACTGTTAGAACCTTCAAGTAAAATGAAAATAATCAGAGCACTGATGGCTGCCTGATGTTGGTGTTTGTAAATGCCAGTGCAGTAGTTGCACAAGGACAGGTTAAGGCCTGTCCAGCTTGTGATACCACATACCACACCCTTGCCCTGCCCCAGCATTTTGCTGCTTCATGCGCTGGGGAGTTTCACACCTGGTCTGTTATCTAACCAGTAACTTAATGATGGTTTTCTTCATGGGAAGGTGTGTTGGGTTGGGCAGAGAGTATGTCTGGAGAAGCTGCAAGGGGATTTTATAGCAGCCTTCCAGTACCTGAAGGGGGCCTCAAGGGAAGCTGGAGAAGGACTTTTTATGATTCTAGTGATAGGACAAAAAGAGGGCAGATTCAGATTGGATCTTAGAAAGAAATTCCTTACTATGAGGGTGCTGGGACACTGGAACACGTTGCCCAGGGAGGCTGTGTTCCTGAAAGTGTTCAAGGCCAGGCTGGATGGGCCCCTGGGCAACCTGGTTAGTTAGAGGTGTCCCTGCCTATGGCACTGGCTTTGGAACTAGATGATCTCTGAGCTCTGAGATCCTTTTCGAACTAAGCCATTCTGTGACTCAGAAATCCTCAGAAACAGTCTGTAGTGTAGATAAATGTTTTCAAAACAGGAGAGAGGTGAGGGAAGGTCTAGGCCCTCCAGTAGTTTTACTTCCCGGCAAATAAAATGCATTTTATTTCAGCGTTTGCCTTAAGACCAGCAGTGGCCAAACCCTACAGGCTCGGCCATCCCCGAGGCCTCCGCTGCAGCCAGCGCGGGCGGGGCGGGTTCGCGGGCGGGGCCTTTTCGGCTCTCGGCGGCCACCGTCGCTCGGGCTCAGCTGCAGGAGCCGCTCAAGCAGGGTCGGCGCGGCGGGACGGCAGCGGTAAGGGCCGCTCAGGACCGGGGCTGCTGCCCCCCTCTTTCCTGTCCCTGATGCCGCGGCTGCCCCTGCCCTGGCCTTCATTGCCCTCAGTCCCGCTGTCGGGTTCAGGGGCCGGCAGCCGCCCCGGCCCGGGCCCTCGCCTCGTTCTGTTGTCGTGCCCGTCCCGCTGCCGCCGCGCCGGCCGCATCCCGCGGCTCCATCCCCTCCCTTCTGTCCCGGGAGCACCCAGCCTGTTTCCCACCCCTCGGTGGGATGACGTTGGGCAGCGGGGAGCGGCGTGCGGGGCTGAGCTGTGTGACCCGGGCCATGTGACCCGGGCCAGGCTCTCTGACCCGGGCCTCAGAGAGGCCTCTGGCTCAGTCGAAAGCGTGCGGTGGCCCCCGGTGCGCGAGGTCAACGCTTTCAGCCTAGATCAACCCCCCTTTTCGCTGGTGTACAGGGAGATGCTGTCGTGTGTCTCAAGCTGAGCGGATACGTGTGTGTGTGTGTGTGTGTGCCCACTACGGGTACAGTGGTGCGGCGCTGAACGAGTTTCTGAAAGCACTTGGAGCACCAGACGTTTATATACTGTGGGAACCGGCGTGCTGAGCCCTATCCGGCAACAACCCCATCTTGCAAACAGCGGAGATTAGCTGAGATTAGTGTCTCTGCACTTTCCTCTTCTGTAGTCAGGATTTATATAAGCACTTACAAGAACAGCCTGGCTGTAGAGTATTTGAGAGCTTCAAGAGTGTCAGAGCAATGCAAAAGGAAGTGGCAGTACAAAGATCTTACATTGATGCTGAGCTGAGGAAACCATACAACAGTTTCTGTCTTAGCTCTTGTATCTTAACTGTTGTATCATGGCTGTGAGGCCTTTCTCAATTCTTAGGATGATTGCTTGTCACCTGTGAACAACTCTTACCTTTAGCTAAGGGGGATTAGGCTGTCAGCTGCTCTGTGTGCTGTAAGTCTATTATCAGCAGGAACCATAATGGTTGGGTGCCTGGTGCCAGGAGGACAATTGGGAAAGTCGGTAGGAGGGGATTCTGATTGACAGTATTAGGGTGGTGCATGCAGGAAAGAGAAGGCCTTACTAGAATGATACCAGGGATGATTATTATGGCAGTTTTGAGAGTCAACTAGCTGGTAACAACAGCCATGGTCTTTCGGGATGTATTCTGAGCCACAAACTAGTGTGAGGAATTTTTGCTTCTGTCACCGTTGCCCACCTAAGCTCATGGGTTAGACAGTCTGTGCTTCTACTTTTCAGTGTTTAGCTGTGTGTTCACCATTTCCCAGTGGTGAGGAATGGTCTGACCTGGGTTTTGCTTTACAGACAGTTATCTTTTAAGTACATTGTACAGGAAACAATGGCTGGGAGAGGCTGTGGGGAAATGCTGCTTCTGTTGGGGCAGTGACTGTTTTGGAGCTGAAGTTCAATAATATGTTACATCTGTAATCGGATGTCTGTAGAAGGAAAAGGAATTGTCGTGATTAATTAATGAGACATCCTGAGAAAAGCACGAGCTTCTGGCTATTTTGGGAGATGACAGCAGGTGGCAATCTCTCCCTAAAAAAAATCTGTGGCAGTCTGGTTGTTGTGAGTTTTTCTCAGACAGCCACAAGAGGTTGTTAAAGAAGTGTTTTTCCTGCTTTAGGGATCGTGAGCCCGGTCCTGAGTACAGGCATGTATAGAAAGGTCAAGTCCCTAAGAGAAAGACTTAGGTCAGGCTTTTTTAACCCTTTGAAACTCAGCCCACTGATTTAAGCTGCAGTGGAGCTGAACTGATAGGAGGTGGTGTGATACTGTGAACTTAGCCTCTTATGCATCACCTTCTCAAGACTGTTGGCAGTACTGCTGCTTTGCCTTGAGGACGAGGGGCAAAGTGTTCAGAACCAATGACCTACCACTTCCACTGTGGTTTTATTGATATTGAGCCACTCTTAAGTGGCACCTTGTTTGCTTTCCTATATCTGCATGCATTATCATGGGCAAGACACTTTACCTTCACATTCTGCCCTGATTTAAGTTTGTGGGAAGAGAACAGTAAAGTTACGGTATTCAAAATGCTCTGTTGACAAGACAAGCTGGACAGTTGATCAGTACTGTGTGGGGCAACTGTTTAGTGCTCAGGAGGCCATAACTTCATGACACCTGGTGGGTGTCAGGAGGCTGGAGCCAGGCTCTTCTCAATATCATCTAGTGATAGGATGAGGGCCAATGGGTGTAAACTGGAACATAGGAGGTTCCGCATAAATATGAGAAGGAACTTCTTCACAGTGAGGGTGACAGTGCACTGGAACAGGCTGCCCAGGGGAGTTGTGGAGTCTCCTTCTCTGGAGACTTTTTAAGACCTGCTTGGATGTGTTCCTGTGTGACTTGGTCTAGGTGATCCTGCTGTGTCAGGGGGATTGGACTGAATGATCTTTCGAGGTCCCTTCCAATCTCTAATGATTCAGTGATTCATATAAGCGACAGGACAGTGTGATAGAAGGCTTTCTTCAAAAGTTTCTTGCATTTATTTTGGTGGTTTTGCCAGACAGAGCATTGGCCATAGCAAGCCTCCTTTCTGAACTTGCTTACAAATAAATATCCGTACACTGGCCTGAGCAAGGCCAAGCTTGGAAGCATGGACACATGTAGCCCTGCACCTGAAAAGCGGGCCCCATGATGCAGACTGTGGTTTAACGATCAGGTTGGCTAACACAGAGTCAAGTAACAAACCAAGGATGGATTGGACTAGATGATCTTTCGAGGTCCCTTCCAATCCCTAATGATTCTATGATTCTATGGTTAATCACAGTGAGCTTGTAAGATGCAGTGTTTTTCTGTGTCACCTGCTGACAGTTTTAACTTTATTCAACATGATATCATCTGAGTGCATAGTTAGCAGCTGTGTTTAACCAAAGTTAAAAGTCTGCACTGCAGCCAAATGGAAAGGTTTTCCAGGAATTGCTTGTGAGAGTGACCCTGAAGGCCTCTGAAAGATAAATCTACACATCATTTATGTGGATGTGCTTAGAAGGCCTGAGCATATCTTGGAACGGAGAGGTGCTGGGTGCTTTCTCCTCAACAAGAATAGGATCCTACATGGCAGGATAATTTGTATTTATATTCAGTTTTGCAACCTCGTGGCTGCCTGCTGTGGTTTGACTTCCAGTTATCCTGCAGTGTTATTGCCCAGCTAATCTCTGGTAACATGGGTATGTTGTGTACAGGTGTCAGTTGATCTGCTTAGAGTAAAAACAAGTGTTTTCAGAGCTGAGATTGAAACCTGGCAGTTCCTTCTGCGCCTGTTTTTCTCAGCTTTTACAATTTACAAACTCAAACAGAAAGTCTAATTTTTTGTTCCTTTCACTTCTCAGAGGCACAAGAACAAAGTACATTAACTGAATTGGCCTGTGATAGCATTGCACTTTGTTTCCTGTTGCCACGTCACTTTTCTGCGTGGAATTTAGCCTGCCTTTGGATTCCTTCTACTCCTTTTTGCCAATGTATATACTGGCATCAGCTGGCTCAGACAGAACAACTAGTGCATTGCAAATACATTTATTTAAATTAATTTCTGCAGCCAATTTAAGCCAGCCTGGACTGAAGACTTGAGTATGTCGTCTGGTTTAGATCCCCCTCCTTTTAGTAAAACTATTCTGGAACTTGGGTGTATGAAAAATAAAGCTATATATTTAGGAAAGAAAAATCTGAGATTAGTTAGCTGAGGTTATTTGGACTTTTTTCATTAATTTTTAAATACCCAAATTAATTCCTGTGGCTCTGTATTCACTAGCTCTGTAAGTAAAACGTAACTACACGCTATTGAGATAAGTATGTTTGAGTGGTGGTTTTGTAAGGGAAATGTTTCGTTACCAATGTGATTATTTTCATGTTGGCTTTTGTTTTGGCTATTCTAACCACTGTGCAAAATTTCTTCTAGAGCCTAGAAAATGAAGCTAAAGGAAATTGAACGAACAGCTGTTCAGGCATGGAGTCCAGCAAACAACCACCCCATATATCTAGCTACAGGTAAAGCTCTTCACAATTTGTGAAAATTAAAGTATGAGACATACAGAAATTTTGTCTAGTATTGTAGAACTTTGTGTAATGTTGTTTAACTTTCAATTCCCACTTTAATCGTCTCTGGAAAACAAGAGATGAAAAACATTTCAGCCTTAATGTTGTGGTTTTTTACAGTTACATGTATTCACAGCTTTGCCATCTTAGAGGCTAGTGATTTTTTTTCGGAGAGTGAATACATGGGTTTTTGGATCTAAATTCTGATTAAGTGTTTATGAACTCCAATGCCTGCTTGCTATAAAGTTAAAACAAGACTATTTCTTTATTGGGGGGGGGAAAGTTTGTTCTAGTCATGCTCCTGTAAGCTTACTTTTACACTTTTACCTCAGACAGAACCACATGATTTGACAAAGAAATAATAGAAATCTCCTCTCCCTAAAGCTGCATGTTTCATTATATAATTCAATCGTTAATATTTCTGCAAAACCTTAAATTTGCATTTTACTGATTTTATTCACTACTTTTATTTCCTGAACTGTACAGAAAGGCTGTTCACTGAATTTGTGGTGGGTGAGTTTAGTGTCTGCGTAGGATCAACAGCTTGAGTTGTCTCCTGTCTGTTATGCAGTTGCTGTTTTTCCTTGTTAAGGAAAACACAAAAAAAAAATAGTAACATTTCATCTGTTGCCTTAAAAACAACATTACCATTTTTGGAGTAGGTACTCTGTTTTGTTGTTTCTTTAATAAGAATAGATTTTTGGTTGGACCAAAGGTCTCGGCTGCGGTCTCCTTTAGATCAGAAACCACATAGTTTCATAATTTGCACAGCTTTTTAGTAGCCTCTTGGGCACTGTCCATGCCTTAGGCAGTTACAAAGGACTTCTGTGGTAACTGGGTGACTGTTTGCCTCGCAGTGTCCTGTTTGACAATGTTTAATCTAATTTTGTCTTTTATTCTGTAAACTAGGGAGAAGGAAGGAAGCCACCGCTATGTGTGAGTGCTAGCTGTCTGCGAGTTGTTGGGGAATATTTCGTTGGCTAGGGTTGAAGAACTTTTGCTATAGATGAGGTTTAGAAGGTTTGGTCAGGTCATACGACCTCCCTTGAGGAACAGTATACAGAAGTATTTTGGGTCGTACTTATGGCAGTGTTTTATGATATGACTGCATTTTTGATTTAGATAAGGACTTAATATCAGAAGTTGTAGCTGCTTCAAGGAGATTATATAAATAATACAGCAGTGCACAAAAGTGTCCTACGTGCCCAAAATTTCTTAAAGAAGTTTTAATTTCTTCTGAAATCTTTGTAGTAAGTGTTGGCTCCTCTTTCTGAGGTATTCAGATACATCTTCTTCTTGAATAGGCACAGCCAAGGTTGTCTTGACTATCAAGAATAGATTTCCAGTGCGTTGCTCTCTGTATCTTGTGCTCTTGAAAAAAAAATCCACTTGTTTTGCCTTTGCACTTCTTCTAGGAACATCTGCCCAACAGTTGGATGCATCCTTCAGTACTAATGCCACCTTGGAAATATTTGAGGTTGACTTCAGGGATCCCTCCCTGGACATGAAGCAGAAAGGAAAACTTCCTGCCTCAAACAGGTACTAGAGGCTCATACTGACCTATCAGTCACTAGAACTGAAAAGAACACTTCTGGTGAACAAAGGAAGAAAAGGGATCATATTTTTGGGCAATAAAGTGATCTTTTGGATCAGTTGACTCTATTTTCACGAACTGAACGTTTCTGCTGTCACAAATCTTGTTGGTTTTAAGAGTACAGCAGCTGAACCATTGTAGAAGTCTGAAAGGACTTACCTGGTGCTCAGTCAGGAAGGACACTCTGTACCATGTGAATTTGCTAGGGTTAATGATTTGGAATAAAGAGACCGGAGACATAGTGAAACTTGTCTTCTGGATTTTTAGGACAAGAAGGCATGTGTGGATGACATTTACACCCAGTATAAAACACAGCCTTCATTTGTAGCTAGCAGCTTTTACAATGGGTAAATGTTTTTTAATCAAGTAGTAGCTCAGGAAGAGAAGGCATATAGTCCTGGAATGCATGTTTCTCTGTAGTGTGGATGTGGGCTTTTTGGTAATGCAGAGAATCTCTTGACTTCCACCAGATATTGAGGGCTACACCAGTTTTACTTTCTTTCTTAGATTTCATAAGCTGATCTGGGGTGACTTTGGAAATGGGGCCCCGGAGTCCTCTGGAGTGATCATTGGTGGAGGGGACAACGGTTTACTGACAATGTACAGCGTGCACCGCATCTTGGCTTCAAAGAGTGAGCCTGTAATTGGGCAGACAGAGAAGCATTCAGGTCCTGTTCGAGCCCTTGACTTCAACCCTTTCCAGGTATGCCACATCAACCTCTGTATTAACCTTCCTGTGCATATGGAGGTCTGTAAATGGAAGGAACAGTTTTTACCTTGAAAGAGATATTGTAGTTGTGCAGCAAGGCTGGTTTGGGGCCCAGATTAGGTTTCTGTTCACAGTTTTGCCACTGAATTGCCCTGTGACCTTGATCAAGTCTCTGACATCTCTGTAAAATTATATGCTTTAATGCTGTTATTTGTTAGACCACTATTTGAAACCAGAGCTTTTTAAATTTGTTCAGTGGCATCTAATTCAGCGGGGCTCTGATCACACTTGAAGGGGCTCCAGTGTAACTGAGTAGTGAACACAAGTTCTTGTGGTAGCAAAGTCAAATTGAAAGTTGTCTGCAGACCCTTGGGGAAAACCTGCATTTTCTCAGAAGAAACTTTCTGGGATGCAGAGCAGAGATTCAGCTGGCCAGGGACAGCTGCTTCCAGACCTTTGGCATAGTTTCGTTATGGCATCAGCCACCTGCACAGATAGCTTTAAACAGGTCTATACCATCACAGAGCTGAAGGCATGGAGACTGGAAGCGTGCTTGGTTTACGTTCCAGTTAGTACTTTTCTCCTTACCACTTTTGGGTCTTTTTCCTTACATTTATTTTTAAGAAATCCTCTTCCCTGCATAATTCAGATGAGCTTTTCTTTTCTTCTACAGGGTAATCTTTTGGCTTCTGGGGCCAATGATTCAGAGATATTCATCTGGGACTTGAATAACTTCAGTGTGCCTATGACTCCAGGGGCTAAATCACAGGTGAATGAGTTTTCTGCTGGGCAATATCCCTGCAGTTTTATATTTCAGTAGGCAAACCAAAAAGATGTATGTGTGTGTAGAGTCATCCTTGTCTAGTCAGTCTGTGAAACTGTAATGACCTTGATGTCTGTTAGGAGTTAAGATGAATCAAAACTGACTGGTCAGATTCCTTCTAGGGAGATGGAAAGGATGTTATTATATGAGGCAAGAAGATAGGCCAGCAAGCTCTGGAAGGAGGCACTTTGCATGGATGGTTAAGCTCTTTGTGAATTTGTATCAAGTAACTGACCAGTTTATCTTGTGATCCAGCTGGGGCATGTGTGATGGATTAAAAAAGCTTATTGGACCTTCTTTGAGAAATGAATTTACTTCAGGCTTCAGCTGAAGCTTTTCATATCTCATGAAAGTAATATCCCTAGCAGAGCCAGTGAGCCGTTTGATGCATCTGGGCTATTACTCTCAGCTAATGTTTGCTGAGCTTGAAGAGGAAGAAGCTTCTGATGCTGATTATGTTACTCAGGGCAATCAACTCCCAAAAGTGAAAAAATCACAGTAAATTTACCTAAAAGCAGGCCAAGTTTTTCCTCCAATAAACCTCCCATTTGCCTCCTTGCGTGTCTCCTGCCTTGCAGTAAATACAGTAACAGCAATTAGCCTTGAATGCTTCCATCATTTTCCATCTCAATGCGCTCCTGAAATGTTGCACAAGGTTCATTAAAGTTCATCTGAGGAGTCAGGGTAGGATCATCTGTGTTCTCTTAGCTGCAGTTCTCTCTTGACTGATTTAAGACATGTTTGGCCAATGCAGAATGCAATACCTGCTCTCAGAATGCAAAGTTGTCTTACTGGGTGACAATCTCCATAGAATTTGTCCACCACAGATTCTGAGTAAAGGACTTTCCATTTTCTGTAGTGTCTCTGATCAGAGCTGCTATTTCCGTTTAGTTGAGAGAGACGGAGAGAGAGAAAAAGAGAGAGAGTTCTCTCAAATCAGTTGTTGAAAAGATAAATTTATATAACCTCAAGTTCCTTAGTTCAGATAATGACAGAATCCTGTGATTAGTGTTCCCTCAATGTGAGAATAATGGTTGTATGGCTGTTACTCTGTTGGCAGCCTCATGAAGACATCAGTGTGGTATCCTGGAATCGTCAGGTACAGCATATCCTGTCCTCTGCTCACCCCAGTGGCAAGGCTGTGGTTTGGGACCTCAGGAAGAATGAGCCTATCATCAAAGTCAGTGACCACAGCAACAGAGTGAGTGGATGAAAGACTATGATTCTGACTAGTGTGCAGGTTGTCACGTGTGTCTGCCAAGCAGCAGCACTGGCTCTTGGGATCAACTGTTTTTATTGTGGGAGCTGTTAGGGGTGGCTCTCTGTAGTATCAAAGCACCTCGCTGCTTTTTCCCTGGTGAAATAACAAACAAGATTCCTAGCTGTTCCTAAAATTAGGGCACCCTTGCCTTCAGTTTCTATGTTCACAGCTCATTTATGCATTTTAATCCAAGCTGACTTCCTAGATCAACTTTGAGCCAGTCCTTCAACTTCTGTATGAGGTTTTTGCTGTGCAGAGAAGAAAGAAATACTTGCTTCCCACAGCAAGACATTGCCAAATGTGCTTCATGTCAAGTGTTCTAGGCGAGTTAAGTGCACAATGCTGTGTCTGGTCTGCTTGTGCTTTTCCCAGCTAGCTTTGCTGAATTTTCAGCCTGTGCTATTTTTGTCCCTAGATGCACTGCTCGGGAATGGCCTGGCATCCAGAAGTTGCAACACAGCTAGTCCTTTCCTCTGAGGATGACCGCTTGCCAGTGATCCAAATATGGGACTTACGATTTGCTACTTCTCCTCTGAGCCAGCTGGAAGGACACACGAGGTGAGGGCCTGCTTGTGGTGTTTTCAGAGTTCTCATTCTTTAAAGGCAGACATCTGAGAGACTGGACATAAGAGAGCTATGATTTCTTTGCAAAGCCTACTTTGCAGGTGAATCTGGTTGTAGGTAGAGATGAGAACTAGGACTTGTGAGCTTAAGCAGCATTTCTGCTGTTTTGTCAGTGACAGAGTGGGAGAGTCTGACATATTTCTGATCTGTTTTAGGGGAGTCCTCTCTGTCTCTTGGTGCCAGGCTGACCCTGAACTGCTGTTGAGTAGTGCCAAAGACAACCGAATCTTGTGCTGGAACCCAAGTATGGGGGAGGTAAATAACCACAGCTAAAAGTACATGTGGCCTGCTTTATACAGAGCTTTGTGCTGTGCTATGTCTGTGCCCCTTTTTGTATCCCCGTGGAGTGCCAATGGAATTTCTTCCAGTATATCTTCTGCACTCCTCCTGTCTCAAGTGAATGCAAGTGTTGTCCATATCCAGACTGAGAAACAGAGACAGGCAGAAATTTTCTCTGATATGTCTATGTCCAGAGATCACAGACGGAAGAAAAGTTTAACTAAAGCTTTGCGAGAGTGATTATAATTAGCTGAAACTGGGTTCAGACATGCAGTATTCTCTGTGTCAATTTATTTCTTCTTCTTCTTCCCAGAGTAGTAAGTTTTTTGGGTGAAAAATTGAAGGAGAATGAAGAGTATTTGGAAGCAGAACAATATAATTTTATATGTGTGGAAACTTTATTCATAGTATGATTGTTTCACATGAATGCGCTTCTGTAGTCATGCATCTCCAAGTCACCAGTTGTGAAATACTTTTTTATCACCTGAATTAAAGTAGGGCAGTTTAATTTTTTTTTGTGCACAACTACTCATTCAGTGACAAATTTCTAGATAAAACTAAATTTTGAACTTTGAATGTAATTCATGCAGCTGATCTTCACAATAGCATGCATAAAATACTCTAACAATAGTGAGCAAAGACTAGCTGGGAGCCCTAGGCTGGACTCATTTCATGGGACAGTTTCATTTAGCTCATCACCTTTTTCCTTGGAGGCTTGGAAAAATGTTGATCTGTGTTCATAAAATGTATGAAATGCTGCTGTTGTGGTTTCATGGGATTTGATGTGCGCTCTGTGCAGATGCTTAATGGTTAGAAGAGAACCAGAATGTGAAACAATCCTAATCCTTTTGCTGTGTTTCAGCTGAAAAAATCAAGGGAAAAGTTTTAGTGCAACTGGCTCATCTTTATGCATGCTGCTGTAGATTTGCAGAATCCAGGTTCAGCGTAGGCATTTATACACCGGCTGTTGTTAGAGGGTTCTTCTTGACTTGGTAGCAACAAACAGAAGATTTCCAAGTGATTAAAATTGGGAAGTTTTTCAATAGTAAGGACAGTATAGTTACACAGAATGGCTGATGTGGTAACTTCAGGGAAAGTGTTCATTTCTTCAGGTTTTTTGAGGATATTTGAGGATGTTTTTTCCCTCCCGTTTACTTATTTTATTTAGCAGTCCAGGTCTTAATAGGAGCAAATGCAAAGTTTTACACCTGCGAACAGAAAATATTGATGATATTCCCACAGAAAAGGAAGCTGTGATTCTCTATGCTGTGTGCACATGAGGCATAAAGGAAATCTCTTCATTTCACAGACTGGAGGTTCAAAGTCAATGTTGTTTTAGTGAGTTGCCCAGCGTCAGGCAGGAACCTATGACTGGAACATGAACTTTGGATTTTTACGTGCTGAACCAGAAATTTGTTGTTGGCTATAATCCATAGTTCATCTACAGCTATTGCAGTCCTTTTGTTGTTGTTGTTCTACCTTTTTTCCTTGTCAAATTTTTATTCCAGACTATTCTTTCTGTTTACACGTTTCTGCTCGTGACACCTTCTTGACTTTTGGCTTCTGACTTTCTTGTGTGATTTTTCCAGTGTGTCTCTCCTGGTTAACAGTAGATGTGACAGTACTGACTTACTGCTTTTGCATTTTGTTCTACAATCAGAGTCCTACGGTGTAGCAGTTTTCTGTGGCTTTCTGCTACTTGGACTCAGTGTGCTGTTTGCAATGTGTCCTTCCAGAATTAAAAATCAGAGACTGACTTACAATGTTTATATGTAAATAAGGTGTTATACACTTTGTGAGGGCAAGTAATTTCAGAAAGCAAGGAACTATTTGTGGTGTGCTTTTGCCTTATTTCTTTGGTAGGTGGTTTACGAGTTGCCCATCCAGAGTCAGTGGTGCTTTGATGTCCAGTGGTGTCCTAGGAACCCTTCAGTCTTCTCTGCTGCCACTTTTGATGGATGGATTAACATTTATTCTGTTATGGGTGGGAACTTGGTAGCACAGCAGAAGACGCAGGCTGACAAGGTAAAGTCCTGTTAGACACCTCCTGTGTTAGAGGTGGGCAGACTAGCAATTACTCACCCAGCCTCTGAGAGCATTAGAATTTTTATGTTTAATTTTTGTAGCTGTTACTACTAGGCTAAAAATAAAGCAGCACGCCTGTGAAAGCAACAAGCTGGTATTGTCATTAGGATAAAATTAAATGCATTGACTCTGTTAATACTGCATGTTATTCTTTATTAGTTCAGAAAAAGACTTTTAAAAGTAGCTTATAAACCACTGTTAGCAGCTTTCTTTGTCAGTTGTCTGTAAGTTGGAGCATGCTAATGTTTTTATACTGAAACCCATTACTTACACAATTAGGCAAACTCTGAACAGGTTAAATGTCACTACTATCTCAAATGTTAGTTTTAATCTGGTGTCTAGTCTTTTAATTCTTTCACTCTCTCCCAGCTAACAAATAATTACAATACTGGTTTTAAGAGAATATGTATGACCTGACTGAAATGTTATTTAAGTAGTAATTTACAGCTGACTGAGTTTAGTTTCATTGGATTTGCAAGAGAAAGATGACACATTATCAAGCAACAGCTGTAGAGGATTAAGGTTTTATTTAACCCTTTGAGAATTTTCTCTCTGTGCATTCTTCATGTGCGTGCACCACACTTCCCCTCTTCAAAACTGGGATAGAAAAACTCCTAGATAAACAGACTGAAAACCAAGAACAAAAATAGGAAGAGATAATGACAATTACAGAGGCAGGGACTTTGGGGCCAAAATGTCTCTTCTGCATTCTATGGTATCAGGGCAGAAACTGTTGAAGTCTTACTGGATGGTACCCTGTTAGTATGTATTTTTTATTAAAGTTTTAGGGTGATTGATCTGTTAGATATAAGCTGTTCCTTCAGGAAACAGTCTTTCTTTGTAATTGGCTTCCCCTCAAGAAAGACTTGAAAGACAAAACATGAATGTCTTGCCTGTGATTCTCTGGCAACCTTGATGAGTCTTGTGTTGCATATTTTCAGGTATGCTGAAGCTACGAAGCTATGCCCTATGGTCCAGTCAAATTTGAACAGGGTTGTCTTTAGCAAACAGCAAATCTATGCCAACAGTGTGAACAATTAAGAGTTTTATGAGCAGCACTGTATGTCTGTTCTCCGATTTCTTACATGTCAGAAATTCAGATCAGAGGCCACTTTTGACACTCTCTTGTCTAGGCAGGCAACTCTGGGGTGTTATTTCACCAGCCTCATCTAAGGTATTAATGCTTGATACAGTCCTTAAAACTAACTCATTTGAAAGACTCCAGCAAGAGAGAGTCAGCATTTCTTTGTGAGCAAATGAAGAAATAAGTTGGACAACTTTTGACCATATTATGTTGTCACCATCTTGCATAAAACAGGTAGTTTTGTAACTCTAGTGTTTATGAGTGGGGTGCTTGGGCGGACAGTGTTCGTTAGGGAATTTTCATCTTGCTAAGGAAAAAATTACTCAAAGACTTTGCAAGATGAAGCTTTCTTAAGAATTTCTGGAGCTGTTGGAAGTACCATTTCTCTCACACAGAGGCTTTGTGCTATTCCAGAAGTAGGTGCTGTAAATGGCCTTTGTCTTCATCAGCAAGAAAGTAACGAAGTAATAGGGTTTTTATGCATAGCCTGTATGGAGAAAAGATGATGGAGTGGCCCTCTGTGTTAGGGAGACGTATGAGAGCATAGAAATTAATGAGGGTGAAGATAGGGTTGAGACTTTATGGATGAGTATCAAGGACAAGGCCAGCAAGAGTGTTTTTGTGGTGAGAATCTGTTCTAGACTACCCAACCAGGATAAAGAAGCAGATGAAATTTTTTATAAGGAGTTGAAAGAGGTTTCAAAATCGCTGCCCCTTGTGCTCATGGGGGGCTGCAATTTTCCCAATGTCTGCTGGAAATACGATACAGCAGAGAGAGAACGGTCGTGAAGAGTCCTGGAGTGTATGGAAGAGAACTTCCTGACACAACTGGTGAGAGAGTCAAGCACAGAAGGTGCCCTCTTGGACCTGCTTGTTGTGAAGAGAGAAGATCTTGTGTAGGAGGAAGGTTGGAGGTTGTCTGGGGCACAGCGATCATGAGATGACTTGAGTTTTCCATCCTTGCAGAAACAAGGAGAGGGATTAGTAAAACTGCTACCTTAGACTTCCAGAGGGCGAACTGTGTCCTGTTGAGTAAACTGATTGACAAAGTCTCTTGGGAGGCTGCCTTGAAAGAGACAGGAGTCCAGGAAGGCTGGACACACTTCAAGAGGGAAGTCTTAAAGGCACAGGAGGGGGCTGTTTCCATGTGCTGAGAAATGGGCCAGCATGGAAGGAGACCAGCCTGGTTGAGCAGAGAGCTTCTGCAAGAGCTCAGTACGAGAAGAAGAACGTGTCAGCTTTGGAAAGAGAGGCAGGTGAATCAGGAAGCGTTTAAGGATATTGTAAGGTCATGTAGAAAGAGAATTAGAGATGTAAAATCTCAGAACTTAATCTGGCCAAATCTATTAAAGATAATAAAAAGTGCTTTTATAAATACATTAATAATGAAGGCCAGGGAAAACCTCCACTCCTTATTGGATGAAAGGGGCAACATAGTGATTGAAGACAAGGAAAAGGCTGAGGTACTGAGGTACACCTTCTTTGCCTCAGACTTTAACAAAAAG
Organism: Rhinopomastus cyanomelas; assembly: GCA_013400115.1. Classification (NCBI taxonomy): domain Eukaryota; kingdom Metazoa; phylum Chordata; class Aves; order Bucerotiformes; family Rhinopomastidae; genus Rhinopomastus; species Rhinopomastus cyanomelas. Next base: position 402,026 of record VXBP01001113.1, on the reverse strand, counting down.
CTTGGCCATCCTCAGGGGAACTGGGCTCCTGAGTTGGTAGACAGGGATGGGGAGCAGAATATCCCTCCTGTGATCCAGGAGGCAGCAGTTAGTGACCTGCTGTGCCGCTTAGATCCTAACCAGCCTGTGGGTCCGGATGGGGTTCATCCCAGGGTGCTTAACGAGTTGGCGCAAGAGCCAGCTAGGCTGCTCTCCATCATAACTGGGGAGGTCCCAGATGACCGGAGGTTGGCCAGTGTGACATCCATCCACAAGAAGGGCCGGAAGGGGGATCCAGGGAACTACAGGCCTGTCAGCCTGACCTCAGTGCCTGGCCAGGTTATGGAGCAGATCATCCTGAGTGCCATCGAGCGGCAGGTATGAGGCAAGAAGGGGATCAGGCACAGCCAGCACAGTTTTAGGAAAGGAAGGCCCTGCCTAACTAATCTGATCTCATTCTATGACTGGGTGACCCGCCAAAAGGATGAGGGGGGAGCTGTGGTCTACCTAGAGTTCAGCAAAGCCTTCCACGCTGTATCCTCCTGGAAGAGCTCGCAGCCCATGGCTTGGATGGGTACGCCCTCCACTGGGTTAAAAGCTATATGGATGACTGGGCACAAAGAGTGGTTGTGAATGGTGCCACATCCAGTTGGTGTCCAGTGACCAGTGGTGTCCCCCGGGGATCAGTACTGGGCCCAGTTCTATTCGACTTCTTTATTGATGACCTGGATGAGGGGATTGAGTTTATCCTTAGTAAATCCAGGGATGACACCAAGTTGGGGGGAGTGTCAATCTGCTGGAGGTTAGGAAGATGCTGCAAAGAGATCTGGACAGGCTGGGTCAATGGGCAGAGGCCAACACGATGAGGTTTAACAAGGCCAAGTGCAGGGTCCTACATTTTGGCCACCATAACCCCATGTAGCCCTACAGACTGGGGGATGAGTGGCTGGAGAGCAGCCTGGAGAGAGGGACCTGGGAATATTGGTTGGCAACCAGTTAAACATGAGCCAGCAGTGTGGCAAGGTGTCGTGAAACCCCAATGGCCTCCTGGCCTTTGTGGCCAGCAGGACTAGGCATGTAATTCTCCCCTTGTGCTGGACTTCACACTTGAGGCCTCACCTTGTGTAGTGGGGGCAGTTATAGGCCCCTCACTTCAAGAAAGATGTTAAGGTGCTGAAGTGGGTCTAGAGGAGAGCAACGAGGCTGGTGAAGCAGCTAGAGGGAAAGTCTGATGAGGAGAGGCTGAGGGAGCTGGGGTTGTTTAGCCTGGAGGAGATTCAGGGGGACCTTATCACTGTCTGTAACTGCCTGAAAACCTGAAGAGAAGTTGTAGTCAGGTGGGGATCAGGCTCTTCTCCCAGGCAGCTAGGAGAAGATAGGACAAGAGGGCACGGCCTGAAGCTGCACCAGGGGAGGTTTAGGTAGGGTGTTAGGAGGCACTTCCTCACGGAAAGGGTGATTAGACATTGGAATGGACTGCCCAGGGAGGCGTGGAGTCCCCATCTCTGGAGGTGTTCAAGAAAAGACAATGTAGCACTTAGTGCCACAGTCTAGGTGGTGGTGATGTTAGGTCATGGGCTGGACCTGATGTTATTAGAGGTCTCTTCCAGCTTCAATAATTGTATAATAGTTTTCAGAAAAATAAAAATATATCTTATTCCTTTCTCCATCTGATTCTAGATCTCTTCTTCCTTCAACAATCTGGATCCTTTTGGTACAGGACAGGCCCTTCCTCCTTTGCAGGTGCCAGAGCAAGTAGCTCAGACCACCTTGATTCCACCATTAAAAAAGCCACCCAAATGGATTTGCAGACCTGTTGGAGTGTCATTTGCAGTAAGTAAATGGAATATCCTTACTTCAGAATGCAGTAGCTGTGTCATCTTGTGTCACAATCCTCTTCTTTCATTAGAAAAACCTTGTATCTTCCCATTGCTAGATGTTTTAATGTCTGTTTAAGGTGCCGTGTGATGTCACATGGAGCAAAGCATTGCTAAGCATTCAGACATGTTTCCAAAAATAGAGTCCTGTTGTAGAAAATGGGAAGTATAAAGAAGAGGTAGCAAAGCTAAGGAAGACTCGTAAAAGCTGTCCTTGCATGCTGTGGCATGCATTCCCATTCTGTGTCTTTCTCCTTCCTGTCCAGGTATTCAATTTTCTTCACCTTTCTATTCCTAAACTGAAAGTTTGGATTGTTTTTTTAGCCCATGGTTTGACTTGTTCTCTGTCTGTCTGTCCGGTGCCTGCCATTTGAATATTAGTTTTTATCATTGTGTGCACCTCTTTATGTCAGAAAGAACAAACAGTTCTAAATGGTACTTTTTCCTCTTGCCTCTCTGGCATTTCAATTGGCTAGGACTGATAGCACATACACAAGCATCAGACATGGTTATTCTACAGCTGAAAGGCTTGCAATTGTGGGTTCCCTCAATATCCCTAACATCCACACATGAAACTGAGTTACTTGTGATCATAGCTGGAGCTTGAGCTACCTTGCTGAATGAAGAGTTAAGTGAGTAGTGATTTGCTTTTACCTTTGTTTATAAGAATGCTTACTGTGTCTCCCTCTGTCTTTCTCAGTTTGGAGGAAAACTTATTTCCTTTGGTCTTACCAAAGCTCCTGGACAGCAAATGCAGCAGACTTACCTACACCAGGTATTCATCAGTCAAGTCACTACTGAAACTGAGTTCTTGCTCCGATCCAGAGAACTGCAGATAGCCTTGCAGTCAGGGAACCTCCTTGATTACTGCCAGAACAAGATCCAGACAGCCAAACTGCCATTTGATGAGAACATGTGGAACTTCTTGAAGGTAGGACGGCTATGGTGAAACACAGAGGTCAGTTCTTTTATGGTCCTGGGGTGGAATGTGTTCATCATGGTCCTGAATGTTGTTGTACTGAATAGTCTTGTCTGAAGAAAAGCTTCTGCGGTTGAGGTCATGGAGGTTGTCTTATTTTTCAGCAAGAACGATCTTTTCAGTGAACTCTTTTGGGGTTCCTGTCAAGGTGCTAAACAGGAATTTTTCCCCTCATTCCACTGACAGGCTATATCCAACTGTTGTCTGTGGACTTCTACTGTTATTATGTCTTAAGGCAAGGTCTAAACAGGCAATGATTTTCCCCAGTAACAGGGGAAAGAGCTGTGGCATGAGCACTGGCTGTAGCCGTACATAGGATGATGGTTGCACTGACAATTTCATAATATGAAAGAGTTGTGTAAAGAGGAACAGCCACCCTTCTGGAGGAGCAGGGCTTTGTTTTAGTAGTTTTACACACGCGTAAGCAGTGTTTCCATAGTATTACATTTGTATGGGGAATCTTACCTCTTTAGTAAGATGGCCAGGTGTTGTCTAGGTGGTGACAGTAGTCTTCATTGTGAAATTCATTGCAGTGATGTCTCCAAGTGGATTGACTGAGTTACATGAAAATGTTGTTCTAGTGAATGTTTATAATCCAGCGGTTCCATGGTCCTGTGAGACCATTCCAGCATGTCCAAGATCTATTACAACTGATTGCCTTGAACTGCAACACAAGCTTCTGTACACAAGAGCTGTCCTGCATGACCATTTCTGCATCTGCAATAACAGTTTCTACTGACTTTACGTATGTCTTATCCACGTACAGTTTGGTCAGTTTTGTAGAAGGAACAGCCTGGGACTTCCTGAGACAGACAGATTCTCCTCACAGAATGTTATTCACACGTTAAAGCAGACAAACAGTGCTAACAAATTAGGCAATGTGAAGGCTGTGGGAGTCTCTGGGTCTAAAAGAGAAAACTCCTTACATAGGAAGCTTCTGAAACAATTAGTTAACTAAATTTTGTGAAGCCAGCTAGGATTTCAGGGAGCCACTTTGTTTCACTTTCATCTTCTGGAGGCAAATCAGTTTACTGTCCCTTTGCAGAGCTGAACTTGGAAATTCCTAGAATATTAAGAGGATTAATAATGGATGTGTAGATGAAGTGCACATGCAGTCATAGCCCTGATACACAGTTTTACTTCAGCTGTAACTATGTGACAAACATGAATTTTCTTCTTTCATCGTAATTATAGCTTAAATTCCATAGATTTTCCTACAGTACTCAAAGGATAGACTGGTTGTAGTTGAGTTCCTTGTTTACAAACTGAGCTCTAAACTTTGCTGCTGCCAGAAGCAGCCAACTGTTGCCAGTGTTTAATGGATTTAACATATTTTCTTGGCTTTTTCAATATCGTTTGGGAATCAGGTGAATCTGGAGCAGGACTCCAGGACTAAATTCCTCAAGCTGCTGGGCTACAACAAGGAGGATCTACAAAAAAAGGTAAGAGATCTATTCAAGACAGAAAAGTTGCTTTGAGAGAGTTGTAAAGTCCCTCGTGGAAGTGAATGAGTGATACATTCCACCACCAAACCATTCTAAAATTTCATCTGAGACGCAGCTAGATTGTCATCCATTAAAAGGAAATAAGGGCACTTTTAAGGTTATAAGTATAGCTGTACTGGATCAAAGCAAAGGAGTCCTGAGCCCACTTATCTTACTTCCAGTTGTTTGTGCTCTGGGAAATGTGTAACAGTGCAGCTGTGAGAGCTGCTTCTAGCAGACCACATTCCTCGTCTGAGGGAATTCCTCAGACAGGAAGAAGGTGACAGGTGAAGACAGACTGACAGCACTGATTGAGTTGTAGGGAAGGAGAGCTCTTGCAGCAGCACAGACAACGCTCAGAAAAGGGTAATAACCTCTGATAGGCTGCCAAACAGAAATAGAGAGAGATGGAACTTTTCAATCGGATTTAGAAACTGGAGGAATTGTGTCTGGGGCCTGCCAGTCACTTAGTGACTTTGCTACTCAAGTATTTAACTTCAATAGGAGCTTCACTTTGTGTCTGTTACTTTTCTAGATCGCCTCATGCTTGAGCAATGGAATCCCAGATAAACAGTCCCTTCCAGAGGCAGATGAGACAAGTGCAGGACAGCCAGATCAGGTATGTCCTGTACACCTTGCCAGTCTGGGACAGCAGTAGGGGGCAGAATCAACAGAAAGGTGGAATTCCAACCATAGGTTGTTGAGCTCAACTAGAGACTTCAGAAGGCAGCTCACAGTCCTGTCAGACCCTCACAGGGTCAGACTAAACAATTATAGCCGTCCTTCTGGCATTAAAACAAATTGGCAAATAATGAAGATGGGCTCCTGGCTTTTAACACTCTAAGATTTGCTTCACCATTGCTGACTTCTTCCGTGATAGAATTAGCCCACCCCAGCTTAACTTTGTGCTACAGTTCTAGATTTCCTCTATGTGGTACTTTTGCATTTCTTTCCTTTTCACAACTCTGTCTTTTGAAATGGGTTCTCATACGCTTTTGGCATGTCCATATTCAGATGCATTTCAAGGCCTCATTCATCATGCACTGTAAATTTTGCTCCTCTAAGGTATCTAAAACTGTTATTGTCAGATAAATCTTCACTATCTTTACGCAGTTGCTGAGATATTCTATGGGTAGCAGTTGTATCCTGCGTTTCAGTTGAGCACCAAATGTGGCTGTTATTTACAGATATCACTCATGGGTGTTGTCCCTGTTCCATCCAAAACTGTTGCACTTGCTCAGGATGCTGGCAGTGAGTTGATGAATGCTGGCCAGTGATGCTTCTGGTATTATGTGTCTTAACACTGTCAGTCTTCTAAGCAGCACTGCTCTTGTTGGTACCCTGGTGAAACTACGCAGGTCGATGAAGCAGTCAGGAGACCTAATGAGTTTTAAAGTGGAAATCAGATTTATATGAACATGCCCAACCAAATGAAGAGCAGCTCCATCCCACATTTAAATTGTTTTGGTCAGGATCTGTGTGTTCCGTTAACTAATTAACCTTTGCAATCTTTGCACAGCATTTGATGAATTCCAGTGATGGCGTAGCTGCTGTTTCCTCTTCCTCAGCCTTCTTTGACAACCTCATCCCACAGAATATGAGCATATTGGAGATTCCTGTCACAGAAGGTATGTTACATGAAATGTGTTTCTGCCCTCTTTAGAAAAGGGGAGCGAAAGGAAAATGCAAAATATATGAGATAACAAGAAGAATCTAGTCCACTCCAGGAGATGGATGCTTTTAAAACTTGATCCCTCCCAGTGTTATGCAGCATTTCTCAGCGTTGTGCAGATAAGAGGCACATGACAGGAACTGAAGAATTTAGTAGATGATGCAAGACTTACTGTCAAGTCAATGTTGAGGTTTTTTGTGGAATGCAAAATCTGATAGAGGCTTTCACATTCTTCTTTTATCTGGACTACCATACATTATTGATTTTTGCTACCTTCTTTTAAAATCAGTATCATCGTCATCAGTGCGTCTAGGCAATGCTCCTGTGGGTTAACTCTGTTTCTTATCTCTATAGATACAGACGGACTCATCAGCCAAGCCCTTTTATTGGGGAATTTTGAGGGTGCAGTGGAGCTGTGTATGCGGGCAGATCGCTTTGCTGATGCCATCATCTTAGCTATAGCTGGTGGGGAAAACCTCCTGAAGGAGACACAGAAGCACTACTTTGCAAAGCGTAAGACAAAACTCTCTCAGGTGAGTGACAGTTTTGTGTGCCTGCTGAGCAGCTGAAAATGTGCTGTGTCTTGGCAGATGTTTGTCTGAGTATATATAGAAATGCTTTGGCAGGAAGCATTGTAGGTAGTTTTGTGAAAGCTTCATGTTGCCCACATAGAATGTATCTGTTTTCTGTTCCTCTTTCTAAAAATCTTGACAGTTTCTACCTCAGCTCCCCATAGAATCATTTAGGTTGGAAAAGACCGTAGGATCATAAAGTCCAACCATTAATCTACTCTCCCAAGTCCACCACTAAACCATGTCCCTAAGTTCCATATCTACACGACTTTTAAATACATGCAAGGATGACAATTCAACCACCTCCCTGGGCAGTGTGTTCCAGTGCCTTATGACCCGTTCATTAAGAAAGTCTGTCCTAATGTCTAACCTAAACACTGCAAACTGAGGCCTTTTCCTCTTGTAATATCACTTGTAACTTGTGAAAAGAGACCAACACCCACCTCTCTACAACCTCTTTTCAAACAGTTGTAGACAGCAATAAGGTCTTCTCTGAAGCTTCTTTTCTTCAGACTGAAGTAGCCCCAGCTCCCTCAGCCAGTCTTCATAAGGTTTGTTCTCTAGACCCTTCACCAACCTTGTTGGTCTCTTCTTTGTATCTGCCCCAGCACCTCAACATCTTTCTTGTATTGAGGTGCCCAAAACTGAACACAGTACTCAAAGTGTGTCTTCACTAGTGCTGAGTACTGGGGGCAATCACTTCCCTACTTCTGCTGACCCCCCTGTATCTGATACAAGCCAGGATGCCATTGTCCACCTGATCACACTGCTGGCTCGTATTTAGCTGATGATCAATCAATACCCCAGGTCTCTTTCTCTTGAGCAGTTTTCCACACATTCTCCCCAAAGCCTGTAGTGTTACATTGGGTTATTGTGACCCAAATGCAGGAGCTGGCACTTGACCTTGTTGAAGCTCATGCAGTTGGCTTTGACCCATCAATCCAATCTCTCTAGATCGCTTGTAGAGCCTCTCTGCCCTCAAGCAGATGAACACTACCACCCGGTTTGGTGTCATCTGCAAATTTACTATGATCTCCTAGTCCAAGTCGTAAAAAATGTTGAACAGGAGTGGTCCAAATACTGAGACCTGAGGAACACCTCTAGTGACTAGTAGCCAATTGGATTTAACTCCATTCGTCACTATTCTGTGGGTCCGGCCATCCAGCCAGTGTTTAACCCAGCAGGGCATACACTATCCAACCCATAGGCAGCCAGTTTTTCCACAAGAATGCCATGGGAGATGGTGTCAAAGATTTTATGGAAGTCCACCGCCTTTCTCTCATCCAATACATGAGATCACCTTGTCAAGTAGGATCTGCTTTTCATGAACCTGTACTAACTGGACCTGATTGCCTGATGGTACATAATGGCACTCAAGGCTATTTGCTCCACAGCCTCTCCTGGCACTGAGGTCAGACTCAAAAGTACCGTAGTTCCCAGCATCGTCTTTCAGGCCCTTCTTGTAGATGAACATCACATTTGTTGATCTCAAATCTGCTGGGAGCTCCCCAGTTAGCCAGGACTGCTGCGTGTAAGTCTGTGGTGCATACTGCCTCTTTACAGCTCAGCTGGGAAGATCCTAGCTTATTAATAGACAAGTGAGTAAATGTGACAGGGTCTGGGATATTCTGGCACTGTGTTCCCTGTCGTTGTCACTAGCTGCTCTGAAATGGGGCCTGTGTTCAATAGATCTTTAGTGTTGCCTAGTGTGCTGTTTCTGTGCTTTCTTAAGTGCTTTGTTGGGCTTGTTCGCTTTCTTTAGAGGCACTGAGTTCCAAGTACTATTAACATGGGGATGTTGGGACTCATGGACCTTAATGTGCGACGAGGTAGTTGCTGAATGGAGGGATGCGGGCCTGAAAGTAAGCTGCTGCTCTGGGAGCACTTGCTTAAGCAGTCAGCTTAATTTTGTCTTCAGTGACCGACAGGCCTTTTTCTTCCTTTACAGCTGCTTTCCTCCATTGTGCAGCAGAACTGGCAAGATATTGTTTGCACATGTGACCTACAGAGCTGGAAGGAGGCACTGGCCATCTTGTTAACATACTCAAAGCACGAGGACTATACCCAGCTGTGTGGTATGCAGCAAACTATGTTTAGATATTATTTCTCTTAGGGGACAGCAACTCTCAACTGCTTACAGAAAGAAGTGGATTCTGCTGAGAAAGGAAAGCACTCCTGATTCATTACAACTAGATGGAACTTATTAAATAAGCATGGATTGTTGAGTTGAAAGAATGATATATGCACAGTTTAGTCGTAGTGTAGAGTTATTTATGCTCATACTTCCTGTCACCTCTACCAGTAGCATGGAAAAAATTAGGACAGGCACTAGACTGAGACAGTAAGAAGGTCATATTTATTATTTTATTCAATGAAAAAGAAATTTCCTTGACAGTAAGGTCAGATGGCTTCACTTTATCTAGGATTTACCATTTCAACACATCACCCTTTTTAAGCACGTGGGGTTTAATGATTGTTTTATGGCTTTAGTGGTTTCCTCAGTTTTCTTAAAACAGTCCAACATGCTCAGCAACTGCTTGTCCGAAGACTCAGTTCAGGGACAATCTAGTGACTGAATCTGTTGAAGTTACTTAGGTCACTTAGCTGAGAACTACCTTCTGGCTGATGGGAACAGCTAAGTGCTGTTGGAGAAATGCCAGCACTTTGTACAAGTAAGACAACAAAACTTGAAATGCAAGAAAACATGAAATCTTCTAAAGATCAGACTGTAAGGGGGTGCAAAGTAGCAGTGGTGACAGTTGCGTAGCTCCAGCTCATCTTTAACTCTCAGCATTTGCTGAACATTGGCAACTCCTGGATTACTGGCAGTTGCTGGTAATGTTGCCTGGTGAATCCCACACCTCGTTAGGGAACAAAAAGCACTGAATTTTGTCACTGATTTTTTTCTGTCATTTTAAAGGGTTTCTCTGTATTTTGTATGTCTAGGCAAACATACAAGAATTGGCAGCTATGTTAAAAAATGGGGGTTTTTTTTACCAAGTTGGCTTTGGGATTCCTTAATGTTGCCTGTTGTGGGATTTTTCCATGCGAGAACTGACTCCACACAGACCAATACGATCACAGTAGCAGCTGTTTATTAGTTCTCAGGCTGTCCTTTATATATAATCTCTCCCTCCACATGATCCTGCAAGTTATAACAATAAATAGAGCTATCTTGCTCACGAGACAATCACGCCTTCTAGCTGGCTTCCTAATTGGTTCTTCCTCAGGTCTGGCTGGTGGGCAGGCAGAGCTTCCCCTGCTCTGCACCCAGGTGCCCCATCCTTGACTCTTCTGGCCTTCTCAGTTACCTCGTCTCCATGGCACCTGGTTCTTCTCTGCCAGCTAGCAGCATTCCTTAGCTATGATGTCTTAGGCCTGAAATAGCGTCCACCACCACAGTTGCCCACTTTTCTGTGTTCTCCAAGAATTGTTGCAAATCCAAGGCTCGACACCTTTTCATGCCAAACCAGAATAGGAATTTGGGTCAATGAGCATTTCTTCCTCTCTAGATATGTTGGGTGCCCGCCTAGAGTCGGAGGGAGATGCTGCCCTGTCCAATGATGCCTGCCTCTGCTACATCTCATCAGGCAACGTGGAGAGGTTGGTGGAATGCTGGGTTAAAAACCACGAGACATCGTCACCCCTTGCCCTGCAGGTACAGGCGCTATAATGTTGGTTTGACTTCTCTTTAGGCCAGTCTGGCAGCCCTGATCTGGTTGCATTGTCCCATCAGACAGAGTATTTAGATTCCAGCACACAGTAGAGACTTGTTTGTAGTCTCCTTTTAGCCTGGATTATGGGCTTATATCTAAAGGAGACCTGCACTCTTCAGTGTCAGGTTTGTGTGTTTAGCGAGTACTGATTATATGGCACCTAAATCCAACCATGATCGGGAGTTACATCCTACCCAGTTGGCTTTGTGTACTGATGTAATAATCTCTGAGCTTTCTTTTAGTCGGGGAAGTTTAGGCTGTACCTGTTGTACCAGTAGTTGCTTGAGAAGATGTTTGTTGCTGTGTTTACCACGTCTAACTGTAATGCTCCGATTATCTAGCTGTACCTTCAGAGCAGTCTCTGGCAAAACGAAAGTCTGTATTATTCCCCTGTGAGTAGGGAAGGTTATGTATGGGAAGTCACAGCTGCAGATGGGTCTTCTAAATCAGTGTTGTTAACTGCCTATTACACTTAAATAAATCTGGCTAAGTCACTAACCCTATGGTGTCCAGCAGTTGCTCGAATGAGGTAGAGGAGCCTTTTACTTGGATATCTGCAGATAGTGCTGTCTGCTAAATAGTCCCTTCATTTTGCAACCTAGTGAATAACAGCAACAAAATAATGGCTGGTAGTGTTCACACCAGTAACTAGTGAGTAACAGCAACAAAAAGGTATGAAAGTGGCTTCCTCACAGTTATCAGCCAGTTATGCATGTAACATTCTACAGTTGTAAACACTACCTTGGTTTCTGTAGCTGAAGGAGCTTTGAATAACTAACTTCTGGTCTGTCGGCAACAGGAGTTTTTCCTTGTAAATTTTTCCTAGGATGGCTTTAATCCTTCCTTTTCCAAGCTAACAGCTTGGAACTCAGAGTCGCAGTAATAACCTCCTAATGAGAAGATCACAGTTGGCTGGAATGTCCTTGTGGCTTCTGATTTTCATTTTCCCCTTACCATAGCAGTAGCAGTGTCAGGGTTTGCTTCCTGGTTCCTGTTTGTCCTGTGTGAAGTGCACCTGAGAGAATGGAGCAGAGTGAAGTAATGTTGGATTGAGTGCCACATGATTCTCACAATGGTTTATTCAGGATCTCATCGAGAAGGTGATGGTGCTGAGAAGGTCCATTGAGATGCTCCAAGGCGCAGCAGGACAAGCACCAGGCCCTGTCTTGGCAGAACGAATCACCCAATATGCCAGTCTTCTCGCATCACAAGGGTGTTTGACAGCCGCAATGAATTATCTACCCAGCAACTCTAAAGAGGTGAGAAATGCCTTATTGAGAGTAGTAGTATGGGGGGGATATGATTCTTTTGACAAGAGAGCTTGGATTTTAAGTGCATCGGGGTGGTTTCTCCGATTGTCATTTAACAATTTTGTGGGGTTTCTTTGGCATTTTTTTCCTAGTGGCTCTTGGGGAAGTGGTTAGTTTTGCAGGTTGGTGCTCATTGCTTTGGTTCAGGGTCTGCTTTGACTGTATCCCCCAGCACCTTCCATCTGAGGCTCTTGAAGCACATCTCCTAAAGCACAGTTTGTTTCAGCTCCTGATTGAACGACTTAGAGACCGGCTTTTCCATGCTCAGGGAGAGAACGTGGGCAACCAGCAGCCACCACCTTTTCCCTATGCCCGTGTTAATGTAGGTGTCATTAAACACACTTCTCCAGCAGCCAAGGGCAGTTCCACCTCTGAAGCAGCCATCTTCAAAACAGGTCCCAGACATGCAGAAAAGGTAGGCCTTAAACTCATGTGTTCATAAATTGGGGAATGGAAAGAAGGCTTACTGGGTTCTGTAAGGCATATGAAGTAATACGAGATTTCAGGCACTGAGGAACTCATCAGTACTGTCTTTCACTGGCAAAAGAGGCTTCGTAATAACCTAGATGTAGGCTGTCTGGTGTCCTTTCACAAAGCCTTGTCCTACATGCAGTCACTGCAGGAATCATTGCAGGAATCTGTTTCAAGTGTAGTGATCCCTTGAGGTTTCACATACTGAGGAAAAAGTGGGCTGTGGTTCACTGTCTTGTGCCCATATTTCAGTAAAATTACTGTGATGTGGCCTAATTTCAGTTCTTGCACAAGAAAGCTGTTTGGGAAGTTTGGCTTCTAGCCTCTTCATTATTATTCATAATTTTGTAGAATCACCAAATAATGTTATGTGTTGGAAGGGACCTTTAAAGATCATCTAGTCCATTCTTCCTGGAGTGAGCAGGGACATCTCTACTAGATCAGGTTGCCCAGAGCCCCATCCATCCTGACCTTGAATGTTTCCAGGGATGGTGTATCCACCACCTATTTGGCTAACGTGTTCCAGTGTTTCACCACCCTCACTGTGAAAACATTCTCTACTTTATCCAGTCTAAACCTATCATTTTTTCATTTAAAACCATTACCCCTTGTCCTGTCACAACAGGCCTTGCTAAAAAGACTGTCCCCATGTTTCTGATAGGTCCCCTTTAAGTACTGAAAGGCTACAATAAAGCCTCCCAGACAAAATAAGGTCTCTCTGCCGTTTCTTCTGACTATGCTACCAGGAAGTCACTCTATTTGGAACTGATTCCTGAAGACTAATCATTGTGAGAGCTGGAGAATACTCTGAAGAGTGTGGTGCCCAGCTTGTTGAGTAAGCTGGTGGGAAAGGCATTTGATCCAGTTCACCCAGGGCACTGATGGCAGCAGTATCTTGTCTTGTCTGAGATGACAGGGGTAGAAAGCACACCTGCTTGTGTCTGCATGCACATGACCATGTCATCCATTTGCAAGTTCTTTGCTTTTTTTTTTTTTTAATTGCAGCCCACCTATCAGTCACCATTTGCCCCTTCAGCACCTTCTCAGCCTTCAGTGCCTTCCTTCTTCACACCTCAGGCAGTGCCAGCAATGTCTGTGATGTCTCACCACATTGCCCGTCCTCAGGCCAGTACAGGTCCTCAAACAAGTGTCTATTCCAGAGACACTCCATACACTCAGTACAACTTGGGCTTGGTTCCAGCAACTGCTTCAGGGCCAGGTAAGCACTGTCTGTCCTCCAGGTTTTCAGAGACTAAAGCCTTAAACGAAGATGGCTCTTCTGCCTCCTCACATTCCTATTGTACTTGCAATAAGTAAGTCAGCTGTCTTGAGAGGCTGCTTACTGCTTCTGACACATCTAGTTATAGCAACTGTTGTTGTGGCTGGAGAAGCCACAGCTAAGTTTGTGACAGAGTTTGATGTGGCCTGGGTTATGCAGCATATGCCTGTCTTGAATATTCTAGTGTATGGCTTCATACTAGCATGAAGTAGAGCATCAGTAGTTTGTACATGAAATAAGTGATGCTAATACATTCTCTCTCACTTGTAGCTGTGTCACAGTCTCAGCTGTTTGGACCAGGAATCAGGCCTGTTGGTCCTGCTTCCTTCCCTAGCCAGCCTTCTCTGCCAGGACAGTCCATGCCCACGGCATCTCCTGGTGTTCCACCACCCGGACCTACCGTCTTCGCTCCAGCCTCAGTCCCATCATTTCAGCTCCCTGCAGCCAGTCCTCTTCCTTTGGCAAGCCAGTCTCCTCTAGTTTACTCTTCAGCACCTTTCAGCAGCCCCGTGAACATGGGTTACCCTCAGGGAGGTCCTGGAGCTCCATCTACTCAGCCCCTGCCAGCAGCCAGCATTCCTCCTCCTCCCACAGGTAGGTACTGTTGGCATAAGTTGTATGTCCAGGACACTCCTGGGTGAGGTTTGCAGTACATCATGAACGTGGACTTTCTGAGGTCACCGTAAAGGCTGGATGTGGTGCTGCGGCTAACCTTACAGGAATATTGTGCTGAGTCTTGATGTGGTGGTGAAACAGCAATGACTGTTTCATTGAGCCCGTTAGCTGCTCTGTCTCCCAAGCTCTGTTGGCAAGATGCTGTGTTTTCAGGTCCCCAGTGCAGTTTCATCCACTCCAGAGGCATCTGCTCTGACTGAAAGGAGGGTGATTCCCAGGAAATCATGCCTGGTGGAGCATTTGCAGATCTCAGCCCTGCCTGGGTAACTTACATGCGAAGTGCATGCTGAGAGAGCAGGATGCTGTATCTCTGTCCATGGGATACCCTTTGCCTTAGCTTTAGGATAAGAATTCCTGTCTGCTATGCGTTAGGTCACCTGTGTTTTCCTGTTGTCGTAAAGATCTTTCCTGGCAACAAATGACTTCTGGATTCCTCTTTGCAGTGCTCAAGACCTGGAGCCTTTCCCCTCTGGGTCTGTAGTCTGAATCCAGCCCAGCCTGCAAATACTATGAAGTCCTTGCCAGCAGAACGAATTGAAAGAGAGTAGTGTTGGACCCAGTTCTCAGTGGACCAGCATTCCATCTTTCTTTTTCCCACATCATCACCACATCTGGTGCTTGTTTAATTATTTGTTTGCAGTCTCAGGGACAGGTTTAGCTAGGCTGTGGAGATTCCCCAGCAACAAGGCTGACAGTCAGAGATTTTTGAGCAGATGCTTCTCCAAACTGTATTCTGACAGTGTATTCTCTGTGTTCTGGGAATGAAGGAGCTGAGGCTTTGAGGTTTGCCTTCACCTGGAATCCTTTGTTGAGCTGTGTTTAGCCAAATGTACTGAATCCCACTGTGTAGGGACTACACACAAAGGCTCTAAGCTAAAGCTGGACTAATTCCTTCTGAAAACCTATCAGGGATAGTATTCCAGGGACATTACTCACTGAGTAAAAGCTGTTGGTGATGATGACTCTCCCACCCTACCTTGATTTTCAGGTTTCTTCCCTTGGCTAGATCCCCACGTGGATCATGCAGGTAGTACTCGGAGAAGCCTCCAGACCTGTGAGGGAGGCAACGTTGCTGCTTCCAGTGAAATTTGGTGGGGGGTGTGCACGTTTTACCGTGTGTGCATGTGTGCATGCTCACTGCTGTTTGTTGTTTCTTTGCATGCCTGGGAAGCTGTACTGCTCAGGTAGTGAACATACTTGTCCTGAAGACTAGTATGGGGATGTTGGAAGTGAAATTAAAATACTGTGCTCTTATGAATGAGTTTGGGTACAGAAAGCAGAGCTCCAGCTTCTTCCTTCTCTACTTTCCTCCATTCCTGGAGGAATGAAAGCATTAACAGTCTCTGTGTACATTCAGGCAGCTGCTGGGCCAACAGAACAGGGAAGCAGCCCCTTTTTCTTTCTTGATTCTCTAGGCAGAGAGCAAGCCAGTGTTTGTAGCTTAATTCTTGCTTTCTCCCTATTACAGTCACAGTCTTATGCATGACTTTACCTGTGCTTTCACCAAGTGGTTTGGAAGAGTTGGATCCCAGCATCAGTAGCAGTGGAGTAGAGCTCCCTGAGCTGAATTTGGGGGCCCTATTCCAAGAGGAACTGGAAAGCCATTTTGGCCTTAATTACAGGGCACGATTTGACTTTGAACCTCAGTCCATCTGGGCAGAATGGGGACTCATGCTGGGGAGAATTTGGACCATAGAGGTTTTCTGACTGGTTCTTTGTACTGATTTCTCTCCTTGGGGTTCACTGGTGATGGCGAGTGGGTATTTTCCAATCTATATTGTCATTGGGGTAAGGCTCAGTGAGACAGAGGGCTGTCTGCACAGTGCCTGCTGCTTGTGCCAAAGACCATCTACCAGTCACAAAATATTATCTAGGGAGTCTCCGCTTTACTGAAGAAATTCAAGCGGTCAGTAGCCATTAACACCACCAAGCAAGCCTCACTGAGTGGGACCCTATAAAGAGAGCTGTCTGTTTAGTAGAGAAACAAAAGCCCACGATTCCCTGTTAAAGGGAAGATAATTCCATGCTGAAGATTTCAAGCACTTCCTCAGGCTGAAGTGCCCTCTAGGAATTAATTTGCTGCTGGGAAGTTCCCTTCTTCTGGAAGCATTTACCCCGTTCTGATGGCAGCATGTGGCATGACCAGCTCAGCTGTACATGCTGGCTTTCTTAAAAGTGCTTTCTTGCCTGCTGTTGTACTTTTCCTTAGCCTGGAAAGGGACTGTAAGATTGCTCAGTCTGACTGGCCAAACTTCCTTGCTTTGGAAAATCCTGAACATGATTTGACTAGTGCATGTGCACTGTCTCAACTAGTGCAGTGAAGAGGTATCTCCATCTGTTGAAATCCCACGCTCCTTGGGAGCATCAGGGGCAGGGTGAAGGACAGCAACATGTTGGCTGATCTCCTTTCTGGTTGGGATAATCCCAGGCTCCAGCCTGTGACGGTCTTGTATTTTCTAGGACAGGCATTGCTGGGGACTGCTGCCACGGGGCACTCCTTTCAGGATTGCTGAGAAATCCTCTTTCAGAAGTAGCATAAGCAAGATAGTCAGAGTTTCATCCCAGCAAAATGCAGCAGGGCTCTGTTGTCTCAAGTCTGATAATTAAGTGCCTGGCCTAAAGACTATAATTTAAATAGCTGTTTACTGTGAGGATTCCAAGTGCCACTGGGTTGGAATACGGCCAGGGACTGCAAGGCCACAGGCTTGGTGGCGGCCAGCAGAATTCTAGGGCACAGAATCCCCAAGCTAGAAATAAGTGCCAACTTAATTAAACTACTGACTCAGACTCATCAGAGAGCAAGTCTTGAAATCATGGGAAAAGGGAGGGCAAAAAGAGGCTGCCAGAATTTGAATAATAAAAGTAATTAAAGTAATGAAGCACCTTTTGCATCTTTCCCCTGTGATTTTTAAAGCTCAGTTCAGGATCAGTGGCTCATTAAGTGTGGCACTGAGCTCCAGCAATTCTGATATTGCCCCTTAGAATTATGCCACTTTCTCACAGATTATTCCTGTCTCATAGGCTTGAGGTTATTAATACTGGCGTGACAAAAGGAGCACTAGGGTTTTGTCTAAAGTTGTAGATACCTTTACAGGATAGCAGCAGACAAGGTAATCGGAATTTGACCTTAATAGAATGAAGTGTGGTTGCAAGTCTTTTGATGTCATGTTGTCTGATGGATTTTTAATTACCTGGATTGAGGCTGGAGAGGAGGTGCCACAGAAGTGACTGCTGAGACACCCCTCTGCTCCCTAGGCATTTACTGGTTAAATCTATTCCCTTCTAGTTGGGAAGGCAGCAAATTTTGCTAAGCTTTGATTTTGGAAAGGGGAGGTTTCAAACCACCCTTAATTTTTCTCCCCCTTTATCACAGCAACCTTCATTGCTGTCGACTGCTACCACGAGGCACCCATGGGAGTGTTGGTGAGAAGCCCTCACTCACACATAACATAACTTTTGCTGTGGTATCATAGCACTAGATTCTCTGTTTTGGAAATACCAGGAACTCCCTGAACCCTGATGTGCAACACGTGTGTGTCCTGACAAGGGCTGAGCCCTGATGCTGAGGCTGACTGCTGTAACCCGTGCAGAATCCAGAAAGCTTCACGTACTTGCAAAGATCTTTCTGTGTGTGCCAATTTAATCTGATCAAACATCACCTCATGAAGTCTGAGCACATACTTGAATGCTAAGAAAGTAATTAAGAAAAAGAAAGGGAAGCAGTTCTTGGGACTGTGAGCTGGGCCTGCAGTTGCTTGGTTAAAATAGCCTCAAGGTGCAGTGACGGGGGAGTTGAAGCCACGGGCCCTTTTGCTGCAGGAAATTCCAAAATGTGCAAGCAGCTGTGGATTGTTGCTGTGGCCGCTTTCTTCAAGTCTGATACTTGAGTCCTGTTCTCTCTCCTAACAGCTCAGGAATCTTGGACTGACCTCTCTGCTGGAAGAGGAGGCCTTCAAAAGAAAAAGGTAGGATTTCAGCTGCAATATTTGTAGGTTGTCTTTTAGCCGAGGAGCTACGTGCGGCAAATAGATTCTTGCAGATGCTCTCCATCACACTCATCAGGTCTCATTTCATTTTGGTCTGTCTGCTTCTTCTTCACGTGCACAGCCAGGACTGGAGTCCTGACCACTTGCCACCCAAACTCGCGTGCATTTCTTCAGGGCAGCTGTGTTGTAACATGGTTATCGTCTGTGATGCTGTGTCCGCTGGCTGACTACAGGCACTCGTTGCTGGAAAGACGGACTTAATCTTAGCCCCTTCGCACAGACCTTTTGTGTTTCGCCGATGAGGAAACGGCGCTCACGTCACACCTGACCATTGGGGGCGCTATTTCCCCTCCGCACAGGGAGACCCTGCAGTGATTTTCCTGGTGTTGGTGCCTTTTGGTGAGGCACTTCTGCTGAAGGGTGTAACTGCTGCTGGGACAGGTGTAACGGTGAGCTGCCTCCCATGTCGGCCCTGCTGCTCTTTGCCTTAAGGTGATCGCACTGGAGGGCCTGTAAGCAGAGTTTTTCTGCAGTAAATGCTTTCAGTACCCCATTTCTATCACTGCTGCCTGCTGGCAGGTGTGACAAGAAGCTTCTCTGGCACCGTTGCCATCCCCCTCTCATCTTTTTTAGCTTGGAACAGACTTCTCGCCCTTTTTCTGGCAGCATAGCTGGGAACCTGCTTCTGGCTGTGCTCACTACAACAGGATTAGCCTCTTGTTAAAGCCATCTCCTTTTGATCTAGCCCTGTCCAAGCGAATCTATCCTGACTCTCTGGCTTAGCAGGGGCACGATGAAGTGTTTGCAAGAGGATTCTCCCCCCATGTTGCGGGATTTTCCCCAACACTTACTCTGTTGGACACTTTACTGCTGCTAATCTCTATATTCAGGACTCGTGCCGTTGCAGAGCCAGGGCAGCTTTCTGAGCACCAGTGCTTTCAGAGGCAACAGATCTGTTTGAGTGAACAATTCCAGAGGAGTTTTCTTGCTTTTGCTTTGACTGTTCTTCTAGGATGCAACAGGAAGGGCCCCATGGTCTGAGTGAGGAGGCTGAAAGAACAGGGATGTGTTACACATCATCTTGAGAACCGGGCACTCTGCAAGTTAGAAGGGAAGTTGTATTTGACTGCCGAGTGTAACCAGCCTTCCTTCCATGGACTTGGTTTTATTGATTGTAAGTTTTTTCCTTTTTTTTTGACAGCTGCCTGACAAATTTACTCCTCCAGCCCCCATCACAGCTCCAGTAATGAGCCTGTCAGCTGAGCCCCAAGGGATCCATTCTCAGCTGTCCAGATTGCAAGAGTCTGGCCAGTCACCCCCTGGAGCACCCAAGGAAGGCAACCTGCAGGTACACAGAGAAAGTGGGGCATTCCCCAGCCACCAGTGCCTTGTCAAGCAGATTTATATTACTTGGCAGCTGCAGGGCTTGTTTCTCCCTAGCCCTTAGAAGACATCTCTGCCTGAGTGTTAGAGGAATTGCCAAGGTGCTCAATGACACCTAGGGAGAAAGAGAGGGAGGCCAGGCAGGTTGTCAGCTTTTTGGGAGTTGGGAATCCACAGAAGCCTAAAGCTATAACCCAGTTTGAGTATGAAAATCTAACTCCATGCTTCCAGGTTCTGGGTTTGTGAAAAGTTCTGTTCATAGTTGCAGGAGAAGAATTTACCTGCTCCAGCCTTTCATGGTTCTGTTGTATTCATTCAGATGCTTCTTTCTCTATCAGTATCACCAGCTACCTGTGGAGAAGGTTGAGAGGAAGGAGGTGCCCCCTGAGCACCAGGCTCTGAAGGTCACGTTTGAAGGGTTGGTGCAACGTTGCTCTGCTGTCACCACTGATCCAGTAAGTCTTTTCTCTGATCTTTAGCTTTTTTGAACTCACAGGTATTTGCCTGGTGCTTCCTTTTTATGTCTGAGGCAATAGAGGAAGAGTCTTGTCCCTATAATGAAGTTAATATCCATAAGTCTCCTTCCTTTAGGGTGTAGGCTTTTCCATCTCTTGGGAACTAAGATACATTCTGTAGCATTTACCAGCTACTTGTCATATCCTCTCTGGAGCAATGGTTCTGTCCTCCCGGCTCTTTTCTCTGAGCAAAGTAGAAAAAATGACCCAGCTAGTTTTTCACAGGCTTGATGTGTGGACTGTTTGGTATTACCAGCTACACTCAGCTTTTAGAGGGAGTGGCTAAGATGCCTTGGCTGGAGCCATACAGTCTTTGTGTCCAATTCACTGTATGTTGAATGTATCAGGTCAGACTGTCTGGAAGCAGACAAACAGTTTGCAGCATTGTGTTACGTTGTTCACAGAGCTTGGGGTCACTGGGAGACCTTCCAGAGTATCTGTGCTTAGTGGGTGTTGGGATGAACTCAAACTACTGTCCCAGAGTCAGTTTGTGCGCAGCAGCTGCAGCACCTTTGGTGTGTTTGCTCTGTGCTTTCTGAGAGCGCACATAGTGACTTCTGGATGAGAACCCAAAGGTTTCCTGTGTGGACAGAAAGGCCTGTTTTGGGCTGGAGCACTCAACTTACATGGAGGTTGAACAGCTGCATTGGTACAGCATTGCAGTGCAGCTGAGCTCCTAATGCTGCCAGGCCTGTCTCATTAGTGCCCAGAGCCAGGCATTTCTATCCACAGTGTAATTACCTCACCTTGGGTAATCCACTCACAGGTAAATGGAGTCAGTCCCTTTCTGTATTGAGGCTCTTTCCTTGGTATTTCCTGGAGTGGGAAGGATACATTCTGTCTTTTCCTCAGGGAGTCCAGGAAGAAGCTATTCCTTAAATCAGTCAGGATGAGG
Organism: Rhinopomastus cyanomelas; assembly: GCA_013400115.1. Lineage (NCBI taxonomy): Eukaryota > Metazoa > Chordata > Aves > Bucerotiformes > Rhinopomastidae > Rhinopomastus > Rhinopomastus cyanomelas. The sequence goes on along the minus strand of VXBP01001113.1, from coordinate 381,233 downwards.
CTGAACGCCCTGCGGGTCAGCTAGAGGGATGTTTCTCAAGCTTGAAAACAGCTGCTTTGTCCTGTGCTCTGATGGGAGGGAGGAATGGTTAGTCTGGTGGATGGGAAAAGGAGCAAATGCAGCTTCCAGTCTCAGGGAGACAACATGCTAGAAGCTGCGTGGCTGGCTTCTATCGCAGTCCCTGGCTGGTAAAGGCTGAGATGCAGCTGAATTGTAAGGTGCTCTGGGACGTACAAAAGGGGGAAGGACTGAGCAAGAACAGCTTGGTTCTGGGAGAGATGGCTTTGAAGCTCTGGCAGAGCTAGCCATACCTGTTTCACTTTAGAAAACCCGAAGGAAGCTGGAGGATGCATTGCAGCGGCTAGAGTGTTTGTATGAGAAGCTCCGTGAGCAGGCGGTAAGTACATGCTGCCATTCCCTGTGGTTCAGCCATGTTCCTGATCCCACCTTTGTACTGGGTTGTAGGCCTTGGTGTCTGTCCCAGCTAGAGAAAACTAGAGTAGTGCCAAACCTTACAACATTGAATCCAGCAAGCCTGATCTCTTTTTCCTTAACCTTGGTCTACGCATTGTGTAAGGAGAAGCTACGGAGGTATTTGCGGGATGCTTTTACCCCTAGGAAGTATGCTGGCATATAAACAGGGCCTTCCCTTGGGAAGGGGCAATTGGAAGTAGTTGTTACTTGTGAACCTAGTGTAACTTCCTGCCTAGAAACCTCTGAAGCAGCCGGTGCCAACTGCTGCAGGTACAGCTATCGAGGGAAGAATCCTTCTAATGTATCCCTTTTCCATGTGTGTTCACATTAAGCCTGAACAGACAGGATTCTGTTCTAGACAGATGTTTGACTTCCTCAGATATATCAAATATTCAGTTAATGCTGAAATGTCATTACTTAAGACCTGCAATCGCTGTAACCCAGCCTGGGTATTAGATTGATGTTTGTTGTATGCTGGGAAAATGAGGGAGAAGCAGGCTCTTACTCCTGTCAGCATTTGACTGTCTAGATGCTGTTTGGTGAGGCCAAGCAGGGAACAGTAGGGAAAGATGAGGAGGGAGGGGGGTCAGAGTTACAGTGCTGAGCATGCTGACTCATTTCTGCTCCCTCCCCACAGCTCTCTCCAACCATCCTCATGGGTCTCCATGAAATTGCCCGCTGCATTGAGGCTAGGAACTACCAACAGGGTCTCCTGGTTCACACTCAAGTGGTGAGCAGCAGCAGTTTCAGTGAGGTGTCTGGTTTCATGCCCCTCCTGAAAGTACTCATGACCATTGCTGGCAAGCTGAATGTGTAAAGTGTGGAGCAGCTGGATCAGTGCACGCTGAGAGCTGGTGCACTCCCTCACCTTGCTGTGCTGCGGCTTGTGGACTCTTCTTCAGACTGTGGAGAAATAAATCTATACCAATGCCTGGAACTGTGCTGGGCCAGCATACCTGGCCCTATCCGCTCTCCAGACAGCTCACTGGTGCCTGGGATTCCTGAAGACTGTTTTTTCTTCTTTCTGACTAGTCTGAGGCTGTTTCCCAGCCCATGAATTTCAGTTTCAGGCTAACAGGGATCCTCCCACTTCCCAGTATCCCTGGACTCTTTCCTTTCCAAGTTGGTGTTGCTTTTTGTTTTTTTGGGTTTTTTTTATTTTTTATTTTTCCAGGAGACAGAGGGCTGGGCTGGCACCTACAGCACCATCAGTGAGGAAAGCCTCTGGCTCTATGCTCTGCTGTAGTATCAACTACCTGAGTGATAGCTGGGCTGCCTGGGGACCTCAGCTGAGGTGCTCTGGCTCTGTTGCATTGCAGTGAGGATCTGTCTTCTGGTTCATCTTTTGTCTTCATTCTCATCCTTGACTCATCCTCTCACCCCTCTGCTCCCATATCCTGCTGCAGTTAGGTCTAACTTCCAGCCTGCCCCAGGCTAGCTTTCTTCTCTCTCTCTTCTTTACGTGGCTCTCTCTTGTCTATTAAGTCTGTTTACCCTTTACTCACCCTCTTTTATATCCTGTCCTTCATCAGCTGGAGGCTTGAGTCCTTCAAGCTTCATGCCCAGAACTGATTTTTCCCTTTCAGTGCATGGGACTGTCTCATTCAGGAAAGCTAGCAGGTCGAACTGCTCTATGTAGTCCTCCCCAGAGTTGGTCACATCATGGTTTTGGGTTTAAAGTTACCCTCTTCAGCTCCTGGACTTTTTCACTTCCTTTATATTAGCACAGTTGGCCTTTTGCGCGTTGGTTTTATCTAAAGGCTTCCTGCATTGAGCTTTTCAGATGATCTAGGGGCTTTAAGAGCAGCAGAGATTGTTCATGCCCTATAAAAATCCCCTTCAGCTACTCTGACCAGCCCAGACTTGAGCAAGGGGAGATAGCTCATTGCTCTAAATGTGGTGCTTTCGTTCTATCTACAGATACATGCAGAGGTAGTTCTCAAATGCCCCTTGGCACTATGGTGGTAGGAATATGCTGCAGGAAGTGATGCTGTAAAGTCTGGAGGTTATGGCTGTGCTGAACTGTGGTATTTCCTCTGGAGTAAAATTAATGAATGAAGCATATCTGTCCTGGGAAGGCAGATGGGATTTTACAGCACATCTGTCTTCCTCCCTTGTTGTACTTCTCTCTCTCACCTTCTTTCGTGCTAACCAGGCAGTGCAATCATTGGGCCTTAGCTAGGAGCAAGGCTTCTTTCCAAAGTTTGGCAGCAGCCAGCCTGTGCTTCCTCTGCTTGAATGATAATGCCATCGTGGGCCTGTGGTTCAGTGACTTACACAAATCAGCCTGCTCAACCGTGAGACATAGGAGGGAGGAGAATCAGAAAAGGGAGGGAGAGGACACCTCTCATTCTCCTTTCCGGGTCAAAGTGCCTCCTTGTTGCTGCTGTGTTGTTTCTATTGCTGCGGTTTGATGCACTGAAAAATTGCAGAACGGTGAAATAAAAGCTGTGTTTTGTGATGCTGCTAGCTTTTTTTTTCGTAGAGTGGTCACATCTGGCTAGAGGGAACTTCCCTCGGTCTGTTGGGCCACCCACTGAGAGCTCAGCTCACAGCCTTGGTGAACGGGGGCAAATGAGAATTGTGTGGAGCAAACAGGTTTTGGGCTCTGCTGGTGTGGACAGCAGCTGCTCTGGTATGGTGAGAGCACAGGCCTCACCCACTCCCTAAGGCTGCACGGTCAGACAACTAATCTCCAAATCACCTGCCTCTGCTGTCATTGTTGTGGCCATCAGAGACAAGGTCTGGAGGAAGGCTTGGGGAATCACAGCAGTGTTGGGGATTTCACACTGGACATCAGGAGTTAGAGGTATGTCAGTAAATAAACAGAGAACCCTTGATGAGATCCTGTGCAGTTGGAAATCAATGTTGCACCACTGAAGACATGCCTTTTTAACTAGGATGAGGATCTGACCTATGTGGAAATCAGATTTATACCACTGATTTGTTAGTTCTTAACATTAGTTAATAACTTCTATGAACCTGTTGAGTAATTTCAGCTTTTAATGAGGTAATAAGGGTGAAGTGCAACATTGGTGCTGAGATACAGTAGGGAGAATTAAACTGGCTTTTGATATTACATCAGTCCTTGTTGCAGAAATTTTTTGTTTTCTTTTTGCTGTCAGCTGGCTCCCAGTCTGTACGTGAAGGCCAGCCAGTCAGCACACATGAAACTCAGAAATACAGAGGTCTGTATTACCTGGCTTATGGTTGGAGGATTTGGGAGAAATTAAAGGTTGAGAAAGATCGGTTGTGGTTGGAGAAGATTTGAAGGGCCATTGCTATGAAGGGTCCAAGGTTTATGAGAGTTCTGGGGTGTTACAGACACAACATACCCAAAAAAAAACCCAGCTACTGTTAGTTTATGTTGCTACAAGAGGCAAACATCAAGGGTAGGCAACGTTGCAGAGCTGTTGCAGCTTGGCCTAGGAACAGTGAGCAATCAGTCTGGCCTCAAAGCATGGCCCCTTCTGGTGCTATACAAGCAGGTAACCTCAGAGGCATATGCTTGCCTGTGTACATAAGGAAAGTCCTAACATTATGACTTAATTGAACAAGCCTGGTAGTTTCTGGATCCAGTCATAGTACCCTGAGCAGCTCCAGCTTTTCACTTCCTTTAACTTGGGTCACTTGTACCACTAATAAATAAGCATGTATTTCTCAGATCTATTTAACTGTAGTTGCCTCCAGCACACACAGCTCACATTGCCCATGGTCTCATGCAGAGACTGGCCATTTATGCAACCTTTGCTGGAAGTCTTTCCTGCTTGCTCCTTTTGTCCCACTGTTGCTCAGTTTTGCTTCCAGTTTACCCCAGCAAGCACTATCAGTAAAACTTGTTGGAGAAACCAAGTGGGGGGGGGATATGAGGTGAGCCATTCAAGGGCCTTTGAGAGACTTGTGGTGGAAGTCCCATGTGGGGCTCTGCTGCGGTATATGGCTTCACAAACGTCACTGAACAGGCTCCTGCATTTATAGTAGTCTCTTCTGGCTCCTAACAGCATCTGGTCTACCGACAGCGGCTCCTCAGAGTTGCTTCCTCCCGTGCACAACATCCATGCAGTGCCGCTCACTTGACAGAGAAGGCATTTTCTGTTGGGTGAGAAGGCCTTTGGGTTGACAAAGAATTGAGGAGAGCTGCAGGAAAGGATCTCTGGGCACAGAGAACAGAGCACTAATCCTGTTGCAGATAACATCATGTCTGCAGGCTAGGCTTGTGTGTGTTTGGGGGAGCTGGAGGGGCAGAGATTGTTAGGCAGTATTTGTTTGTAAAGCCACTTGCTCTGAAGATAATGCTTGCACTAACTTCTATTGAGGGAGCAGTGTGAGTCCCCACAAAGTCCTTTCCCAAAGTGTCTTTGAAGCCAAGAACCCATTGAAAGGAAGAAAGGCAAAGAGAGGGGATTAGTTTGTTCAGCAGCTGTGAATTTCAGTGGGAGGTTGATGAACTCCAAAGTCTTTGTTGAGATGTTTTTTGTAAGGAGCCCTGCTGGAGGGAGAGACCCACACGGGGCCGCGGCCTTAGACAAGAAGGAATCCGAAGCGGCAGGGAGCTGTAAACGGGCCACAAGGACTTTTCCCAAACACTTTTCGGAAAAGGTGTTGTGAAGAGAGCGAGGGGGATTAGCATGTGAAATGACACTTTCCATTGACTCCACAGAGGGGAGGGGAAAAGGACTGGCTGGCTGATTTATTAGCATTTTGTTCCCTTCTCTGTTCTGCTCCCCCAGCAGCCCCCCTCCCCGTGCGCCCCTCCTCCCGGAGCCCTCTTGAAGAGGTTGGGATTGCAGAGGGGAGCGGGGGGCTGCTGTTGGTGTGTCATCTGGGCGAAGGTGACCACCTGGGAAGCTGAATGTAAATATTTCTCCTCTGAGGAATGCGCCTTCATTAAAGCGAAATGAATACATGGAAGCATCCAATCCTGCCGCACAATGGCATCAGTGCCTTTACCGCTGGGGGCTCGGCGCGCTGGGGAGGGGGGACCCCTCCGCCCTGACCCGCTGCTGAGGTCAGCACATTTCGCAGCTGCGCTGCCGCCATTTTCTCCCAGAGAAAGGCGCGTGCGGTGGTGGGGCTCCCGCCCGGCATGCTCCCGCCTCGTCCCCTTCACCAACGAGTGTCACTGCCCAGCGGGCACATCCTGAGCGGTGCCAGGGCCTTCACGATTATCTGTAGGAGGCGACAGTGTCAGCGAGGGGTGGACGAGCTAGCACAGCGTGCCATGCTGAGCAGGGGAGGGCGTAGGAAACAGTTTCCACATCTCCTTTCCCTGTGTTTCCAGCTGAGTGTGTAATGGGGGACACGGAGGGACAAGGGAGTAGAGGTTAGAATCATAGAGTCATTAGGGATTGGAAGGGACCTCGAAAGATCATCCAGTCCAATCCCTCTGCCACAGCAGGATCACCCAGACCAAGTCATACAGTCAGTCAGGGTTAGAAGGGACCACGGGATCATCCAGTTCCAACTCCCCGGCCATGGGCAGGGACACCCCACCCTAGATCAGTCTGGCCAGAGCCTCATCCAGCCAGGTCCTGAACACCTCCAAGGACCAGGCCTCAACCACCTCCCTGGGCAACCCATTCCAGGCTCTCATCACTCTCACAGCAAAGAACGTCCTCCTCACATCCAGTCTAAATCTACCCATCTCCAGCTTTGCTCCATTCCCCCTAGTCCTGTCGCTACCTGATATATCCTAAAAAGTCATAGAATCATAGCATCAAGTCCCTCTCCAGCCTTTTTGTAGGCCCCTTTGATTGTTCTCTATGCCCTCAGCCTGAGCTGGAGCTTTCACTTCTGGGTGAGCAGCTTTTGCCACCAGTTTGCTCTCCCGCCCACGGACGCATTTCCACCCTAGGGCAGTGGCAGAACTGCTGTTGGAGGTACGAGGGAGACTGAGGGCAGGATTACTGTGTTACTGAGAACCTGTACGTAAACAGCTGGTGATTTATGTGTGAAGCGGAAGTGTTTCAGTTTTCCCCGAGAAGAGGTCAAGGCTGTTTCTTGCAATTTTTGAAGAGCCAGGTTCTTCCTTGACATAAATGCCCTTGCTCTGGTGAAACCCCAGCTTTCCTTAAGTCCAAATACTAACTCCCAACAAAGTAGTCCCGGTATCAAGGGGGTAATGTGATAACTAATAGGCAGATTGCTGAGTGTCTTTAATGTATAATCTCTACAAGTGGGTAACTGGGCCCCTATCTGCCTCTCTTCCACCCTCTTTCCACCTGGCAGCTGCATTGCAGTTGGATACAAACTCAAACTCAAGGAGAGAGCAGCCCTTTCCCCCTCCTGGTAGGGGCCAAGGTTGTGATGCATGGAGGGAACTGGTCAGCTCTATTTATGCTCAACACATGGGTAAGTGGCTTGGTTTTAGCTTCCAGAAGTGTAACTGCATACACCCATGCATGTAACTGGATGAAAAATACCCACCCAATTACTTAGACACAACAGTATTTTGCAAGCACTTGGCTACTGATTTATTGAATTGACTATTGGTTTACAAACACTGGTTACAAGACAGGTCTAATGGCCAGTGACTTAGCTCAGCTGGCTTCTCATCTGGCTAAAGGACACTTTCAAACAGCAAAGTAGACAACACCCTCACAGCCTGGGGAAGATCTCGGGTGGTGCTTTGAGGTTCTACAGGTCCTGCAACTGACAGCTTCTTCCCTCTCTACCCCAACCATGGCAAGGGAACAGAGATGCATCAAACACATCTTTCTGCTGCTTTCTTAGCCTATAGAATATATACAATAAGTAGTAGAGGAAAAACTGTTATGTATACATCACAGTAATTGTGCAATAAATTAAACTTCAAAGTGCTTCACTTTCCTATTTACAACTCCATTAAATAGTAACTGATATTATTTTCTCAGACTAGGAGGAAGTATTTAGTTAGTTAGCTGGCAGGGTAAGACTGCTTGGCAAGTACACCAGCAGGTGGGGAATAGGCTCAGCTGGTAGCTCCTTTCTGGGAGAGATCTGAGAGGAAAGAGGGCCTGGAGAAGTGTGAGGGCATCTTTATGGCATCAATCAAAGGCTTTGGCAGGGATGCTGTGGTGAAAATGGAGACCAGACATGGAGGCTTATAAGGTACAGAGTGTACAAAACCAAGTGATGAAACTCCTCTTGTGGACAGCTGTACAATAGGCAGGTCAAGCGGCGGCTTTCAGTCTTGCTTCTGCCGTCTCAAATGCAAAGTAAAGCACTGGAGAGCTGAGTAAATTTGTCAAAGGATGGGAGGTGATGCTGTGGGCTTCCTGGAGGCTGGCTTGCTGCAGGAAGGAGTTGTACAGCTTTTCTGTTCTGTCATGGTGTAGGGCTTAGTAAAATAAAATAACTTTATTTTAGTGTCTCTTTTTTTCTTTTTTTAAGGTGTAGAAGCCTCTTCTGTTTTAGGGATTACCACTCTGAGTTGCCCAGCCCTGATGGTGCCATCTCAGCTTCCTTTGTACTTTCCTAAGTGTTGATCTAACTCAAAACCCAGAGTGGGCATTTGTTTTGGGAACGGAGAAGCTCAAAAGAGCAGGTGCTGCTGAGACCACTTGTGTTTTCAGCAACAAAACCATAGTCACTGGATAGAGAGACCTAGCTGAAGAGACCAAATTTCACCTTGTTATGTCAGAGCTTGAGGGTCTTCCCAGAAGTCATCACCCACTGCACTAATAGGAAGTGTCTTGTATGGCCAAGGCCTAGGGGATCATGCAAGCTCTTTTGCCTTTCCCCAAAACCGAGTGAGGTGGCATTGGGAATGAGGCAAAACAGCCAAAGTGGGGGCTGGTGGGGAGGGCAGAAGAAGAGAGGCACAGACAGGACCATGAAGGAGCAGAGGCAACTTAGAATTTTTTCTTGAGTTTGCGGCTGGCCCCACCACCCCCGCTCCGCTCCCGCTTTTCCTTGCGGACGCAGAAGTACTTGGTGACCCTTTTGCGGCACTGCTCACACCGCACAGCACAGCACCAGTGGAACTTGCAGTTGCAGCTGGACACCATCTCAGCTCGCCTCTCCTCCACTGCCAGCCCGCAGTCCCCACACAGCCGTCGGCAGCTCCGCTTCTCCCACTTGGTGAGCGCCTTGCCTCTCTTGAGGCACTCCCTGCCCTCTGTGCCCAGCAGCCCCAGTGTCTTGTTCTCCAGGCAGTAGTCAGGAGAGTCTTCTAAATGGACTAGCTCCTTCTTGGAGATGGAGCTGAAGGTCTCAGCAATAGCACCACGGCTGGCAGCGCTGTTCCCTGCTCCCTGCAGCAAGTCCACTTTCAAAGCTTTGTGGTACCTCTCCTTGAGATAAGTGCCCACCTCCCGAAACTCAGGCAGCTGCAGCCAGCAGGTCTGGGTGGTGCAGCTCCCTGACACACCGTGGCATTTGCAAGTCCTCTTCATGGTCCCTTTCACAGCCTACAGGATGGGGAGAGACATAGAAGAGATTCAGGAAAAAGCCCAGAGGGGAGCCATGGAGAGGCATAGCTTCATGGAGAGGTTTGTCATCAGCCCTCCCTGTGCAGTACTCCTGCCATATGGCTGTTGGTTTAAAGGTCAAAGATTTGCTTCTCCACTGTACTGCCCTACTTGAATGAGGAGGAGCAGCGGGAACCTATTAACAGTATAATCATGGAAGATTTGCTACCTGAGAAAAAACACCACCCAACACATCAGTACCATCCCCGTCTCCTTGGCAAGTCAGTTGTTTCTTCTGCACATGTGCTCTTAGCCATGGAGTAAATCTGGTATGTGCTGTCAGGTCTGGAGGGAGAGAGGGACTCACCTTTCTACCTGCCTCGTTGTTATGCAGGTTCATAGCAGCTCTGGCATCTTGTCCAGTCTCCAGGGCATCCACAAACTGCTTGGAAATGGCTTCCCCAAAGCCCACATTATCACTGCAGCCTCCCCACAGCCAACCTTGCCCCCCTAGGAGAAGAGATACATGTTATCAGGGAATCAGCCCCTCATCTGCCTCGCTTGTGGGTCTGGGTACAAGAAAGGGTCTCAGAAGTGATTGGAGAGAATGGAGGCTTGAGGGCAAATCAAGACTTTATCTTGTGCAACATCCAGATTCCCACTCTTGGGCTCCTGCCATTTCTGATGACGCTTGGATAGCAAACGTCAAGCAAAGGGGTTTGTCCTGTGCAACAACCCCAGGGATTTTCAGGCTGACTATAGACCAGGATTCAGAAGCTTTTAATTATCGTACATTAACAACCGTATAGATAAGGCTTTGTGTCTTTAATGGTCTTCTCTCAACACTTGAGCAAGTTCAGTCTGATTCACGGGCACACCATCTTGCTCATGTGGATTCTCAAACTGGTGGAGACAAGCTGTTCACAGGAGAGAGATTCCCCTCTGCTGGGAAACCACCCAAGCCTGGCTCACATGTGGTACACCCAGAATCCTAGGATGACTCTGGCATCTCAGAAGGGTCTGATTTCCAATTACCATAAAGATACAAAGGAATCAGCACAGAAGTGGGAAAATACACACCAAGATACAGAGGACACTTTCCTTAACTGGGTGGGAACTTGGTAACATTGACCGGAAACACATCATATGGTTTGCTTCTTTTTGTCCTAGAGAAAAAAGCCGAATTCTCGGCGAAGATAAAAAAATCTGGAAAATTCTGACCCTGGTGTGCCTTGGAGGTACATCTTGGGAGCTCTCCTTTAATAGTCTTGCGTCTCTCTTGAAAGACCTGGACTTCCCCAGACCACTGTGGGCCCCTCTCCCAGGGAAAGACAGGAGTGTCTCACAGAGATGGGTAACTGCAATGGATAATGAAGCCCAAATCCTGGGACTGAAGGGAGAATGGAAACCTTTCACCAACTTGGATTCAACACAACAGCTTTTCAAATTGAATTACACTGGTTTGGACATGCACAAAAGTTTCCTTTGCCTTCTAAGGTATGACGTTCACAATGGAAAATTTTCATGGAAACAGATACAGTTTTTGGAACAGAAGAGTAGCATGGCTAACTTGGTTTTCCAGAGATGTAAAATTTGGCGTGTCATTGGCCAAAAGTCTTACTCCACTAAAGACAGGCTACCGCATGCCTCAGGCACCTAAGAACTAGTAGCTGTTTTAAATGCTGCTAGCCCATAAGGCAAATTATTAAATACTGAACACTCAGGAGGAGTCTGTCATCAGCCAAGAATGAATGACTACCCATCACAGCTGGAAGGGAATGGCTTTTAAAAGATTGTGATAATTTGAAATATGACCTCTTTCCATTATAAAATACTGAAATGTCAGTGTTTCCTGTGAGAGTGGAGAGCTGGAGTGGTGCAGCCTGGGGTTCCCGGCCCAGCAGCTGCAGGCCTGGGTCCTGCTGCCATGGGAATGGGGTGAAGGCTGTGTGTTCTGCCACTGATGTTCTCCTGGTTGTGCTCTTGAGAAATGCTGGAGTGTCTGTGAATGCCACCCTGCTTTCCTTCTTGGTAATTCTGCTCTGGGGCCACCTTAGACCTGCAGACCCTGGGAGCCCTGGGTCTCTGATCCATGCTGCTTTAACCAGTCCTGTGATTTAGATGCATGGCATCAGATCCTCTGCTCTGTCCTTACGATACCATCATTCCCTTCCAAAGCTCAAACAGAGCTGATTTTAATTGAACCAGGGAAATTGCAGCCTCCTTTCCTGGTCATTTAGAAAGTAATAGAAAATCTCAAGGGCTTGGCCTCAGCTTATATAAATTGGGAGCTCCATAGAGCTACTTTGGTCTGAGCCAGGCAAAGCTCTGCTCAGAGTGGTATTTCCAGGTGCAGGAACCAGGAGGAGGAGTTGTTTCTGACAGCCTCAGTGGAGGAGAGAAGACCTTTCTCCCGTTGCCTGGGACATGACGGAGGGATGGCAGCTCATCTCTTCTTACCCAGCTGTCCATTGCGGGAGTCATCACAGCCACAGTTGTCAAAATCCCCCAGGCTGCAGTTCCGGGTCAGTGTGTACATGACACCTGCAGAGCTGATGGCGTGGACAAAAGCGGTTTCTCGGTTTGCTGTCAAGCAAGAATACAAAGAGAGCAGCTGTGCTAAAGGTTTTGTGGCAAGACCAGTGTTAGAGACAAGTCCTGCCTTGCAGAAGACTGTGGGAAGAAAATGACGATGGGCAGGGCTTTGTGGAGTGGAGAGGAGGCTCCACACATTAGGTTAGCTTAGTTTTGGCTTGAACTGTACAAAGACAGAAGCTCCCAAATCTGACCCAATCTGACTCATTTCTAACAGCACGGATGAGTTTTAGTGCTTGGCTGTCCCTGTGGAAGCTCAGCACTAGAGACACAGCACGGACAGGCAAACGTCCCCTACATCTCATTAATACACCCAGAGGGGAAGGAGTTACCTCAAAGGATCAGAGTGCCTTCCCCACAGACCCCTTGAGCCTTACCTTCTGCTGGACACTGTCTAGGGCTCAGAGCAGTGACCATAGGTACCCCCCAGGATCAGTGCAGTGACCCTCAGCTGACTTCACTGAGCCTTTGGCTTTCATTTAATGCCAGCAAGGTCCGGATATGATCCACAGGCTTTAACCTTTAGCGAGGGGGTCCCAGTAATGGTATCCAATGTTTTCCTTACCACTGCGCAGCCCGCCGTGGCTGGAGAGCTGCAGTGCTCTCTCAGGGCAGTTCCAGCGGTCCCAGGCAAACTGGAACTTGCACTCTTCGATGCCACTTTGTGCCCCGGCGGCCACACTGCTGGAGTAGATGAGATAGGCCTAGGAGCAGAGCAGCAGATCAGTAAAGAGGATGGTTGTATGCCTCACTTAGCCCACTCAGCACTTGCTTGCAAAACTGAGTGAGGATGTGTTGGTCAGCATACGGGGCAGCCCTGTGGGTGACAGGTGGGGAACGTCCATCTGCTGTCCCAGGGTTGAGGAGAGTGCTCTAGTTTCCATGGTAGGCAATGCAAAGCTAGTGTGGCCCCAGTACTTCCCACACAGCAGTTGGACTGATGCTCGTGCAGGTACTGCGTTACGGCTACTGCTGCTTTGGATGGATGGTGAAGGGCACCGCAAAACATCAGGCAGAACATGTCTCCCTGAGAGGGTGACATTCAGCTGAAAATAAATTGCATGCCATTCTACAGAGACAAAATGTACAGAACTGAGGAGGTTGTTCGGGCTTAGCTCCCTTGGGGAGTGAACCTCACCAGCAGCAGTAAGCAAATCTATTTTCTGTTATGCTGGGTTACAGCCTGATGTTCCCAGGGGGAGAAGGTTGAGCTACTGGCTCTTAGCCCTGTCAGGAAATATGGCAGCCAGCCGCTGCAATGAGGAGCCCCTTATCATTCCAGTCTGAGGGGAGGCAAAGCCTTCTCCTCAGAGACCAGGCAGCTCCAGGCCACCAAGTGCCTCACCTTGCCTCTTCTTTCACAGCAGCCCCAGGGAGACAGCCAGTGCTTTGGGGCCACGTTCTTTTTCCATAGCACTGAGAGCTGTAGAAAGAGCTATATGGGCTTGGAGGTATTCCTGGGGAATAGCCAGAACAAAACTAGGGTTGCGTTTCACAGATGGTCCTGGCTAGGAAGAAAAGCCTATAAAAAAGGTGGGGTTCAAAAGTATTGAACAAGGCCTGGCAATTCCAGTTGCGCTCCTTGGGCAATTATGGTTTGCAGAGCCTCCAGGAAGTACCTTTCTAGCTTGATGACTGTGGGTCCTGATGCTGACCTGATTGACAAAGGAGAGCCTCAGTTGATGCCAACAGAAACATCCACAAAAATCTGGCCCCAATCTGCCTAAAAGGGCACCACACCTACTTTGCTCAGGGTTGATACAGCTTAGGGAGCTGCAGCCCATAGCAAGTTGTTCCTGGTCCTCTTATGCCTTCATGCTAGAAAACTGGAGGTGAGGGGAGCTCTGGCCAAGACTGGATGGAAAGAAGTGGGAAGGAGGAGCCCCTCCCTCCCTGGGTTTAGTGGAATTGAGGATGGAGATCAAAGGGATTTCTCTTACCTTGGGGCCTGTCATCAGGAAATTATTCACTGACCTGGAAGACAGAGACAGTGTCAGCAGGGAGGGGATGACTGTGGAAGGGCCTAGGGAATGCATGGCATCCCATGGCTCTCCTCTTGCCCTGGCACCCTGTCTGTGTCCTGGCTGCAGGCACCTTTAGTTTCTTCCCAGTCTCCCTGGGACAGTGCCTTCTCCTTCCTCCATTGAGGCTCTACTAGGCTGCAACACTCACACTGATCCCTCCTTTTGCTTTCCTCTGTACAGCTGCCCATCACAACAACCCCTCATTTTTTCCAGTGCTTTCCTGTTCTCCCAGCCCTACTAAACTGCTGCTTGGCTGAACTCAGGAACTGGACCATATACCAGCCCTTCTCTCCCTGTGGGACCATACTAAGGGAAGGAGGAGGTCCTTCACCTCATGTGTCCTAGCACTGTACCCCTAGATCCCAGTCCTTTGTTTTGCTGCAGTGCCCATTCTGGCTGTCCACACTCTTACTGGTCGTGTTATGGTGATGGTTGAGTGCAAATGTGTTTGTCCTCCCCATCCTACTGGGCACTGTGTGGAGGAAGGGGAGTGGGAGTACAAGAGATGAGATCCCAGCCAAAATTAAACTCTCTGGTGTTCTCACTGAAGATGTGAAGTGATCATCTCCAAGAGCTATAAGGCAATGTGGCTGGTCTCCATCATTCTGTCCACGCAGGAGCTTGAGCAGAGCTGATGCTGGTTGGTGAGTCTTCTAGCAAGAAAGACTGTTTCAGTGCAAATGGTCAACAGGCATTAGGACCCCATGTGGTGCAATGACCACCATTAGGAATCTGGACACTGGCTGGGTGAATCCAGCTTAGCTGTGTTATGGCAGAAAGGACTGAGGCTTAAAAACAGCTCTAGAGCCAACCCCAAACATCCCCATACAGGAATGAAGTGAAGAAACACCTCATTCCAGTCCCTCCAGGTTTGCAAAATAACCTTCATTGCTCTTTCTGCTCAGTCTCCAGAGCATCTCCTGGCTGTCCTCCGGCATTCCAAAGAGATGGGTGAGTGCTGTTATTCCCAGGGGAGGGCACTGAGGCCAGAGAGATGGCATGAATGCATTGAGACATTGCTGTGAATGAATAGTCAGGAAAAAGCTAGAGCATGTACCAAGAGAAGCTGACCTCTTCAGCTTCTTCTTGAGGTGGTGTTCTGCCTCAAATGCTGGATGTTTCCCAGCAGAGGATGCCTCTCCTTTTCAGCTAGCCCTTGTGGAGCCTTAACCCATACTGTCCCTTCAGCAGAGTTGCACATCCCATTGCAAGTTTCAGCTACCTGGCATGCTGAAATGCTGCTTTTTTAGCTGCTCTCCATTCCCTGAAAATCTCAGTAGCTCAGTGGACCATGGCTGGATGTGAGAGAGAAAGTCATAGGTTAGGGGCTTTTTTTCCTCCCTGTATGTTTTCAAACGATGCTGTCTGGGGCTACAGGTATCCCTGGTAAAGGAGAGAATGGCACTGTCCTTTTATGCTACAAATCCATCACAGAGACTGTGGGGGAATCCCACTGTGGGCTCAAGCACAGGCAGAAGCAGGCACTGCTAGGGGGAAGTGTGGCCATGCTGCAGCCCTGCTATGGAAACAGGGGCAGACAGTGGTAAGACTCGTGTCCAGTAAAGAGGGCGTTTCCCTGCCCTAGACAACTGCTCCTGCAGTCACTAGAACAGCCCTCACAGAGATCTTTTCTGAGGTGCACCACAGAAAAGGAGGTCTTGTTATTTTAGCTTGAGCAAAGTCGTAAGAATCCTGATCTTTGCTATTACAGTGTGTCCATACTGATGAAATTTTCTTGGAGAAGGACTCCCCCTGGGTCAAAATGGGAGGGAGAGGACTATGTGCTAGGGCACTGTGAGAGCAGAAGATCCTTTCCCTTTGTTCCAGGCCTGGGATTCAGACCCGGCTGCACTCCAGCCCCCATGGGTACTTTAGCACGAAGTCGATGGCTGTTTTGCAGAGGAATTTCCCTTTGGGAGCTGCTTCTGCATTGTACAGCTAATTAAATATTTCCTGGGACTTGGAGAGACAGCATCTGTAGCCGGGTCATTAGAGTACCGGGTGACCTGAATCACACAGGGCTGTGAACCTGGGGCTATTCAGACTGTGTAAGCTCCATGCGTCCTCATCCTAATGCAACTGGGTAGCAGCATGAACAAGTCATTTTTCCATCTGGTTTCTCTCCTGTCCTTTGCCTTGACTTGAATGCTTTGCTATGGCAGACCACACTCAGGATGGTGTCAGTGTGAATCTGAGCCCCTGGTAGCAGCTGTGAGAAAAGTCTGGTAGAATGGTTCTGTGTGTAGGCAAGATCTGGAGAATTTCATGTCACTTCTTACCTGGCTTTTGTGGCCAAAAAAAGACATACACCCCATTTGCATTGATTCCCACCTGGGTAGGAAAAGCCAAACTCTTAGTATGCAAGAAGGATTTGCTTCAAACCCTTTCTGGCCTCATCTTGGATTATGAACATCTGAGCCACTGCAAGGCTGGCTTTAGGAGGACAGTAATCCACAAGTTGAGGATTTACAGCAAACCAGCCTGTTAGCAGGTGTCATCTGACATAACTGCATTGAAGCAGAGGATCTGTTCCTCCCAGGATAAACCTCGAGGTTCACAAAAAGGCCAAGTTCAGGATGTGCCAATTCACTATCTGCAGCTGAGCAAACAGTACAGTAGCAATTTCCCAGCAGGATATTCTAAACATTTTTTGTTCAGCTGGGGAGGCAGAAGACATTTTCCCTGAGCTCTCTGATCAACAGGCAGACACAATACTGGGTGGGTTTGCAGGATTTAGATGAGTAAAGGCTTCGTTTATACCAGTACACTTGACACCCCACGTTTAACTCTTGTAGCTGTAAGTGGATTCAGGAGGAAGGAAGATGGGACTGTCATATGACTGGAGGGTAGCTGAAATTTTTCTTACTTATGCTGAGAAGGAAGATAGGATAATAATGGAGAAAAAAGAAATCTGTGCACTTTTTCTTTCCTCCTATGATCTAGCTAAGAAAAATTCACCGCTGCTCTGCACACAGTCTCCAGCAAGAGCAAAGCCAGTGTAACACTGGCAATACCACTAGTCACCTCTGTGCTGCAAATCCAAATCTCTGAAAATTCATGTCTTAGTTTTTGTCCTCATTTTGCAGTGTGGTTTTTATTTATTTATTGCAACCAATTTTCCACCCCTCTGTCAAGGAAAGCAGAATCTAATCCTACGCTAACGAGCTAGCTGTATCCACAGTGGGTGTAAACCATCCCAGTTCCCATGACTTTGGTGCCAACATAGTGATTTAAGTCTGTTTGAAATCACGCACACTAAAGGAAACACTTGAAGTTATTTCTCAACTCTGAGAAAGCTTATGGGGTTTCTAGCTCTCTAACCCCCTCTCCCTCCACCTCCAACCCCCTCCAAACAGGACAGCATGACACAGACTGAAGCCAAGCTGAGACCAAAGCAGGTAGAGAGAGGTGCCCCTTCCCTCCAAGCCCATTAAGGCACTCTGCTTCCCTCACAGCAGCTTTACGCATCTAGATAAAATGCAGATCTAGAGCAATTGACTTTCATTGCATTCAGTATTAGGAAATTATCTCCAAGCTAATTAATATTTATTGCAGCAGTTCTCTATGACTGTTTTATTGAACCCAAAGGCAAATAACCCTGCCAAGCAGATATCCCATTATATTTTACATATATAAAATACTGATAAGCCTCTGATAATTTTTGCTGTTACAACTTTAAACTTACTGGTCATTCAGCACTACGCTCCACAATTTCATATGCCCCGGGAACATTATCAAAACTCTGATTAAAGTATTTGTTTGATATCTTATCACCTAGTCATGCTACTGTGCTGCTGGTTCAACTCTTCAGAAAGTTATAAAGCTGTATTTAGCTCTTTACTGTCATTATTGTAAATACAGAATATTGATACATTTTGACTTTGGATCTGAGTTTTGTTCTCAAGTACAAACTCCCCCAAGTTGTTAGAAAGCCGTTGGCACTGGAAGCTAAAGGCAGTCGCACAGCTGAAGTGTGAAACAACATTTAGAAACAAGCCACTGCTTTGCAGATTGTTACATTATCCCCAGAGGACAGGATACTGGGAGGCAACTCATTAACATTTGGAGATTAACTTCTTTTTCACTCCATTTCCTTCTATTTTGTTTCTCTAGTTCCTAAGTGCAACCCTGATGTTTTGCTCATCTAGAAACACACTGAAGATTCAACCTAGCTGGCGCGGCAGAAAGGAATCCATACTCAGGGTAGGGAAGGGGCCACATACATATACATTAAAAAATGTGTAGTGATCTATGTTGCCTTGCCCTGCTCCCAGCTCTTGTGATTAAATCACAGAGAAAAAAAATCTTGCTGCGTTTTAAGCTATTGGATGGGAAGACCGGCAACAACTGCAAGCAAGATTATCATATGATTCCCACCAACCTCGCTTTCTTCTTCTCAAGAGTTAAGGGACAGGGTCTGTAATGCAATAATTTTAAATAAGTTTGCATTTTTCCTTTATCTCAGGAAATCATTGTCTCTGAACCAGAAGGAAAGAGAATCAAGGCTATCCTGAGCTGTAGGGTTTTCTCTTAGATAAAAATGTCCGAAAGGCAGGCAGGGAATTTAGACATCCAACTTCTATAAAAATGCCTGGGGTCTCTGTACTTAATTCTGCTTTTTGCTTTGAATTTTCTCGCCCTTGAACTATTTCTTTAAAATGCTGATTTTTTAAAAAAAGGTTTTCAATGTATTCTAGACCTGTTTGTACTGAGGAAAGCAAAAGGCATACACAAGAAGAGCAGAAAAAGAAAAATAAAACCAGCAGGAGTTCTTGCTTAGCCTCTCTGCACAGCGCATATTCCCCCTGTTCCAGACGGGGATTTATCTTAACTTTGATACTGTATAATATTTAGACATCTACAATTTGTTCCACATTCTTTTAATTTCTCTGAAAGAACATAAATTTCGCCTCCAGAAAAGAGTTCCCAGTTAATGTTGAGCTTTTATTTCTGTAATTTTGATGTCAATGGCAATAACCCTAGAGATCTGCTGTGGGTGAGAGGGGGGATTTTGGTAATTGAACAGGAGAATCCTTCCTTGCTGTTAGACAGAAGTCTGTAACTCACAGAGCAGATTCCTGCGGCGTCACAGAAATGGAAAATAAAGTTGGGTACTCCATGAAAATCACACAGGAAAAGATACCCACAAAACCAGGCCATTTGACTCCATTTGGGTATTGGATGGATACACTTCACAAGGAACGATACAGTATTTGATGCAAGTGTAATCTCCTTATGGTCACCCTTACAAAACATTTCTCAAAATAAATGTAAAACCACCCTTAGGACAGAGCAAGAGCTCCACAGGAGATGGCTGCAGGTTTGTGTATGGGGAAATTGCTCTGACGGCACTCAGGTAATTCGGAATGAAGCTGCAGCAATCTCTGTACTGAAAGCTTCTCCCCAGGAAATACATGAATTTCAGATGTGTAATCCTGACCCTGTGCCTGCCAAGGAGCCCAGGTCTCAGGCTGCTCAAGTGGAGTGATGCTCCTATGGCTCTGAGCTCTTAATCAGGGTCGGGACTGTCTTCTTTGGGGAATGCGAGAGAAGCTCCACTTGATTTAATTAAGACAAGTGACAAGCTGACTGTGAGCCTCTGGAAAAGCAGAAACCCTGACGCTCCCTTTGGGTTGTTTTCCCAGCTGGAAGTGAAGGGATATAACCTTCATATCTGCTCCCCTCTGCTTTACCCCAGCTCAGAAAGTGGCCCTTAGAATTACTGCTGGGAGGCACAGGGGAAAAAGGGGACTTCTTTAGCTCTAACCTTTCTGCCAATGAGTGTTTTAGGACTTCGTTAAATACCTGGTTCTACTAAAGACCAGAACCGAGCTAAGTGGGAAAGAGGGGATGTTTAGGAAGGTGAAGAGGAATTTCCTTAGAATGGCAGGAAAAGCACCTGCCTGTAGCACAGACTGAAGTGCTCTTGATACTCACCAGGCACAGCAGGATTGGAAGAAGGGAGTGAGGAAGAAGATGCCCAGATAAGGGTCCATGTGTAATATAAAGTCCAAAAAAGAAGGAGAAAGGAGATCCCAAAAAAACCAAAACCAACTTGGATACCACCACCACCAGAGAAAAGAAAAAACAACAACAAAAAATGGAACACAACAAAGTTCGGGAAGGGATGGAGTTATTTTCCACCCAGCGGTCCTGGTGTGATAAAGACACGTATGCCCCCTGAATCCCAACTTCTGTGAAGGGTAACCAATCCTAAAGTAAGAGCTAAAGGGGGTTGGTGAAATGGAGCCGCAGAACTTCCTAAGAAGAGATTATCTACTTAATTAAAGATTTTTTTTCCCTAAGTCCTTCAGCCAATCAGGACTCAAGTGCCAGAGAGAGATTGAACTGATGAAAAGAACACCCCAGGTTCCTCGAAGACAAATGCACCACGAAAGGGATAAGAGGGAGGGAAAAGAGAAAGCAAAAAAAAAAAAAAAAGAGAGAGAGGAATAAAGAAAGAGACAGCAAATCCCTTAAAGTAATCACTAGATTCAATCTCCACCAGCACTGCTCTATCTCTCCATCCCTCGCAAAGGCAACTGGAAGGGCTGCTTTCAGTATGCCCTCACCTCCTCCTGCTGCTGGGGCTGGGCTGCATTGGATACTCTGATATGGAAGGCTAGGGTTTGGGACATGGGTGCCTGCTCCTTGGAGGGAGCCGGGTGCTTCAGGGAGAAGACTGAGAAACAGTTGTGAACATTGCGTCTGCTTTTGTCTCCCCCAGGAGTTTAAGGGCGATTGAGGACAGTTTCTAGCTCCATCTGCTCCTTCATGATGGCAACCTGTCCCTTCTTCCCACCTCCTGTTTGTAACATGCTTCTCTCACCCCAGTTGACAGGCCTCACACTAAACATTCCCATTCCCCCTTAGTCTTTTATTTTGGAATTTCCTGTGAAGTCCGTGGAAGGGGATCTTTGGCTTGGGAAGGTCAGTGGTTTCTATGTGAGGGCTTATGCCAGGACAAGAGCTGCTGGAGCTACTTAGAAGTACACCCAGCCTATGCTTGACTGTTTGTTACATGGGACATCGCAGTTACCGTTATGCTGTCCGCTACAGCCACACTAAGTGCCTCCAGGATAACAGGACCAGCTGCACCACTCCATTCCAGAGTTGTAGGAACATCTCTGTGCTCCACAGCTGACTTGCATGCTGTGGACATCATCAGCTAAACTGTGGGCTGAGACCAATCAAACTAATTCCACCTGGGGCTAAAAGGCTGGACCAGGGCAGGATTTGAAGGGGAGCGAGACCCCACAGCTGAGCTATCACGTAGGGCTGGCTGGAGGCTGAGCTTCGCTCGGTGTCACTGCACAGAAGTCCATCCTGGCTTGCATGGTCCCAGAGAGGGAAGCCTGTTCTACAGAGATTTCCTCCTAGCTGGACTTCAGTCATCCCATGCTCTGCCCAAGCTGGGGAGCTCTAGCTGAACAAGAGTTGGGCACAACTACAAAACTGTCCACCCAGCCAGCAGGGTCCCTCACCCTTGGCCAGAGAATGCCTGGTTGTTTGATAGTCCCTGGGTGAGGAGAAAATGCAACCAGCGGCCACTGATCCCAGGGCCAGCTGTGGCTCCCAGCTGCCTCCCATTACAGCAAGGCTGACCCTATTCGCATTAATTAAAGCCCTGGCTCCTGGAGCCCTGAGGACTTTGAATACTATTTTAAATCTTTTACTGAAGAAAAAACTTGAAGAAAAAACTTGAAAATTCAGCTAGTACAAGATAAAGCCCCAGGGACTGAAAGATGAGGAAGGTAAGCCTCTTATTTCTCTTTAAAATTATTCCTCTGATTATTGATTATACTGAAATAGCATTTTAATGCTGTGATGTTCAACACTGTTTCAATGGTTTGGGTGGCCTAATTCAAGTTCTGGGGGTGGCTGTGCCCTCCCTGCCAGAAAAGGCTGTTCTGGACCTGCTGTAGGGAGCAGCTGCAGCAGCTGATGTTGCCCCCAGATAGCTGCCCACCATGCAGGAACTCGGCCCTGGTGGGATGCAGGGGATGCCACACTTGGCATTTATTTCCAATGGCAGAAAAATTCCTAGTTGTTTCTTGTAAGTCTCCACGTGTCTGTTTTGAGGACTCCTGAATCAAAGTCTTCTCATTCATTGGCTGCAGCAGTGACAGCATTTTGAAATCATGTAATGCTTCAGACGTTTCTTGACCGACAGGAAAGGAAGGACACTATTTGGTTCCTTGGGTGAGATATGTTTCTTTATTCCAAGACAAGTAAAAGGACGGCAAAAATGAGGAAAGAAAAAAGTTGTAGGTATATCCAAAATAAAGAGAAAGCATTTATTTTTATATTGCCTATTAGAAGAGCCAGCCAGGCCTACTTCCAAGCCCACAGAAGCACCAGCAGCACCAGGACACTTTGGAGCCAGCAGCCTCCCCACTTCACTTCTAATTTCAGTTAAATGAAATAGCCACTTTCCTGGAAGCGAGCACATTTTTCAAGCCAAATAAACTGGAAGCATCACCTGGAACCAAACTGTCCCAAACATATTCCAGTGCATTTAATTACAGCTCTCCAAGGCTGTCTAATAGACTCTGTGACATACTCTCTAAAAAAACAAAAAGGAATGCAAAATTGGTTTAGAATGTTTCTTAACTTTTGTTATTGTTACCAACAAAAGCTCTGTCAATGTTCCAAAATGGACAAAGAGAGCATTAAAATACGTGTTGTGGACAGCAGGGCTGGTATATAATATCATCTGACCTCTTGGCCAGTACTGATCTCTGCTGACCTTTGCACTGAGTGCTGTAACGTTTGACTGTTCATTTCCCAGAACAGCACACAGGTCTTGAGGACAACAGGAGATGAAAACAGCCTACCACCACCTGGGGTAATGTTAAGTTTTGTTAAAAAACCAAACCATTAATGTAAGGTGTCTAGGTTTCATTTCCACAGTACCAAGAAGGTCTGAACTGTGCCTACAGAGGTTGTATGAGTAATCACAGAGAGTAGAAGATAAAGCCTCTAGTACTCTTACTACCTTCTGCTCTTGTACCAATGTGACTGATGAAAAAAGAGGTTAGGAAGTCTGGCTCACAGATGTCTCAAACCTTCTTGTGTTTGAGTGCCCAAATGGAAGACTTTTTTTTTTTTTTTTTAAAAGCAAAATTGAGAAAAGAACAAAAATCACTTGTATCCATCCTCACAGCTGCACGTTCTCCTTATCGTTCATGCAAAGACAGCTCAGGGGATCCTTGCCTACTGCAATGGACTGTGTGACTGGGCACATCCATCACACATCTCATAGGAAGTTACTTCTGCCAAACTGTGAGGAAAAACAGGAGGGTCAAATGTTTAGCTTGTTCTTCAGTTGCTGCAGAAAAGCTTAAGGGATGCACAGGAAACCAAGAAAATTCTGCCCCACCAAAATGGACAAACTGTTGTGATGGCTGTAGAGGGCTGGTTCAAGACATGAACACCTAGAATGTGTTTTCCAGCTGCAGCTCTCAAAGTGCCTCAGTGGAACATCTCCCCCACTTCTTACAGTGTGCAAAACAGAGGTCCAGAATTAGGCAGTGTTTTGGGGATAGATCCAGTATCCTGCACCTTAGGCTGGCCCCAGCCTCCATCTGACTAGTCTGATGTTTAAGCCAACCAGTGTCAAGGGAAATGCAAAGGTCTCCAGGGAAGCATCCTCCTTAGCACAAGTTCACTGTGCCATGGAGCAAGTTTGCTCAGAGCACTTCAAAAGCTCTGGTTCATCCTTAGTATGGGCTGCAATGATTCCCTTAGCACACAGTCTGAGTACTAGCACATATTTCCTCCAAACGGTCATGAATTGCAATGGCAGTGGCTTGAACAGGCTCATGCTGTGTTAGCCAAAAAAAGTATTTGTTTTGAGAGTCCAGAGAGCAAGTATGGGTCCAGGGCATCTTTTTCTCAGCACCTATTGACCAGGTGACTGAGGACAGCAAGAGGGAACAGGGCAGAAGAGCTAAGAGGTGGGGTACCTGGAGATGAAAATCAAAGGAAAATAAGGAGGTGGCATGTCATTAAAGGACAAGCAGGATCTGCTTGGAGAAGGAGGACTATGACAGTGGGAGGGAAGTTTTGTAGAGCACTCCTGGAAGTTGTAATTAGGACAAACAGGGCTGAGCTAGTCAAAGCACATTCTTGGCTGGCTCACAGGTGAGATAACTGTGGTGATGAGAGGGACATACTGAGCTCCCTGGTCTAGCAGCATACCCTGGCAACTTGTTAAGTACACCTCACACGTGTCTTCATGTACCTCAAAGGAAAAGCCACAATCCCACACAGAGTGCTCCCCAGTATGGCTGTTTGGGGACCAGGACCCCAGGCCACATGCTACTGCACGTCCTGGACATGGACATCATCCTTCAGAGAGCCTTGCTCTGGCCACCACAACCAACTGCAGGGTCATGGGAAGTAAATGTCATATGTGTCAATGCAGGTAGCTCAGCAAAGGACCTCCTGTACAGAACCCACAAGGGGTCTGCCTCTCAAGAGGAAAATGTGCTTGGCCCCTACACCCAAAGATTTGGGGCATGTGAAAAACCCCACGTAAACAAGATATCCAGCCTTCCACACTGACCAGAAGGATTAGTAGCTGGAGGGAGAAAAGACTGGGTTTGAGAGGTGTGTGGAGCTCAGTGGACCAGAGGAGTAAAGCAGGAAGATGGCTCAGCAGCAGACTATAAATAATTGGTAGTTTGGATCTTTGGCATAACCCCCATTTTAAAAAAAGAAACGAAGGACAACCCAGGGAACTACAGCCCAGTCAGTCTCACCTCTGTGCCTGGAAGAATCATGGCACAGATTCTCCTGAAAAATATGCTGATGCACATTGAAAGCAAGGAGGTAACTGGTGACAGCCAACATAGCTTCACTAAAGGCAGGTCATGCCTGACAAACCTAGTGTCCCTCTGCAACAGGGTTACAGCACTGGTGGATAAGGGTAGAGCAGCCAGTGTCATCTACCTGGACTCAGCCTCATGCAGCATTGTGTTCAACCTCCAGGTCAGGAGTCACCAGCGCAAGAAGGACATGGAACTGTTGCATCAAGTCCAGAGGAGGGCCACAAGGATGATCAGAGAGCTGAAGCATCTATCCTATGACAACAAACTGAGGAAATTGGGGCTGTTTGACTGGGAGAAGAGAAGGCTCCAAGGAGGACCTTACAGCAGCCTTCCGATACCTTAAAGGAGTTCACAGGAAAGCTGGAGAGGGACTTTTTATGAGAGACTGTAGTGACAGGACAAGGGAGATGGTTTCAAGCTAAAAGAGGATAGATTTAGACTGGATCTTAAGAAGAAACTCCTCACTATGAGGGTGGAGAGGCATTGCCCAGGGAGGCTGTGGATGTCCCCTCCCTGGAAGTGTTCAAAGCCAGGTTGGATGGGGCTCTGTGCCACCTGTTCTAGCCCAGGCTAGGGCAGGAGGACTACAGCTTGATGTTCTCTGAAGTTCTTTCCAACCCCATACATTCTGTGATTCAGTGATGCTATAAAACAATCTCCATGGGAGCTGCTTAAATGTGCCCATTGCTGCACCAGAGATACACATTTTGTTTCCCTTTTAGGCTCCTTGTGCTCCCATCAATATTACTATTATCTGAAATATTTGGGAACAAAACTGTATTTCAAACTGAACAAAATCAAGCCCTTCTATGAAGAAAACTGCTCAGTGACACACTTTGATCTTTTTTAGCTGAAACTGTCCTTGAGCTCTGCAGCAGCTGTAAGTAGCTGGTTCTCCTTCCCTCTCCCAAGTGATTTTGCTCAGCTCTGGTGCAGGGAGTCTGACTGATTGTGGGTCCCTTTCACAGCACAGGCAGGAGGAGGTTTAGCTGAGCATTTTACACAGTGCTGTGATCTTTCTCATCCGTAACTTCCTGCGTGATGTATTGATGGTACAGTGGCATGCACAGCTCCATGTTGTTATGGAGCCTTCAGTGAGCCCCTGGCAGCTCGGCAGATGGTGCTCCCGGCTCAACCTGCATCTGGAGAGCATCGTTAGATCACTGGGGTACAGGGAAATGCTAGTGTGCTGGGCATTGCCAGGGGTTCTGGCTCTGCAAGAGGCTTGGGCTTGAAAAAGTCTCCTCCTTCTCCAGACCGAGCACCTTGAGGCCTCAGTATGGGATAAGCTCAAAGATGGTGGTGGAGCTCTGTGCTGGGATGTCCCACAGTGCAGCCTCAGCAGCACACATCCACATGGGCCAGCCACTGCAGCAGCCAGCGAGTCTTCTGCCAACATCCGGCTTTAGCTCAGAAGCAGTCAGGTTCTCAACAACCCTCAGCAAAGAGATGGTTCTAAAGACATCACGAGTACGCAAAGAAGATCCAGATCCACCCTTTCTCACTAGCGTGCCCTGTAACGCTTCCTAGGACAAATCTCAAGGTCAGTGACTTCCATGCAAATCTGGCTCAGATCTTTGCACTAATACAGTGGTAAAAACTGCTGGCGTAAGTCCAGTGAGGCCCTTCCTTCTTTGCCTACATAAGACTAACATGACTAACCCTCTGCATTTCCCCAGAATGAGTCAGGCCTGCAAAATCATGAGACTGGCTTGAAAATAATACACAGGGGTAGCTATTTGTGTCCGAGCCTTTAAGGTACCCTTGGGGCTTGTTTCCTCTGGAATTGGCAGGGCTGGGAACACGCTGCTCTCTTGCATAAAAGGCAAGCTGAGAGTCTTGGGCTCTGGGCAATCAGGCTTTCCAATGACGACCAAATGCCAAAAGGCTTGCCATAAATCACGGGAGATAGTGAGGTCTCGTAGGACCTCTCTGTGTTGCCCAAACAAAGCTTGCTGTGCGTGGGTCCTCTCCATGTGCCTGAGATGCTTTGCACATTCCAGGTCTGCGTTAAATACGGGACCTTGTATGTTCTGTCTGGGGCCAAGAACTTGTCNTTCCACACTGACCAGAAGGATTAGTAGCTGGAGGGAGAAAAGACTGGGTTTGAGAGGTGTGTGGAGCTCAGTGGACCAGAGGAGTAAAGCAGGAAGATGGCTCAGCAGCAGACTATAAATAATTGGTAGTTTGGATCTTTGGCATAACCCCCATTTTAAAAAAAGAAACTAAGGACAACCCAGGGAACTACAGCCCAGTCAGTCTCACCTCTGTGCCTGGAAGAATCATGGCACAGATTCTCCTGAAAAATATGCTGATGCACATTGAAAGCAAGGAGGTAACTGGTGACAGCCAACAAAGCTTCACTAAAGGCAGGTCATGCCTGACAAACCTAGTGTCCCTCTGCAACAGGGTTACAGCACTGGTGGATAAGGGTAGAGCAGCCAGTGTCATCTACCTGGACTCAGCCTCATGCAGCATTGTGTTCAACCTCCAGGTCAGGAGTCACCAGCGCAAGAAGGACATGGAACTGTTGCATCAAGTCCAGAGGAGGGCCACAAGGATGATCAGAGAGCTGAAGCATCTATCCTATGACAACAAACTGAGGAAATTGGGGCTGTTTGACTGGGAGAAGAGAAGGCTCCAAGGAGGACCTTACAGCAGCCTTCCGATACCTTAAAGGAGTTCACAGGAAAGCTGGAGAGGGACTTTTTATGAGAGACTGTAGTGACAGGACAAGGGAGATGGTTTCAAGCTAAAAGAGGATAGATTTAGACTGGATCTTAAGAAGAAACTCCTCACTATGAGGGTGGAGAGGCATTGCCCAGGGAGGCTGTGGATGTCCCCTCCCTGGAAGTGTTCAAAGCCAGGTTGGATGGGGCTCTGTGCCACCTGTTCTAGCCCAGGCTAGGGCAGGAGGACTACAGCTTGATGTTCTCTGAAGTTCTTTCCAACCCCATACATTCTGTGATTCAGTGATGCTATAAAACAATCTCCATGGGAGCTGCTTAAATGTGCCCATTGCTGCACCAGAGATACACATTTTGTTTCCCTTTTAGGCTCCTTGTGCTCCCATCAATATTACTATTATCTGAAATATTTGGAAACAAAACTGTATTTCAAACTGAACAAAATCAAGCCCTTCTATGAAGAAAACTGCTCAGTGACACACTTTGATCTTTTTTAGCTGAAACTGTCCTTGAGCTCTGCAGCAGCTGTAAGTAGCTGGTTCTCCTTCCCTCTCCCAAGTGATTTTGCTCAGCTCTGGTGCAGGGAGTCTGACTGATTGTGGGTCCCTTTCACAGCACAGGCAGGAGGAGGTTTAGCTGAGCATTTTACACAGTGCTGTGATCTTTCTCATCCGTAACTTCCTGCGTGATGTATTGATGGTACAGTGGCATGCACAGCTCCATGTTGTTATGGAGCCTTCAGTGAGCCCCTGGCAGCTCGGCAGATGGTGCTCCCGGCTCAACCTGCATCTGGAGAGCATCGTTAGATCACTGGGGTACAGGGAAATGCTAGTGTGCTGGGCATTGCCAGGGGTTCTGGCTCTGCAAGAGGCTTGGGCTTGAAAAAGTCTCCTCCTTCTCCAGACCAAGCACCTTGAGGCCTCAGTATGGGATAAGCTCAAAGATGGTGGTGGAGCTCTGTGCTGGGATGTCCCACAGTGCAGCCTCAGCAGCACACATCCACATGGGCCAGCCACTGCAGCAGCCAGCGAGTCTTCTGCCAACATCCGGCTTTAGCTCAGAAGCAGTCAGGTTCTCAACAACCCTCAGCAAAGAGATGGTTCTAAAGACATCACGAGTACGCAAAGAAGATCCAGATCCACCCTTTCTCACTAGCGTGCCCTGTAACGCTTCCTAGGACAAATCTCAAGGTCAGTGACTTCCATGCAAATCTGGCTCAGATCTTTGCACTAATACAGTGGTAAAAACTGCTGGCGTAAGTCCAGTGAGGCCCTTCCTTCTTTGCCTACATAAGACTAACATGACTAACCCTCTGCATTTCCCCAGAATGAGTCAGGCCTGCAAAATCATGAGACTGGCTTGAAAATAATACACAGGGGTAGCTATTTGTGTCCGAGCCTTTAAGGTACCCTTGGGGCTTGTTTCCTCTGGAATTGGCAGGGCTGGGAACACGCTGCTCTCTTGCATAAAAGGCAAGCTGAGAGTCTTGGGCTCTGGGCAATCAGGCTTTCCAATGACGACCAAATGCCAAAAGGCTTGCCATAAATCACGGGAGATAGTGAGGTCTCGTAGGACCTCTCTGTGTTGCCCAAACAAAGCTTGCTGTGCGTGGGTCCTCTCCATGTGCCTGAGATGCTTTGCACATTCCAGGTCTGCGTTAAATACGGGACCTTGTATGTTCTGTCTGGGGCCAAGAACTTGTCTTGTTTTTCGCTGTGTTACTTGTTGCTACTCTTCACCTTGGGAGTGGCTGCATTTCAGTGGCAAGCATCGGATCAGCCCATAGGGTGTTGCAGTCCCCAGTGAGCGGTAAGGAAAGCTGAATCATTTCCCAGTAAAACCCAGGGTGCAGGAACTGGCCTCATCGCAAGCATTCCCCAGTGTCATCTGCACGGACTGGGATCATCTCTTGTGCCAAAATAGCCAGTAAGTCCTGATACATTGTGATGATGATCATGGTCTTGGGGGCTGAATCAGACAGCCCAGATGAAGAAACAGCTTCAAGACGGGCAGGATAAACTGGCACCACAAACCCTATCACCAGTCCTTTCCAAATGCCATTGCTGACAGAGCCAGGATCCAGCTTCCTGACAAAATCTTAAGCATGAGGCGCTTCTCTTGGTGGTTCTGTAAAAATATTGTGCATGCAAAACTGTTGGTCAACCCTGACCTCTTTCATAGGTATCTCAAGAAACAGGCATAAGCAGCACTTTTGTTGGCTTGTTGGGCTCCTTGGCTTTCATACTGTCAGCTTGGATGAGGTTTCACCACTGATTAGGGCCACCACAAAGAGGTGCTTTATTGAAACTTAAAGAAACCTCTCTGAAAGAGGTGTTTCTTTCCCTGTCTAAAGGGAACATTTTGGTTACAGGCTAAGAGCATGGTCTGTGATGTGGTCAAGATTTTCCACTGAGCCCTGAAAAATAAAGACCCAGAGAGTGAAAGAAAGAGAAACACAGCTAGAAGTAATAACCCTTTTCTAAGTGCCACTGATGAAGCACCACTAGGAAAGAGAGTTTCATGCTGGTGCTGCTGAAGGGAGTCAAGTCATGACAATTTTATCCTGGCTGGTTACATTCATTTGTTAGAACTGATAGCAGTCAAGCTTGCTTTGCATGGAAGTCATCTAAGCTCCACCAGTGCAGCATCCCAGGACACAGTCTACCCTGCTTCTCAGCACACAGAAGTGCCAGCCATTGGCTAGATGCTGGTGAGAGGCACACTACTGATAATGCCTTGCCCGAGCTCAGGCAGCAGGATGCATTGTATGATCCATCTGAGCTGAATGCAGACCTCAGCATAGCTTGCCTGTTACTAAGGAGACAAAGATGGGGCTGAGGGTACCTGTACAACACCAGCGCTGAGAAAGGGAGTGCTCTGCCATCGAAGATGCAAGAACATCCTCGCTTCTGGCCAGAAATTGCTGGGGGCTGAGACCCAGATACAGGGCAATGATACTGCCTGCAAGTAAAAGAGGATCTCGTAAAAAGTCAGCTCTTCCCAGACACAGGCATTTATACAAGGACCTGCATCTGGTCTCAGAATGAAAATGAACAGTGATATTTGCACTGGTTTTACATTAATGTATGCAAAGTAAGAATGAGCCCTATGCCTTGCTTAGAGGACAAAGCATTCATTGTCACACCAAGATAGAAGGTGGCAAAAAAAACCCCAACCACCACCACAACAGAAAAAATTATTTTCTTATTAATCCATCACTGGGTAGTGTTTTCTGGAATGTACTTTAGGTAGTTTTGTCCTTGCACCGCAGAAGATTTGTAAACTCTCAGGCTCTCTGCTGTCAGGTTCCATGGCAGCACCTCTTTGGAGACAGAGTCTCACTCTTCCTTTCCTCACTGTCCAGAAGTATGGCAACAGGACTCAGACCTCATGTGGTCAAGGTGAGCCAAAAGAAATACCTAACACTCGGTGGCACTGAAGGCACCAACTCCGGGAGCATTTTCCCTGCAGTTCCTTCTCCGGCTCAGCGATGGCGATGCTGCCTTAGCTCTTACTGCAGCTCCTACGGCACAGCGTGCACTCTGTGAAGGGCTTTTTGTATTAGCACCGCAGGCTGTGCTGATAGATGATTGCATGTCACAGGAGGCATTCTTGCAGCCACGGTCTGCCCGCTGTTGCTACGTCTGAAGCCTTGCATGCAGCTGCTGGAACAGCCCTTACCTACCCATGGCTTGTAAGCGAAGAAAGAACAAAATGTTCTTAGGAATTAAGTGTGGCTTCTTTCTGGGAGGCTTTTTGTTATGAATACTTCTAGACTTCATCAGTCCTTGGTGGTGACGCGGGGAGCAGATACCACCCAGTACACTGAGGCTTCTAATTCTAGCTCAGCCTTTGATCATGGATAAATTATTCCTCTTTCACATGCCTCAGTCTTCCTCCCCATTCAAGCGTCTACTTAGACTGTAAGGTTTTGGACATAGTGTGTATCCTCGTCTGGGTTCTTACAGCAACCAGCACAATGGAGACCTTGATCTTGATGGCAGCATTCATTACCTTAAAAAGAGGCATCAAAGTCTTTGTATGAATTCATTTACCTGAACAAACCTTTGGCCAGATTGACTCCAGATCACATGTGTGATAGGAAGTGACAGCAGAGTGTGTATATAAAACCACTTTCTGGGTTGGGAGTGACTGAAGGTGTCAACCCACGATCTGAGTCCAGTGGAGCTGACTGCCCTCCAAGTGGCAGCATGGCAACCCAGACAAGATATTTGTGCTGCCTCCACTGCCTGCTAAAAGT
Source organism: Rhinopomastus cyanomelas (assembly GCA_013400115.1). NCBI lineage: Eukaryota > Metazoa > Chordata > Aves > Bucerotiformes > Rhinopomastidae > Rhinopomastus > Rhinopomastus cyanomelas. The sequence goes on along the minus strand of VXBP01001113.1, from coordinate 349,967 downwards.
GTTCTTCTGGGTGGGGAAAAGAACCAAACTCCTGGTCTTGGATGCCAAAGTGTACTTTTGTAGTAATTGTGGTGATTCTCTGCAGAGAGCAGCTCATTAGAAAGCAGAGCTAACAGCACACTGGCACCAGAGGATGACTGGTACCTTCATTACAAAGGTACCTCGAGCCATCTGAAGAGGAAGCAAACCCCAAAGATCTGAGTAGACTGGAGCTCCAGTCCCTTTTCCATTTTGAACCACCCACTAGAAACACCACGGGAGATAAGAAAAAAGCCTGAGAAAGGATATTTTAAACAGGAGGTTTTGTCCTTTTTCCATGAATAATGTGAGGACCACTAATACTGCTCCATCTGCTATCAAGAGAGTGAACTTTACGTCTCATGTGAAGCAGAGAGGACCACACTATGCACCTCACCTCCAGTGGTATATCTTCCAGCTTTGCTGGACTCCAAGGAGCAGATCTGTGTGCAGTCTTTACCACAGGGAGCCTACTTTATTTATGGTCTCTCTTGATCAAGATATCAGTCATCCAAAAGACTTGGTGTTGTAAGACTCTGTGCTTCCCTCAGGCCATTAGTGTGTCTTCTGTGCCTCCTCTACCCCAGCTTAGCAAACCCCCACTGCGCAGGATCTTTCTGGCAACACCAGACGCCTTGATGCAACGGTGAACCTCTGTTCCTCATGTGCCAGCCAGTTGCTAATCCAAGCTTTGCTATTTTTAATCCAGTTAGGATTTCTTCACTCCCTTAATAAATATATAATATGGCACTCTATCAAATGTCTGGTCAAAGGCAGTGGAATCTGCAATCATTTCAGGCCACACTGGCCCAGAAAACCACTGATCAATGGCATTTTGTTTACTAAGTTGACTCCAATAGCAAAGCCTCCTCTTAGAGGAAGGGTCTGTATACTAGGACTCTGTCAGCATTCTACCAAACTGGGTGCCTCTTCCCTTTCTTTCCCAAAGCAACTGCATTAATGATGTAGTAGAGAATTCAGCAGCACCCTACCATGTTCCTCATTTACAGAAGGGGCAAGCACCTACGTGTCATGAGGAAGACTGTAGGACCTCCAACAAAATCACTCTGCTCTCGGTGTCCCAACAAAAGGGAACAGTGCCCATTGCCACGTCCTCTCGTGACTTCAGTCCCAGTGTGCCTCTCACAGAGAGCTGAGTGACTCTGCTGGTTTGAACCACCAGCAGATGCTGCTGGGGTTTCATTTGAGCTGAGTCAAAACACACACACATTCAAAATGTGCCCTATAAAGATAGGGAGAAGGTGGTTCCAAGTATGTTTAGCATCAGCTAAATGGTAATTTGGATCTGTTCACGGTCCCCTTTTGCTGGGTCGAGAGCTGACAAAAGCCAGAATTCATGAGGAACTAGTAATTACTAGTGAGTTTCTAAGAGCAGACTTTGGAAACATCTGAGGGAAAAAAATCTGATCCAAAACCTTCTCTAATCCTGATTTCCAGACAAAACAGAGTCCCTGCCCTCTGAAAACTGGGTGCTTCACAGTATCATTGGCATGATTTCCAAAAGTACCTTCTGCACGTGTAAACTTCAAGCTGGGTATTATCCTCTGTACAAGGCTGAAATGATGGATCATTATCTTATGCTCACGCAAACGCGTTACTACATCTCTTTCAGGCCTAGTTGGGGGCTCAGCTTGCACATGTTGGATAGTTTATGCTGAAGTTTGCACAAGATTGTAACTTCTCTGCTGAGGAAAGATGGAGTGACCCCTTAAGAAGAGCCACCCTCAGTCTCTGCTGTGTCTGCTCCCCTTCCAAGTGAGGGGGACGGGGTGGGGATAGAGAGCAGCTGAGTAGTTGGTGTTCCTATAAAAGAAGCCTGCTGGGGCAGGAGCTTCTGCAAGGTCATTTAGGGGATGTGGTTATGCAGGATGTTGCTGATACTGTGTGCTAGTGAAATGATGGGCTGCAGCAAATCCCTAGTGCAGGTTTAGAGATTAAGACTCAGAGATTCTGCTTGTGGTTTAGAAAGTTGTTTGAGGCTAGTAAAGCAGCTGCTAGAGAAAAGGGGAAGCAGATGTTTTTGGAAACTACTTATTACAACTGGTACTGTTTAGGGGAAGGGGATCAAAGCGATGCATGGTCTGCTTTCAGGAAAGAAAGCAGTTTGTTGAGCAGGCGATTTTCCATTGCTTCCCTCTCTTTTGGCAATAGGTATGCTCTGGGTAGTGTGAAAGAAAAGCTTTTAGGGTCTGGCACTGCGAACTTGAGGCAGGCCAGAAGGCTGCATTTCTGACGGTCCTCTGCCCTTGAGATAATCAGTACCTTTGTCCCTGGCCTTACATGCAACCAAAAGTTGTGAAAGGCTCTCTTTCCATGATGATGTGGCAGTCTAACCCTCTGCGTGGCATTTCTCTGCTTGTTGCTATGATATTAGGATCTTGAAGCTTATGAATTAGTTCTACGCACATAGCTGCTATTTTAAGTGCTTTTCCTGCCCTTTTCTTGGCGCCTAACAGATGTTACTCAGGTGTCTGAGTAACTTAATAGTTGGTTCATAGGCTCTTCCCTATGCCAGAGCAGATCTGCTGTGGGATCTCTTTGGCCAAGCCAGGAATATTTCTCGGCTAATGACCTCATAGATACTGAGATAGAGACAGAGGTCAGGAAGTGTCATCTAAGGAGCTGAAGGCTGGGGCAGCCATTTGACAATGTATGTCCTTTAGCTGCTATTTTGGTTGGGTGACATCAGCTTCAGTGGGCGTTTGTATGCTGTCTGTGCCCGATCAGGTCATTTCACTTAAGTAACCCCTTGCTCCTCCTATGTCAGAGAGCATGGGGTGAGCATCAATCAGCTAGTTTCCTTGTTGCCTGGCATCAACCTTATCACCCACAAAGTTTACTCTTCTTGGATTTCTGTGGTTGGCCAAAGAGTCAGCAACTCTCTGGTCCTTGCAGACAAACAGAAAAACTGATACTTTGATTAGTGGAACTATGTCCCCACAGTGGCTGGCAGCATGTCCTGTCTGAGGGAAAATTACAGATATTTGATCTTCTAACAGTGTCCATAGGGAATCTCTATCATACATCCTCTGATACCTGAAAAGCAGCTATCCTAGCTGAAATCTTCCAGCGGCTATATCCTCTGCTGTTTCATCACTAACCAATTAAGAAAGCTGCAAGCTTTTATATTGCTTAATGACTGCAAACTCTTAAAGGCATTTTGATCTGAAATTGACATTTTTCTTAATCTCCAAAAAACTCTTAGGCAAGAATACAGAATCAAACGGGTTCAAAAGCCAGTGTTCAAACCCAACTGATTTGCCAGGCCTACAGCCATCTAGAACACATTCAATTGCCCCTTTAATGGGTGCAGCAGTATCAGATAAGCTGCAGCAGAGGTGTGTTGCACAGGAACAGTAAAGGATTAGTGCTGCTTCTGAAGAACAAACAGGAGTGCGTGGCTGAGGCTGCTCAGCCAGTTAGTGGCAGAGTGAGAATGAACATCTTTAACTTCTTTAACCCCACTTCAGTTCAGGTTTCATGCATCAGGTGAAAAAAAAAAAATCAAGCATTTTTATCCTCATGAGACTGACAGATGGAAAGTTCGAAATTTCTGCTCCATTGGTGGAGGAGCTAGTGTGTTCACTTGTTGCATATGGGCCCAGACTGGAGATGTTTCTTTGAGAGGAGGGGCTGAATGCCACTAGGGTTTGAGTTGTTGTATTGCTTAATTACATCACACAGGTTCTCCCACCCACTCCATCTTACACTGTAATTAGTTTAACTCTTAAGGTGATGAGATTTAATCTTAAGGTTCTTGCTGGCTCCTGTCTGGCATGTATGGGGGTACAGCTTTGGACAAATAATACTCTTAATACCCCATGGCTTTCTAAATGCCACCCTGCCAGACAAAGGTGGCATCTTCCTTTTGCTGGCAGGAGTTGTTTGGAAGCTTTGGGGGGACATGGAGCCATGCCATCTGATACGTGATGCTCAGCAGGAGATAGAGAGAAAGGCACATTCCTTCCTGAAACAGGAAGGCTTCTTGAAGTGTGTGGATTGACAGTGTTTTGGCACTGGCAAAGACAATTGGAAAGGTCTTTAGCTTTACACCTGCTGGTGTGCTGCAGGCTTTCCTTAAGTCTCAGGTAGAGGTGGAAGTGCCAAAGTGAAGCAAAGTGTTCAGGATTGCCGGGGTAGGATTGACATCACCCATGTTTCACAAAGATAAAAGAGAGAAGACGGAAAAAAGAAAAGCAAGCTTTGAGAAATTTGACTAAGTAATAATTCATTACTAAAATCATTAAAGCCTTGCTGAGCCAGCTCACTTTCCCCCCTGTTCTGCAATCACACCCAATCTGACTTCTTTTGGGGCATTAAACAAATACAATGGCTGTGGGCAACATGTGAGCTTAGGAGATCCCACAGGCTGGCTGACCTTCTTTTGCCCTTCGGTCTAGGAGCTGCGCAACAGAAGCAAACTGCTTCATTGTCTGCTGGAGTGGGCAGGTGACAGTGGGAAGTCAGCTGCTGATTGCAAATGTTTGCTGACCACAGCTCACCGGGGGTGGGGGCGTGGGGGGGTGTGTGCAGCTCCAGCTGCCTGAACCCAGAAAGCTCTCACAGTCGGGACCTCATCATTACCAGGAATGACAATGGCGAGGGAGCGGGGGGAACTCTACTCCATGTCTTAATAAGTCATGCTGCTGCTGCTGCTGGTATCAGCGTGCTGGGGCTGATGGAGTTACTGGAGGCAACAGGAAATATGCTCACCAAGCACAAGGTTTTGCTTGAATGGCATTTCAGCCAGGCATGTGTTAGCGCCGTGCTCATGAACTTGCTGAGGGTAGGTGTGCATGTGAAATTTGAGTGATCAAGGCTGGAACACCGCCTGAAAGTCTGGAAAGAAGTTTCACCTGTCAAAGTCTTTGTTTCTTTAGTTGAACCATGTTCTTCATGTTTCGGACAGATGGTTTTGAAAATACAACCCAGTGTCAAGAGACTGCCTTCAATTCCCAGCTTTTCCACTAATGATTTTGCAAGCCAGCTCTGTGCTGCATCTGCACTATGGGGGTTTTACCTCTTGGTTTATATAAACTTTACGTAGGGTAGGAGCTGCATACCTGTGTGGTCTGGCTCAAGCCTTTCAGCGCTCATATGGAAGGAGTACTTCACAGAGGACGAGGCTGTGGGTAGTTACTAAAGTCCAGATATTATTTGACTGTTTTATAGGTGTCGATGCTTCTGCTTCTGGCTGTGGTTAGTTAGAGGATACTTTTGGTCTGACTAAATAAAGCTAGTTTTGTTGCAATAGTTGTTCAAACAACCTCATGTTCTTTTTATAGATGGAGAAATCTGTCTGTTCCGTAAGCAGAGGTACAGACTTGACAGCCCTGCAGAGACAGGAATACAAGTTACCCGGAGGCAGACTGAGGGAGAGGCTTACAAGATAAGTTATTGTGGGTCTCGTTTTCTTTGCAGCAGCAGGACTTGCAACACTTGTTCTTCAGCAGCGGAGATGCTGAAGCTGCATGATTTCTCTGGACTGTAGTGGCAGATGCTTTATAAAAAGTAGCAGACTCAAGTGACAACCTACGTCTGTAGAGTGGTCAAGTGGCAGAGTTGGGTTTGCCAGTTCGTGGTCCCCAGCCATGCACTGAAGCACGCAGAGAAGAAAATGTGTGGGTGATAGTACAGACAGTAGTTAACTGTCTCTTACGTGAGACTTTCTCCCTTAGAACAAATCTTGCTCTTACACACGTGCACATGGTTCCTGTCAAGTCTTTCCACAGGACTGCATTTGAGCAAGTTTCAAGAGGAGGAACGTATTCCTGACAGCCAACTCCTTCAAGCGAGCATCAGCAACAGTTTCACTGGGATTTCAACAAACCCTTTTAGGGCTAGTTTGGTTAAAGAAGCTGTCCTGTGCTAACACTGTCTGTCCTAACTGGGTCTGCAGGTCTCACCATAAAGAGGTACAAGCAGCACACTGTCCTTAGCGTGTTTCTCCCAAATAGACAGTCTAAATTCTTTCTTCCTGGACAGAGGATAGCGTTAGGGGAAAACACATATTACACCTGCTGTTTCTCAAAATATCTTTTATTTGTTAGCTGCTGTTGTTGGTAGAATCAAGCTGTTATTAGTGCTCGCAGGTAGCTATCCACATAACACACCACTCGTGCTCACTTATTAGCTGGAACAACTGTTGGGAGGCAAATCCCATTGTGCATGTTCAGAAGCAAAGGTCATCCTGATGCATCAATGGCTTTTAGGTAGGTCTTTAGAAATTCCTTCAGAGAGCACGTTGCTTCACCAGCTGTATACGTAACTCTGTATTCTTCATCTGCATCTAACCACCACTGCCCTCCTGGGTGGGGCTGAAATTACACAACCTGTTGTAGATGCTAATGTGTGCTGGCAGCCTTTTACAGCATTAGACTTCGGTGGTCTGTTTATCAGTTCTTGTGAATTCATCAGGATTACCTGTCTCCAAAGGTTGTAATTATTTGGGTTACTTTAACATAAAGATGTTTCTTAGCATGCATCTTCCTTGTCTTGGGCCTGTGATGTTTTCTGGTAACTATTTCTCTGTCCAAATCTATAGAAACCTACAGAAAATAAACTTGTACAAAGAGGGCTTTTATGATACCAGGAGGTAGCACTTTACTGGAGTCTTGGAAGATACCTGTCCTTGGCAGAATATGTGATAAATTGGGCTCAAATTCATAGGGAATAAGCTGGGTGGATTGGCATTTGTGTGTCAGCCATCACCTTTATATGGATGGAGCTGAAATTTATCTGCTCCAACTGGTCTATGAGCCGGTATGTGACAGACAGAAAGAATCCCTACTATAGCTCTCTTCTCTGTGTTTTGCAGACTGTTTTGGGTCTTCCCTCCTTTGCTCTTCCCTGGATTTCTCCATCCACAGAAATGTAATTCCCTTCCCATTTTAAAATGTGATCAATGATTCTGTGTCCTCTTTAGTCCAAAACTATTCAGATATACCCCTTAGAGATACATAAACAAATTCAGGAGACTAATTCTGATTCCTGATTTTAATTGGTATCCATGGACTTTTGTCCTACCTCAATATTTCTGTCTTCAGGACACTCCTAGCAGTTTATGGAATTGAACCTAGGGTTTAACCTGGTAGTCCAGCTGTTTCATATATAGAGTTGTTTCATCTCCTCCTTCCATAGCTGTGTTGTAGTGCCCAGCTTGACTGCTAGTGAAGGACAGAGTTCCCTGAGGACTCTGGAAGTGTTAAGAAGAGCGCTGCATGGCACCGGGCAGCTAGCAAACTACATCTCTGCCATATATGGAAACGCTGCGGAGCAGGATGGCCCAAGTTTTCAAACCAGGAGAAAGCTCTCTGGGACCTTAGCCACATGGCATATTGCACTGGTTCGCTTGGGGCTTTTTCCTATACATGTGGCTAATGAGCTAGTCTACACCTTCAGCTGCTCTCAATTAGCCTGGCTCCTTTGTGAGCAGCACTGACTCAGTCTGGCAGCTTCGCCAATAGGCTTAGTTGGCTTTCCCTGTTTTTTCCCAGACGAGTCCTGGTCTTCTGCTGCTGAAATAGGTAACTCCTTTGGTGGCTGCACAGGAAGGGTTTCCAAAGAAGATTGGGCTGTTGCTGGTGTGTAGCTGGCAAGCCTGAATTTAGCACCAGCTGGCAATCCTGGAGAAAGGGGTGTTCATCATCTTGGGGGTCCACAGTGGAGCAAAGGGGTGAGTGCTCTCAAACTTCCTAATTGCAGCCCTGACTTTTCCCCATCTATGGAGCCTGACCCTCCAAAGAGGCTCTGAGCAGCCGAAGTGACTGGGAATATGGGTTAACTAAAGGAATGCTAACAGAGAAGTCTGTCAGCTCCAGACCATAGAATCATCATGGCTGGAAAGCACCTCCAGGATCATCAAGTTCAGCCTCCCTAATACCCAATACCTCCCTAAGCCCCAGACCTTGGCCTCCTTTTTTAAACACATCCTGGAATGGTGACTCCATCACCTCCCTAAGGAAGCTTGTTCCAGTGCCCAACCACTCTCTCAGTAAAGAATGTCTTCCTAATATCCAATCTTGACCTCCCCTGATGCAACTTGAGGCCATCTCCCCTCATCCTATCATGACTAATTTGAGAGAAGAACACCATGTAATGATCACCACTACACAGGCCCTTGCCCACTGCAGATTCCTGCAGGTCTTCCCTGTCTTACCAGGAGGGCTGGCTTTCAGTGCAACTGGAGCAGTGAGCAGGGCGAGAGGACCCAGTCAGTTTGATCGATGTTCTGACCTACATTACAGTCAGCTGCAAGGGAACCAGGAAGCACGGGAGGGGATCTGACTAGTGTACCTAAGAAAACAGTAGCCCTTTTAAAAGGAGCCAGCGCAGAGAAGCGCTGTGAATCATAACTTCATTCACTGCATAACACAGTGGGGAAACTGAAACGGTTGCATGGCAGTGCTTGGCAGCAAGATGTGTGGTTGTTACCTGTGATAGTGGAGGTGGGCTCAGCAGGTATGTAGGTTAGTGTGTAGGCTGGCATGCTTTGTGTGTCTTTACATTGCTGTCGTTTTACGTTAGCTTTCAAAAGCTCTCAGAAGTCCCACACAGAGATTTAAATTTAATACCAGTGGTGGTCTGTGGTTCATATGATAAAAAGTATAACACAGCAGGAAAGTGTGAAAAGGCCATGCTGAACACGTCAGTAAAGGAGAGCTACTAGCTGTGGACCTCAGTGCTAAGTGAAGTGTTACATGTTGTTTCATAAATACAGGACGAAGTAGGCATTTTTCAGTAGCTATGTATCTGAGTTTTTCCTGGGAGGCACTTTATTTATGCCAGCTAGGCTAGAGTGTCTCAGTATTTTTCACTGAGGATGGAGGGAATTATCTTAAAGGGGTGGATTCTCTTTAAACTAACTCATTCTCTGAGTACTGCTCTGTTTACTGGGGTTCCATCATGACTAGGAATGGTTTCTTTTCACCTCCATATCCTTGTACAGAAGGCAAGTGAGTGCATTTAATAGGCTAACATGTTTCTGAAGTTTCATGAAGGAAGCAATGCCTGATCCCATCCTGACCTTACAAACATTTACCACTCGATACACCTTGTGCAGTTTGAACAGCAAGCACACTTGTAAGTGTGTGTGTGGTGCTACACCTGATACCATGAAGCCAGGAAAGCTCTGCTGCACCTCTTGGACATGAGAGAAGGTTGGAGGCTACTAGAGCTTCCATGTTTGCCCAGGCAAACATTTGGGCTAGACATATCTGTTATGTGCTGGCCATGTGGAATAGAGGTGTACCTTTATGGTGTAGCTAATGGGCAAAGAGACTAGCTTTAGCTTTCATGGAGCTCAGAGCTCACCTGTACCCCAGCTCCATGACTGTGCTCTGCATGGCCAGGCTGGGCAGGAGATAGAGAAGGATTTTTCCAGCTGAACAGAAGTGTGTTACAGCACAACACAATACTAGGGCTGAACAGGATGAACTCATTGGGGCAGGGAAAATTCAACTGAGCTGGTTACTGACAAAGAAATGTCAGGCAACTAGTGATCCTTACAGTATGTCCTGTATCCGCTCAGGGAGAAGAAGGAGCTGAATGAAAACATGCTGGTAAGGAATGAAATGTGTCCAGTTCCCATGGCAGAAGCATTTATCATCAGTCTGTGCTGTTCTTTTAGCTCAAGAGACCGGGTGAGGAGGCAGGCATAGAATAAACCAAGCATTAAGAGAACTGTACGTCAACCTATCTATCATCAAAACTATTAATATTAAAATGTGCAGTAAGAAATAATTCGAGTCTTTTAAGAGGAAAACCTGTGCATGCACCTCATGGGTAGGGGGTACTCTTGTTTCAGTACTTTGGCATCTATCATGGCACAAGAGTTTGGTTCTGGCAAGGGTGTCTGCAGCAGCAAAAGATGGAATGCTGTTGTCTTCTGTTTTTCCTCAAAGGCTGAGAGATGGCTGGAGGAACTGCCTTGTGAACCTCACTCAGAATGGAGCAGATGAGACAGAAGGTTTCTGCTGTGGTCATTTGTGACACATCCCCAGTGTCACTCTGGCTTCCCAGGGCTAGATGTGGAATGTGAAACCTCTCCTCCACGAAGCACAGCAGAAAATTTGGGAAGGAGGAAAACAGCATCTGCACAGTTCCAGGAGGAGTAGGAGGCCTGCCCAGTATCATGTAAGAAGCCAATCGTAAAGCAGGAACCAAACAAGTGCATTAGTAGTGGCTCAGACTCCAGGATAGCCCATCCCAAGCAATATAAAACTACATCATCCTCTGACCAGATACATCCTACTGAGAGCACCTCTTGCCAGCAAAAAATGTGGTCATAACTGAAACGCTGCCTGAAACCAGAAATACCGTCTTAGAGGTGAAAAAAAATTGTTCTGGCTCTGGCCATTTTGAAATGTTCAGGTTTGGGTCTTTTCAAAATCAAATGTTTCTCGCTCTGGCTTGGAAAATACTTTTCAGCTGTATTCGTGCAAAGGTGATGGTTACGCATACTGTAATGAAAAAGAAAGGGAGGAAAGTACTGTTGAGGCTGAAAGCGAGATCTGCCAAGACAGTTGGGAGATCACAGTTTTTTTGCCTGTCTTTAGATAAATCTGAAAAGACTGACAAGTGTTTCCTTCAGTTTTTCACCTTTCTGAATCCAGTTGAAAGCCAGTGGTGACACAGCAAACACAGGTGACTCCTGCAAAACAAAAATTTCCATGTTTGATGCTCCTCTAATACAAGTCCTTCAGCGCTGCCAGCGTGTGACTCAGCTTAATTGGAATTGGATAGACTGCGAGACAGACAAATCTCAAACACAGAACAGAAATCCCACACAGATATTAAAACAAAGCTAGTGCATTGTTAGTAGCAGTTCTAAAGAGCCTTGATATTTCCTGAAAACTCCCATGTGTCTGCAGTATCTCCCACAACATCAGTCTCAGCATGGAGGTGGTCATTAGTCCAAAAAAACATATTCATTTATGAGTTTGAGATGGGCTTGTTAGTCCAGAGTGGCAAACTGAGGTATGAACTTCATTCTCAAAGACTCAATATTTATTGTGTGGCAGCAGACATCTTGACAATTTGATGGCCCAGCCTTCTCAAAGGCTTAAAAAAAAAGCCAAGGGGAAGTGAACTGAAATGGAAGGAATGACATGGAGGAACTGCCTTTGTGCAGGCACTGCCCTGAAAGTGGTGCAAGCCTGGAGGCTATTTGAGGTGTCCTCCACTCAGACTTGTGCCCACAAACCTTTTGGTTTTGCATGTGTTAGAGAGCACTTCTCTGCTTTTACCATCCGTTTACCATGAATCTCTCTAAATCCTTTGTGAATCTGTTGATGCTGCCTGCTGCTGTGACATCCTATGGCAACAATTTCCAGAAGCTGATCACCTCCTGTGTAAAACACACAAACCAGAAGTACTCTTATCTGTCAAGTGCATCTAAAATTCTCCAGTTTCAAGTTTCCAGTAATTCTTGGGCCATTTGGAACCTCATTAGCTCCAAACAAGGAAGCTGAGTCACAGACTAAAGCTACCAAGATGCCTCAGATGACATGTTTCTCGCTCTGAGGACTCAGAGCCTTCATTTTTAAGGGTCACTGCTAGAGAGTTGAGGGCTCTTCTTAGTAAAATTCACGTTTGGAACTCATTGCACTGAACTCAGCTAAAAGACAGGCATCCAACAACTAATCCATAGTTACAGATGCACCGCCAGCAGATGATTCACCCTTTTCTAAAACAGGTATCTCAGATTGCTGCTGTGAGTCACCGTAGGAACCGCCTCCCCATCTCTCTTGACTCTAGAGGACACTTATTTAACCAGAGTGGATTTTGTAAGTAAGTTCAACTTTGCTGAAGTTACTTAAAACCTGCCCCCAAATATGCCTTTTTCCAGTTAAAGAGATGCTTGAATTCTAAGTCATCTTGGAAGAATTTTGGCTGAAGGGTGGTAGTGTGTTAAGGGTAGTCTGATGCCCCCGACTGCCTGAGGTGAGGAACATCCCGACCTCGGTCAGAGCTGCCTTTCATGGCTTTTAAATTAATTATCTTGGTTTTCTAATTATGGACTTCCCAGTAGTCATCCAAGAACAATGCATCTAAGCATTGTTTCTTTGGGATTCAGGTTAGGCCACATCTATTTTGGGTGATAAAATGGCAGTTCAATGTATGATGCTTGGATCACCAGGGTTTATTTAGGCAGCTCCAAAAGGCAAAGAAGCAGTAACATGATGACTCTGTTAAGTCTCCTCCTGTTTCTGAGTCTTAAATGTCACATGTCAGGTGTCATCAGAATTGGGTAGTTAGCTCAGAAATCACTGTGACAGGATGTGAAACCTCTCTGTAGATGAAGGGAACAAAAATTTACAATTGTTTTGTCAAAATGACAATTTTGTGTAGTCAGCTTATAGTGACTGAAGGTCACAGACATTTCCAAACGGCGTTGGCATTTTCTTTCTGTTTAAGCACTGAAGACCGGGGCTTTGTAAAAGGCTATTTTAGGAGAGCTGAAAAAAAGAAAGTAAACCAGATGTGTTTGTTCGGATGCCAAGTTGGCATGCAGCAGCTGTCGTCACCACCATCTCTGCCATGAAATACTGATTGTTTGGCAAAGCGCTGTAGCTTTCCATGCAGCTTCAAGAGAAATAAGAAACAAGGGTTTACAGGTTTCTTTTTAGTTACGAAGTCCAAGCAAGCAAGGATTCTATTGTTTTCACGTATCATCAGCTTTTGACAGTCATGGATGACCAGACAGTGACAAAACAGATGCTGATGTGTATGAGGAGTACATGGTTTCAAGCCTCTCTCCCCAGTTTTCTGACTGGTACCTGTATGTGTATTTATATCCAGACTGGAGCGGGACTGTGCGTGTCCACACTGTGATTTTTTTTTTTTGTGTCCTGCATTTTTAAACCTTTTAAAATCGGAGCTCACTTCCAGCGGACAGTTGAAGTGCTCCTACTTCCATCCCTCCAGCATCTGATGCATCCTAAAGTACCACCGTGCTCAACACCGGGTGGACGGTACTGGATCGCGGAGGAAGGCGACGCTCCTTGGGGAAGGGAATTTACCCCATTCCCAGGATTTATCTCCGCCCCGCGTTCCGCAGACCGACCGCGCGGGTCACACGCCCGACCGGGGCCGCGCACCGGGACAGGCGGGGCCACCCAGCCGGGAGCCGATTGGCCCTGCCGGGATCGGCCGCTGCGGGTGGGGCCAGCCCGGCGCGCTCCAGCGGCCGCGGGTGACCGCCAGTAACCCCGCGGGAGTCGAGGCCTGGCGGCCGCCGCTCCGCTACCAAGGCAGCACTGCAGCGCGTCGCCGCGGGGGTGCTGCCAGTCGTGACAGAGGTAGCGGCTGCCGTGGGTCGGGTGGCCGGCAGCCCCCCGAGAGAAGAGATCCCGGGGACAGCGCTGAGGCTGCTCGGCCGCAAATGCCTCCCGGTCCGTCCCTGCGGCGGGCAGCGCTGAGGTGCTGCCGCCTCCTCCGCGTGTCCTGGGGAACTTGTCCCCGCGCTCGCACCCTCCCTCCCTCCCTCCCTCATCGAGTTACAGGAGGTCCCCAGAACTTTCCTGGGCTCCTGGGGAGTCAGCAAGCGCTGGGGTAACTGGGCACGGGTCAGGAGCAGAGCTTGGCCTCAACCTTTCTGCGGGGCTTGGTCGGCTCCTTCCGGTCTTGCTCCCAGGGCCAGGAGCTCGGTACAGCTAGTTCTGGCATCTGTGGCCATCGCATCCCTGGGGAGGAGCCAGCAACTGCAGCCTAGTTCACCCCACAAAGGCCACACCGGCATCTCCTGCGTCTTGTGTCCAGGGCGACAAGATGCGGCAAAGCCCCGCCAGCAGTGCGACTCCGGCTCTGCCGCCGCTCCTGCCTCTGGCTCCGAACAAGCAGCCGCTTGTCCTCCTGCCCTCCCCTGCCAAGCAGAGCTGACTGATTGTTTAACCCTTCCCTCCCATTCCCTAGCTGGTGGGAGATCTTCAGAGGAGCAGAGTCACAGATGACATATCGCAGTTTCACAGAGACCCTGTGAAATGCTTCCAGCCAGCGAGCTCAGAATGCTGAGCATGCACTGCTGAACGGCCTGATGGTATAGGAAAGCACGTTTTGGGCAGGGGATTTAATAACAGCCTTTTATGAAGAGGGAGAGGCTGAGATCCCAGTTCCACTGTCATGAAATCCAGACAGAGGGATGATTAACTTTATTTTTAGGCTTGGCTGAATAATCAGGAGGTTTAAAGCTTTGCCTTCTCCATTTCACTTATTTTAGCAGGGGCTGTACTGGCACAGCTGGAAGCAAAAGCACACGGGGATTTTCAGAAGCGGCACCTCTCTTTCACTTCCAGGGATGTACTTCTGTGTCCAGCTGATGAGCCAGTGTTTCGATTGCTTTTTTTCCACAGCTCAGGGTGGTTACGTATCTCCCGAAAGCCAACCGTGTCCTGGGCTGCATCAAAAGAAGTCTTGACAGTCAGTCAAGGGAGGCGATTCTCCCCCTCTATTCTACACCTGAGACCCTACCTCAGATACTGGGTCCAGTTCTGGACTTCTCAACGTAAGAAGGACATAGAGGTCCTGGAACATGTCCAGAGGAGAGCAACTCAAATGATCAGATGGCAGGAACACCTCCCCGGTGAGGACAGGCTGAGCAAGTTGGGGTTGTTCAGCCTGGAGAATAGGAGGCTCTGAGGGGACTTTCTAGAAGCTATCCAGTATCTGCAGTGGGCTGCAAGAAAGCTGAGGTAGGGCTTTTTACATGGGTGTGTAGTGAGAGGACAAGGGGAAATGGTTATGAAGTTGAAGAGGGGAGATTTAGGTTAGCATTTAGGCAAAACTTCTGTCCTATGAGAGTGGTGAAATGCTGGAACAGGTTGCCCAAGGAATTCGTGGCTGCCCCATCCCTGGAAGTGTCAAAAGCCAGGTTGGCTGGGGTCCTGAGTAACCTGATCCAGTGAAGGTGTCCCCAGCTCTGCAGGGGGGTTGGAACAAGGTGGTCTTTAAGGTGCCTTCCAACCGTAACCATTCTGTGATTATGACCTTCTGGTGTGCGCTGGTCACACCCCTCTAGGTGGGAGAATGATGCTGCTGGAAGAACTCAAACATTTATCCAGAATAACTCTCTTCTCTTTTACTTCTCTTTCCCATACTGCAGTTTACAGCAGACTGGCTCTTACCTTCCCACCCAAAAGGCTTTCTAGCAGCAGCACCTGGAAACCAAAGTGTGGGCGATTTTGCTGAGGAATTCAGTGGCTGCAAAGGGCTGGTGGCACCAGCAAACATTGGCTGTATCAGGGGTTCCCAGGTGCTGCAAGTGGTAAAGCCGCTGCAAACAAAGCCATCCCCTGTGCCTGCTCTCGCATAGTCCATGCAGACAGCTTTATTCACCACTGCAGTCAGATGTTCAAAAGGGTGTGGGAGTGGGGAGGCTGTCATTTAGTAAAGTGAGATTTGGCCTGGGAATTTCCCCCTTCTCCTTTCGCTTCCCTCCAGCTGTGAAAAGGGTGGAGAGAGTAGGGATTCTCCCTCCTGCAGGAGGAAAATTCCCCCTCGCTGGGGTGAACGAACGCGCCTGACACAGCGATGGCTGTGCCGGGCTGCTGGCATTACGTGTTATGCTGCATGTATATGCGTCAGCCGCAAGGCTTTGGCACGACGCCGCAGCTGGAATTAACCTGCAGTAACCCCGCGCAGGGCTGCCTTGGCAGGGTGTGCCTGCCTGGGCTGCGCTGGAGTATGAAAGCCATTATAATCTGTTCATTCACGGGCTTAACGAGCCAGAGGGTTTTTCTTCCCCTGGCTTCTCCTGGAAGGGAGGAGGGTTTGGAAACAGTAATGCATAGTGTTCTCCATCCTGATGGGGCGTTTTATGCTTTAGCCAGCCCAGCCTGCCATGCCATCACGCCAACAAGTTTTAAAGTAACATTTTTTATTATGAACAAATAAAATTTCAGATCAGCACAACCAGATTTGTTTCCATATTAGTAGAAATTATTTCAAAAAGTTTTTTTCTTTTCCAGTACACAAAACAGAGATACTACTATATGCAGAAATTCCTAAGCTGTGAAAAATAGTATCCTACTCACATTTCAACAGTGACAGAGCTTAGACAATGTGCAGATTCAACTTTCCAATCCATCCCTGAATACCCGACACGTGGACATCTGTTCTTCACAATACCAGTGGGGCTGGGAACAGTTTTGGAAAAGAAAACAGTCCATGCTTCTGCCGGCAGCGGTGTGCGTGTGCTACCTACACATCCCATGTGTGGACTCGGCTGGTTGCAGAGAACCTCACCGCACCCCCGGGAGGCAGGACATAACTCCAGTTACAGATGGGGAAACTGAGGCACAGCGAGTTTCTAAGTGACTCTGTCCCACGGTCAGCGGCTAGCAAAACAGGTCCCAGAAGAATGGCTGCTCTAGCCATGAGGTTCCACTGCTGCCTGCCTTCTCTGCTTCCACCTTGCACAGACTCATTTAAGCTAAACATACAGATGACGTGTCCTGGATACAAACATGCCACCAAAAATATATATATATTTATAGGTATATATATATATCTCTCTCAAACAAAGTTCTACTTAAAGTGTTGTATCTGTTTCTTAATCTAACAAAAATTCTAACGCAAATACATTCAAAATCACCTGCACCCACAGTTCATGTAGGCAATTAAATAATTAAGAAACCCCTCAAATGTTCATAATTCAGCAAAGAAAAAAAAAAGAAAAAATTATGGCAAATAGCTGTCAATACTCCTATGTATATTAAAGAAAGATTTAAGGCACCCAGAGATATTTGCCAATCTACCTTTAAAGTGACTGGGCAAACACCAGGACTGTTTGGTTACAGCTCCTTAGCTTCCACCCTGATTCCAGATTCTGGACCTGAATCAGCACTTGAAATTTGAAAGGAACCCTTGATGTCAAACCCTGCTCTCCTGCTGAAAGGATATAAAATACTGCAGCGTGTCACGGTGTGCCGCTTCTCTACATAGGTTATGTCACACAACACTATCAGGGCACCAGGAGCAAGGAAATCAACTCTCTTTGCTTTCTCCCCTCCCCATACCCCTTTCAAATTACTAGCTGGAGCAAATTCATCCTCTCTGGAGACTTCCATGAGTTCAGAAGGGCTTAGCCTAGAGCTAAGTCAGCATGCAATTACAGAGCTAACAGTATTTTTATTTTTTGGAGGGCTTTTTCTGTTTGCTTTTTCTGTTTTTAAGTGGTAGAATGTAATTCCAGCCTCCAGGCAATCATGAGCCTCAGAGCAGTAAGGACACCAGGAACTGAAGGGCTCCTTACCCCATTTCTTGCTGTTGTACCTCTCTGCTGGAGACCACATTGCTCCCAGTGGTTCAAAACCTCAAAGGGTCCCACTGCTGAGCAACAACAAGGCCATGGTGGTGGCAAGGAGGGGAAAGAAGAACTTATTTTATGAGTAACAACTGTGCCCTTGTGAAGGGGAACATCACATTGCTGTCCTGGCTCCTGGCGAGTTTTCACAGCCGCAGGAGAAATGAAGCTGCAGAGACTCACTCCCGTGAAGCCTGCGTGGCTGCTATGTGGCAGAGCTGAGGCAAGGAAGTTGGCATCAGCTCTATCTCTGGCTTCCCTGGCTTGCCTAAATAAGGGGAGATGCTGCAAACCTCATTCCAACATCATCTCATTTTGGTAATTTCTTGCACTTTCCTCCAGCTCCCTTTGATGAATTTAAGCAAAAAAACCCACAATACTGGTGCTACAACTAATAATAACAATTAATAACAACGGGAGGACTTAAGGAAGAAAAAATGCACGTTCAGCCTAGTGAGGGTCTTGGGGCCACAGTCCCCACCACCTGAACTCAAGCTATTCTATCTGCAACTTGCATGAAACAGCACCTATGAGGACTTTTTTCCTCAGCATGCCCTCAAGCTGCATGCCCACATCAGCTCCGTGATACAACTGACCTTTCTGCTGCCTGCGCTGCCCTCACTGCCTGCCTCACCAGTGAATGGGTGAGGTGGTGACAGACCTTGCTGAGGGGGCTGGAAGACAAGCTAGGGGGGTAATAATCTGCTGCTTTTGACTCCCCTTCCTGCTCCTTCAGGAATGAGCTCTGAAGGAGCAGGGAACAGCAAATCACACTGGTGGACCCTGGGCAGCAAAGCCCAGAGGTGGTCCACCCTGGAGGTGTCTGCTTTCTCCAGTCCCCTCTGCCTTCTGGCCCTGCACTGGTGTTTCTCAGGCACTTATTAATTGACTAAGCAAAGCCCCCAAGAATGAGGACATCTGTTCCCGTTAACACCTTCACCCCTCCTACACCAGGCCTGTCACCCAGTGGAGACCCTGTCCATCCACGTAAAGCACGTAGAGCAGCTTAACTCAGCAGTGGAGCTTTGGTTTACATCCTTCTCCTGTCCATTTTGGCCAAGTCCTACTTTGTGGCAGGAGGCAAACAACACCACGCCAGGCTGGTGCTGCCCCGTGGCAGCCAGAGGCACACCCCTCTATCTGTCCCACTCCCCACTGTGGCTCTCCAAAGGGGCCAGGGAGCCCAAAACCAGGCGCTGCCTTCAGTCCTTGGAGGAACAGGGCATAGCGAGCAGTGCAGGCAGGGAGGCTGTGATACCAAAGCGAGCAGGTAATAAGGCCATCAAGGCTCCCAATGCCTGCTGCCACCACCAGATCCTCCAGGCCACTGTTGGACCAGGTTGGAGATCAGTCTGGGAGCTCTCCTTCTCAGCCAGAGAGAAGTGCTGAAGAGAAGACTTCCAAGAGACATCCTGGAGAGAGACAACTCTCTTTCTGATGTAAAGGAAGAAAATAAGGCCAGTTTTCCCAGGGAGAGCAGCTTAGCCGTGCCACATCTGCCTGCAGCCTTTGAGAAACAAGGAGGGACAGATGCAATTTTGGGGGTAAGGTGGTGGGAGAAGGACACTGACTAAGGCTCAACTCTTAACCTGTCTGGAAGAGGCTTCCCTTAGCTCTATGGTATTTAACCAGCTGCACTGGGCCTCCCAGGCTGCCTCCTAGCAGCTTCTCTGCCAGGGAGAGACCGGGACAACACAAAGTAAAAGACAGGGCAGAGGGGCTAGAGAGAACGAACGGAAAGGAGGACAGGGGTGGTCTTGCTTTATAAAGGCAGAGTCCTAGATCTTAAGTACATAATGTAAAATACAGTGTGGGAGGGGGTTAAAACTCATTATCGTTATCTTAAGCTATCTGGTAGCATTATTCAGTAGTTAGTAAACAGAACATTAAACCTGTGTCCAGCGTGTTCAGAGGGGTCAGGAAGGGACAAAGGGAGAAAATAGGAGGGAGGAAAGGTGTATGTGAGGGGGGAGCAGAAATTCAGCCACTCTTCTGACTTCCGTCTCCAGTGCGCATTTTCCGAGCTAGGATAACCTCCTTGGAGACCTTCTTGCGATCGCTGGCCAGCCCCAGGAGGCACATGAGGTCAATGAAGGCTGTGGTTATGTTGAAGCGCCAGCCAAACTCACTGGTAGAGTAGTCATAGGGAAAAGTGTGGTGGTAGTTGTGGAAGCCTTCTCCTGCAAAACATGACCAGGGAGAGGATATTGCAAAGCTCTAGGTGATGGCTCCTTTATCTTGGCCTGAAGTGCCACGTTCCTGAAAGGGGCTTTGGATTGAGTCCAGCCTCCTCTCTGCTCTCAGCCCAGTTTCACCTCTTTACACTCTAATCCATCTCATTTAGACATGATCCAGGATGCCCAGACCGGCCCAATGAAGCAATGAGGACCTATGGTGCTTTAGAGGAAAACGAACATGTGCTGAGGAACTCTGAAAGGCCCTGGCTCACTGACTGCACCGAAGCACCACAGGAATCCCAACTTTTTTCCTCTGCCACCAAGAGAAACCTTCTAGTAGTGGTTGAAGTACCAGCTAGATCTGTAGCAAGTGCCCAGTAAGACAGGTCAATCAATGCTGGCTTCGGTGCTCAGCCCTTCAATGAGATCATCTGGATTTCTGCTCTTACTCCCCTGAACCTCTGCAGTTCAGATAACTTCCTACTGAAAACACAAAAGCAAATCCTTTTATGGTGCAAATGGGTGTAGCCCCAGTGACATACAGTGATACAAACCAACTAAGGATTTGCACTTCAGAGAACAAATCAGGGTGAATGCTGACCTTAGGAGGTACTTTCCTAGGTCCCCAAATTTTCAGGAAAACACATGAGATGATATGGTTTGTCTCCTTCGCAGGTACCCCCGAGATGACCAGCTGCCCAGAGAACATGCTCAAATGTACATCTGCTGGTTTTCAAGTTGACAAATCTAAGACAGATAACTGGAGACTGCGGTGCGTGTTTTCCAGTCTGGTGAGCAGGTCAGAGAGACCTCTGAGCAGGGCAAATAAAATATTGCTATTGAGATAAGGAAGTGTTAGGTGTAGCAGAGTCCTTTCCAGCCCTGGGGGAGGCTGGTGGGAGCTGATAACCCTATTGCCCTCATGTACTCACTAGCCAGCCTGGGAAACAACCCCAGATGCACAGGCTACAGAGGAAGGGCATAAGGGGAAATGGGGACACCTGAACTCAAAGAAATTACTAGAAGCAGATGCATCCTCAAGGGCCAGTCCCTGCTCTACAGTCTATCTGCAGCAAAAGACATGGGTGTTGAACATACCTAAGGCCCCCATGCTGACCAGAGGGTTCTCCCGTGGGTTGATGTTCTTATCGTATGGCCGGTTGCCAAACATGTGAGCAGCACTGTTCACTAGCCAAGTAGCATTGAGCCCTAAGGCGTAGCGCAGGATGGCTGGAATGAAGAAGCTGATGGTGATGGATTCATCCCAAAAGTACCAGGGCACTACAGTGGGCACCACGAAGCACATCAACACCACTGAGGGCTTGTAGTACCTGAAAAGGAAGGGGCCGGGAAGACAGGGCTCAGTGGCAAAGGCAGGACAGGAAGGGCTGTTTCAGTCCTCCCTTTGGAGGATTTACACTTAGCTGTACAGAGAGAAATCAAGTGTAGAAACACTTCACCTCCAAGTCCCGTATCTTTTAGCCTGAATCATCTTCATGAGTGATCTGGACAAGAGGATCAAGTACACCCTTAGTAAGTTTGCTGACAACACTGAGCTGGGGGACATGTTGATCTACCTGATCTACAGAGAGACCTGGACAGGCTGGATCGATGGGTTGATACCAATGGTATGAAGTTCAACAAGGCCAAATGCCAGGTCCTGCACTTGGCTCACAACAACCCCTGCAGTGCTACAGGCTTGAGGCAGAATGGCTGGAAAGCTGCCCAGCAGAGAGGGACCTGGGGATGTTACCAGGTGGCAGTGCCCAAGCCTACAGCATCACGGCTTGCGTCAGGAACAGCACTACCAGTAGGACCAGGGAAGTGCTTTTATCCCTGTACTCAACACTTGTGAGGCCACATCTCAAATACTGTGCTTGGTTTTGGGCTCCTCACTACGAGGACACTGAAGTGCTGGATCAGGTCCAAAGAAGGGCCATGAAGCTGGTGAAGGGTCTGGAGCACGAGTCTTATAAGGAGTAGCTGAGAGAACTGGGGCCGTTTAGCCTGGAGAAAAGGATGCTTGTGGAGACCAACACAACTACCTGAAAGGAGGGTGCAGTGGGGCGGGCATCAGTCTGTTCAGTCAAGTGACAACTGATAGGCTAAGAGGAAACTACCTCAGCTTGTGCCAAGGGAGGTTTAGATTGGATATTAGAAAGAACTTTACTGAAAGGGCTATCAGACATTGAAACAGGCTGCCCAAGGCAGTGCTGGAGTTCTCATCTTTGGAGGTACTTAAGAGTTGTGTAGACATAGGGATATAGTTTAGCCTAGGACTTGTCAGCATTGAGTTAATGGTTGGAGCAGATGATCTTGAAGGTCTTTTCTAACCTAGGAAATTCTGTAGGTGTACAGAAGACATGCCTGGAAACTTCCAAGTCTTATCACTGGGCAGGAGACTCAGACTGAAGTCCTGCTCGCCCTGTCTTAATGTCACATGTGCACAAAGCAATGTCCCCATCATCATGCATCCAGCACCAGCTGCTGCTTTGAGTTTCTCCTGCCATTTGCCTCTCAGCTATGTTGGCCCCATAAAGGCAAACTTGTGCTTGCAGAAGGTCCCTTCTCTGGCTCCAGCCCAGTGGTGCAGCTCCTCTTTGCAGACTTGACTCTGCCTAGCAACACACCCCACCAACACATGCAAGCAAGGAATGCCTTTGCCATCAAACAGATGGGCGTGTGGGGTCTGTCATACTAGAGCGATGAAAGTAGAGAAGGCTGAACCACTATGATGACCCACAAGAAAAATGCCAGGAACTAAAAGGATAGATCTTTCTTTGTTCATCTGGGACTGAACTCACCACCCAAGTGAGATTACTATATGGGTTCAGTTCCCCCATACCTGCAGCATCTTCTAGAGATCAGTCCCAGTATAGCAGCAACTCCATTCAAAAGGCACCAGTGAATCAAGACTGTCCTTCCAAATTATTGCCTCTTATGTCCTCATTTTCAACTAGTCTTTCACTGTTTCTAGGAGACCGATGTGAGAGGGGGAGAGGTGTAAAACCACAACATCTCCAAGGACAGCCCAGGCCCCCAGACACGTGGGCTCTGGGCCAGTCAAAGCAGCAGCTGGGATGCAGGCAGGCAGGTGTGGAGGTAGTTTGGGGTGGGAAGCTCAGCCCACTGGTGGCAACATGCTACAGGGTAGCTGGGCAAAAGACCAACTCCTAAATAATTCCTATTGGAGAGGCACAGCTAATTTCTCACAGCAAAGCCTTGGGCAGATCAAAAACTCAAAGGCATTTGGGGTCTCCAGCCCATTTGCAGGGTGCCTACTCCATCCTGCATGGTTCTGTGCTGGGGATGACCCCACCACTCACCTCCGCTGGAACATCACCACTTTGTCAGCCTTTAAGTCACTCAAGTCCAGCTTCTGGCCTTTCTCTATGACATCAGGGTGTTTACGCACCAGCAGCCAGCCAATATGAGAGAAGAAGAAGCCCCGCATGGCGTTGTGTGGGTCCGCGTCGGTCTCAGAGAACTTGTGATGGACACGGTGGTCCCGGCACCACTCATAGATGTCATTCTGCAAGGCAACAGGAATGTGCTCTTCAAATTAACAAAAGGGCCTAAAAAACAGATACCTAAGTCACATTGACCTGAACTCGTATCAGTCATCGTGTCTTTCATTAGAGATTAGGAGTGTTGTCATTTAAAACAAAGGTTGAATTACTTTTGCTCAACCACTTAAACTTTCTTTGCAATCTGCTTCTTTCAAAGGTGGGCTGCCTTTTCTCTATGGTGTTTTTTTTCCCTAGTTGGCTAACTTTACGCTTTGATTTGCACATCCTCTACAGCATCACAGGCTCTGATTGCTCGGCCTGTTTCCCACCCCTGCAACAGCCAGCCCTCATTGGCCAGCTGGTACCTCTGTGCATCTCTTTTCAGTCACTTGTCCCCTAGAGGGTGCCTACACTGTGCCAGCTGGCATTGACCAACTTGCCCCTTCACTTCACCCTGACATTTTCCATGGGTCAACCTGCCTTACTTTTCCTGGGATTGTCAAATCTGTTCTGTTTAACTTAAAATTAGGGCCCCCTTTTAGAAACAGAATAAAACCACACCAATTCCATGGCAGTTATCAAAAATACCCACGACAGCTCCGTAACGGTTTAATTTCAGATGCAAAACCAATACAGTTTGGAAAAGGGCAAAGCTTTCATGGTTTATATTAAGAAGGGTTTGTTTTAGCTAGTTTTAAGGAAATATTTTGATGAGCCTGTGCTTACTCCTATATACCAAAATTCTGATGTGCTTAAAGCAATGTATTAAGCTACCCTAGAAAACCAAACAGAGATCCAAGCATGCCTCTGTTGCCTGCATTACACAAAAGGCTCTTTAATCTCCTAAGCACCTTTCCTTAAAACACTTTGAAGGCAGGAAAGCAACACAATCACCCCTATTTCTCCCCTGGAAAGACCAAATGACTTATCCACACAGGAAGCCTGCAGCAGAGACACAACTCATCAAGTTCCTTTCTAAGTGCTGTTACTTGTCCTCCTTAAACTGAGATAAAGTTATTTACTTGCAGGCCATGCAATCAGGCAATCACAGAGACTAGTCAGGATTCAACTCTCATTTGTTTGCACGTAGCAGGAACTGCTGCCTTGCTGCCTGCCTTCAGTAGCACTTTCCTCCAAGCAGCACCAGCCCTCACTGCTGGTAGCCACTTCACTGCCCGTGAAGGGGTGTCCTAGCAGCCTTCCCTATCTAGTAAGTGCTTAAACACAACCAGTACCTATGCTAGAGACGTTTCTCCTTTGACCTGTCTCTTCCACGTTTCAGCATCAAATAACACGAGAGAGCCTGGCCTGAAAGCTGACGGACAGCTCGGGTTTACACCTCTGGGGAGGCTTTCCCTGTCGTCTGGAAACTCTTCTGCTGGAGGCAAGAGAGTGGTTTCTTTGGAAAGAAAGCACTTACCACAGCTGGAATATTATCGTATCTCTTTCACCACAAACACGAATAGGGGTTCTCAAAGCTGAAGAGCCAAGTATCTTGATCCAAACCTTACCACATCATCTCTTCTACAGATTGTATTTTGGGACCACTTCTAACCACAACCCTCTGTTTGAAAATCATGGCTTCTGGAGACCTGTGTGCAAAGCCTAGGAAAATGCCTCCTTCTTTGGGAGCTTTCAGCTACAGACTATAACCAGCTTCTGCTGTTCTGCAGCTGCCTGGTCTTGCAGATGAAGGATCCTACTAGGGCAGAATTCCCAAACTCTCTGAAATCAGAAGCCACAGGTCTCTGAGCTGCCAACATGCATTTTCTGCCTGACTTTGAGAAAATCTAGTCTTCTCTGGTCTTAAAATGTTACTGGTCTCATCTTAGGACTGCTGCCACTAACAGAAATGAAGCAAATGGAAAATAAACCTATTGATTTCACTGAAAGTAACTACTAAAAATATAAATCCATGGAGAATGGCACTGAATTTTCAGTAAAACTTTGGATTAGTTCCTATTGAAGCTGAAATATGTGTCTGTCTCTCATCTTTGTCTTTTTCTATCCTCTACAGCAAAAGCTCAGCAAATTCCTTCCCCCTTTGCCCTATAACCCTGTGAAAGATGGCCCTGTATGGTACTAGCTAATGTACAGCAACCCATCCTCTTCCCTCCCTGAGTGCTGGACCCGTAGCTGGAATCAGCAGCTTTGTCATTCCTCTTCCTCATAAATGACCCTAGTTTGGTTCTAACAGAGCATAGGAAAGTCAATGCTGTTTTAGAGTTTTCAAGGCTAAAGAAACCCCATCCCCACTGTGTTCTGATTACATGTCAATGAAGCGATAACCTCTGCAGCCACAGAGGGGAAAGGAAGATAATGTCTCTAAAATAATACCTGGTCCACTTGGGCTTTACTCTTCTCCCCTGTCAGCTGGAGAATGACTTAGGGCCACAGCACAGATAATTTTCTGTATGCAGTCTTCTGTCAGGAAGCGCTGCACCCTGCCATGCTTCCAGGCACTGCCTGCACAGGAGCAAGCCTGTATGGAGTCCCTTCAAGCATAGCTGGAGGATGGAGTACCATCAGAGCTGCCTCACAGCAGCAAACCCAAGAGAACATGAGGATTTTTCTGAGCCCTGCCAATCTGGGTTCTCACTCTGATTTCTTTTAAAGGGCTCTCCAGAGTTACGCAATATCCTGAAGTGCTGATCAGCTGCTGCAGTCACTAGTGCCGCTTTGAATGAGCCCTACCCCCTTCCCCTTGAAATATCACTGATCTGGAAGCCAGTGATGTAACTTACAACAGGGCTACTCCTAAATGTCACTCTTCCAAACCACACAAGTACCCCCCTAACTGCATAATTTCAACAAGTTCTTGCTTTTTCTGCAGCAGCAAATTCCACGGCCTGGCCCCCTGAGCTGTGCAGATGCCTACCCCTTCTCAGGCATGAATAGGAGGGTAAGGCAACACCAGGAGAGCACTTAGCACTGCCACACCTTGAGGGAAAGGTACATTCCAGCTTTGGAGAGCTTCATCCCTGCTGTTGGGCTAAGCTCCTCTCACCGCTCAGTGCACCTCAGTCACCTTGTCAGGGGACCAGCTAAAGACAGACACTAACACTGCAGTGTTAGATGGAAAGGGCAGGTTGTTTCTTAATAAGGGGTTGTAGGAGAGATGCTCTCCATTAGCATGTACCCCATATCTAAGACAAGTAGTACTTTCTTCTGAGGACCAGTGTCACATTGAGGAGACGCTTACCTGGAAGGCCATGGAGTTTGCAATTGTCAAGAAGATCCGTAGGGGCAACGTGGCTTTGTAGGACCGATGGCTCCAAAGGCGATGAGAGCCAGCTGTTATCCCCAGAGCAGCCAACATGAAATACAGAAAGGCTGAAAAAGTGAAAAAAAAAGTGTTGAAGCAGTTAGAGCAAGACAGCCTGCAGCAAAGTTCTGGGCAGAGAAACACAATGGCACATCCTCCCCCAAAGCTGTATAAGCAAGAGAGGAATCCAAGGCACAGACTACAGCAATAAAAACCGATGTAAGGGTGCCCAATCTACCACAGACTTGCTCAGCAACGTGAGGCAGTTTTGACAAAGGAGTAAGCTCCTCCTTAGTAAACTTGTCACAAGGGTTATTTTTTCAGCAGTGTCATGTCATAGTGGCAGGATCATCACAACCATAAGAAGCACTACCTGTGATAACAGCTCTGTAGCAAATCAGGGAACAGATTCCTCTCTTTCCTCACTCCCCAAATAATCAAGGGTCTTGGTTGCTTATCTCACAACTCCTTACTCAACGTCTTTAACATTCTTTTCATCTATGGGTGGTAGATGGTCTTAGAGTTCTTCAGGAGGACAGCTCAGCCCAGGGACAGGCTTCTCTTCTGTTGCTTTTCTGAGTAGAAGTTGCCCAGAAAAAGATCACAGAATCATAGAATCATTAGGGATTGGAAGGGACCTCAAAAGATCATCCAGTCCAATCCCCCGACACAGCAGGATCACCTAGACCAAGTCACACAGGAACACATCCAGGTGGGTCTTAAACTTGTCCAGTGAAGGAGACTCCACAACCTCCCTGACTCCACAACCTCCGTCACCCTCATTGTGAAGAAGTTCCTTCTCATATTTATGTGGAACCTCCTCTGCTCCAGCTTACACCCACTGCCCCTCGTCCTATCACTAGACGACATCGAGAAGAGCCTGGCTCCATCCTCCTGACACCCACCCTTCAAATTAAAAAACAAAAAAAAGACAAGACATAACTAACCCACTGCAGCCTGGGCTTCACCTTTAACTCCACCACTGACTTCAAATCTGCCCAGGAGTTCCCATTCTCAACCTCTTTTTGATCCCAAATTTTGCTCCATTTATGGAAGAAAACTACAAGGTCAACAACTTGTTGCAAGTTGTGCCCATGGCCGGGACAACAGTTGCTGGGCCCACCTGATCTTGAAACTGCTTCACACATTCCCTTTCCACCAAGGTTAAGAAGGAATTCCTTGGCCTTCTGGCAGCTAGTAAAACACTACAACCCTCTCTCTTTGGTTCATGTATTTATGTTTGCCCTGATCTGTGTGTTCCTGAATGGTTTTTTGGGACCTCTGGAATTCAAGCTGGGTTCCAACATCTGGTCCTAGAACTAAAATGGAGAAAAGACACCAATAGGGTCATAGCAGCATTACACTAGGAAGCTGGGGATAAGAAGAAATTTGGAACTGAAAATTAACTCTAGGAAGGAAGAGTAAAAAGCGTTTGGCAGATCAACTAAAGGGCATTCTACAGCTAGTTTGCCCTGCAAACTCAAGAGGGAGGGGTGCATAGGTCAACTGATCCACCTTCAGTCCCCTGGGAGGAAGGTCTGCCTTCCTACCAATCCCCCAAGTGACACTCTGTCCTTGGTAGAAATGTGCAGATTGCAGAGGCTCAATCATACTACAGCTCCTTACTCTTATGCTAAAGCTGTGGATAAGAATTGATGGTATGCTTGACAATGCCATTCAGTCCAGCCAAATGGCTCTAATCCTGAATTCAGAAAATAGATACTCTGCTAGAAACTTGTTTAGAATCAGAGATCTGAGACATGCATCACACAGATAATCCAAGCTTTATTTCCTATCATCTCTGGCTCCTTCTTCCTTTTGTCGCCTCCTTTTTGTTCTTCTGCATTCCAAACCTAATTTCTTACCAGCTAAAAGTTGGTCTTGGACAAAGAACATCTTCTTCTGGCACCTCAAACTTGCATAAACCCTCCACACTCGCATCCTGCTGTGTAACAGAAACCTTCCTTGCCAGCTCATCTGACCTTGACTTCCTTTGCTGAATGCAGTGCAAGTCTCAGACCAGCACACCTCTGCCTCATGGCTCACAGCACCTCCGCAGTGTCTCGGAGGAGCCAAGCTGCCACTGGTTGTAGCTGATTTATAAAGCATGAAGAGGGATAACAACTCACACAATGCAGCAAACATTTGCACAAGACTATGGAGCTAAGCAAAGTTCATGAAGCTGGCCAAACCTGGAAGGGATGGATGCTCGAGCAGGGCATTTAGTTCAGGTGTCCCCATGGCTGCACCATGCCCCACCATGCTGACTTGGAAGGCTAAGAAACAGTTCATGAGCTGATGGTTTTAGATTTTAAGACTCATTTAAAATGTCATACTTTAGAGCAAACTGTGGAAAAAGCACCTACTCTGATCTGCACCACCTCTGTGGCCTCAGACACTTCAATAACAATGAAAGCTGCACCTGGATGTTTCAGGCACTTCCTGCTAGTAGCAGAAGCATGACCCACCACTGTTCCTTGAACAGCTAGACCCTCCAAAATGCATTTCTTAAAAACCTCTGGGCAACTTTACAGCTGCAGTACACTCTTCCATAGCTGAGGTATGTTTCCAAGGGTGGCAAGCAGTTTATGACAGAGATTAAAGCAGCACTGAGGAATCTGGATTTAACCCCCAACCTGTACAGACTGTATGAAAAACACCAGACAGGGAGACCATGATAAAACAACAGCAGCTTGCAATGGACCTGTGCACTGGGCACACAAGAGAACTATGCCATCTCTCATGATCTTCAACAGGACTAAATGCCAGGCTACATGAGTAAAAGCCCTGTTTAAAACCCCAAGTTCAGGCTTCCCTGTCTGGTCAGTGCTCACATGCTGACTGGTAATTTTTTGGTAAAAGAAGCCTCCAGGAAGACGACTCTGGCTGAGGACTGTGGTATTTACACACTGCAAGAAGAAAGGTCACCTGTATCTCTTTTACACAGCAATTCTCAGAATTCATCTGTGTATATCCCTTTTGGGA
Organism: Rhinopomastus cyanomelas; assembly: GCA_013400115.1. NCBI lineage: Eukaryota > Metazoa > Chordata > Aves > Bucerotiformes > Rhinopomastidae > Rhinopomastus > Rhinopomastus cyanomelas. The sequence goes on along the minus strand of VXBP01001113.1, from coordinate 320,690 downwards.
AAAGAAGACATCAGGAACAAAATCACACTAGCAGGCACAAGAAATCACAGAAGAGACATGCTGGGGACACCAACAGACCCATACACCAGACACATTTTTGGTAGCCCTGTCTGAAAGCTTTTGTTAAAAACATGGAAAGAATACCCACTGCTTTCAGATGTCCTGGCACAGAACAGTCACAGCCTTCATCCAAAGCCCATGAACCTCAGCAACTCATGCTGACTTCTCTCAGAGTTGCATCCCAGGCCACTACACAACTATCTAATGATACTCCTGTGCTGCCTTGCCTCTTGCCCATGTACAGCAGCTGTAGTTTATTTAATGAGCAGATGCTTTTCGTAGGGAAAGAGCTGATTCTCAGTCTACGCATACATGGCACCCAGCCCCACAAAAACCCAAACCTTACTTGGGGACTACTGGCTCCACCCAGCCACACCTGAGTTGTTTTGATAGTGACAGGATATAGACAGTCAGGCTGAAAAGCCTGGTGGAAACTGAGAAATCCAGCATCCTAATGATTCAGAGGGTTTATTCATGCAAACAGGTAGAGGGAATCAACATGCTGCAGGGAAGAAGAAAACCTCCTCCAAGATCATCCACTAGGAATGAAATTGGAAAGAGAGAAGGTGAAATAGAAGCACAGATTTTCACAGCTGCTTTGTGAAGCAGCCTCAAACTGAAGGGCTTAGGCACTCCATTAGCTGAGGTTTCAAAGTCATTTTCGACATCATACCCAAGATCTGCAAGACTGTCAAATCACAGGTGATGTTCCCAATGACCCACTCAACTGGAATACGAAGAATTATGACCACTGGCAGTCATATGCACTCATTGCTCCAAACATCAAAGCCAAAACATTCTGGATTCAGTCATAAGACTAGTTAGCCTTTACCTCTTTAGGGCCCAGATTCAGACCTCAAGTTATGAAGAGAAGCTAGGAATGTGCTAAAGGCATTGTCACTGCAGTCAGCACCAAAGATGTTTACATGAAGAGCTGTCCCGGTTCCAGCAGGTGCCATTGAGCATCTGCTCAGTGCAAGGAAAAACTACAGCTCTGGATTATACCTCCTTGCCTCCTAGTCCTGCTAGCCAAGTGGGCTGTGCTATTCTTAAGACAAAGATGCCAAGAGCAAGGAAACATGTAGGCTCCATGAGGGAACAATGTTTAGGAGGAGCAGTAGCATCTACTGTTGCTAAAACCTTACTTCCCTATCTTGCAAAAATCAGAACCTCCCCTCCATGTTTAGAGAAGCATGCCACCTGCTAGTTAAGCTGGAGGGGACACTAAGCAGAGGTGTTGCCAACATCAGTCTTTCTTGATCAGAAAGTAGCAAAAAACTTCTCTAAGAGTTTTGCCAGACCCATCCCAGGAGGTAGAACTGGCTGAGATTTTCAAGCTGTCAGTGGCCTAAATTATCCAACAAGATGCTTTTTGATTCAAAGATGACGTGGCAGCAACAAAAACAAAAAGCTATCAGCCCCTGCTTCTGCCACCACTGGTATTTCAGGGAGCTGGGATCTTGTTGGAGCACCACATCAAGCAGAGCCGTCACTGTTTTGGAGAGGTAGCTGGCTAGGCCAAGAGGGGTTAACACAAATATCATCAGTTTGCTGCACCTCAGGCAGGTTTGACAAAGTGCAAATCATGTTTCCAAGGAGGCTTAAAGCAGTTACAGAAGAAGCTGTCCATCACCTTTGTGTCCTGCCCTTCCAAACTCAGTGTTTATGCTGCTTGACAAATGCAGTGAAATCTGCCCTGTGACCCCTGAAAAGTCTGCACGGGACTTTGTTGAGTGCAGTGGAGAAGACAGTAAATAAAAGGGGTGCTGGCTAGAAAGCCACAGTGCTGGAAGGGCTCAGAGAGCTCTCACTATGGTGAGCTTTCACCTGACCAACAACTCCAGCTTGTTCTCGGCAGCTCTGTACCAGAAAGAGATCAGAGGATACAATGCACACAGCAATGCAGAACAGCAAACAATGAGGAAGGCAGAGCTGGAGAGCTTGAGAGACAAAGAGGAACTAGCACACAGAGAAATGAAAACAAAAGAGGACACAGTCATCAATGTAACTGGTTTCAGAGAGACAGGAACATCAAGAAGACTGTGGCCTGGATGAAGAGAGTTTAAGCAGGGGATTGTTCCTTGTAATAACATACAGAACACAGGTCAGCTATCAGGCACCCCAGAAGAGAACATCTGGGATCACGTTAATTTTATATTATACGTACACGGCCCGAGGAAGGAATGAGCTGAAAAACAAAGAAAGAAACAAAGGAAAAGCCCAGCTGCTCCAGAACTACACCGAGAGAGCTGCTCTGCCTTCAGTGTATTGCTGGGAGCAACGTACGTTTCTGCTGCTCTGTCTTTGTGTGTAAAAGGGGAACCCTAGTCCTCTCCTTGTTAAGGCTGCAAAAATAAAAGCAAGTCACTGAGATGACAGACACAGATACCTTCTGTATGCTAAAGAAAGGTATGAGCTGAGAAAAGGGCAGTTCAAGAAAGAGCAAAGAACCTTGCTGAGAAGCCAGAGCTGTGGAGGAGCCGAGTATCCCAGTTCATTCAGCTCTGGAAAGCTCTGACTTCTCTGCAGGGTACAGGGAGGGCTGTTCCTTTCTCACATAAAGTGGCAGGGCTGCAGGGCAGGGAGTTCTGTGGAGCTACATCAGGTTTGATACGGCAGGATGGATCTTCAGCCGAGCCAGAACAGTTCCCAGTTTAGTTCCCCAAAATCCATGCTCTTCTCCCATTTCCCCAACATCTGTCACTCCAGAAGCAACCCAGGAATCATGCAGTGCCTCACAGTGGCAGGAGAGCAACTGGCACGTCGCATAATTCGGCTGAAGGAGGCGAGCAGAAGTGACTGGCAGCAGGTACAAAGCAAAGCAGAGTCCCCAAAAACGCCACAGAATGCCAGACATCCTTGAACAGGCATGTGGTTGCAAAGACACTGTCTTAGAGACCATACTGGGGCAAAGGTGGGGCTTAGCACAATGCAAAGCACAGCAACCTTCAGCATCAACATGCTCACGCCCACCAAAGTATCTCAAGAGAACTCAACAGACAAGGGTTGGATGGGTTTGGATGTCACGGTGGATCTCAGCAGCTTGAAATAAAACTTGTAAACCTGACTGTCCCTTTCCCTGCTCCTTGCCCCAGTCCCTGGAGGATATATGGCTGGGGTTGGAGGTCCCAGGCTGTCAGCTTAGTGAGTAAGAAGCTAGCAGCCCTGACAAGCCTCCAGGTGAAAGCCCAGGGATGGGACACACACAGCCCTGAAATGCTGCTCCAAGGTCATGCTGAGGCTGCATGTTCTGCCCAGTCCTACCACCCTAGGGATGAGTACAGCCTGTCATGTTTTCATAAAGGTAAGGTCCAATAAAGTCTTTTTTCACATAACATCTATGCTCCCTCAAAGCCATGCTGTCTGCACGGAGCCTCTGCTTTTGCAGATGCTGTAGCTGGCCTCTGACCAAGTTCTGTGACCTCCAGTGATGCTGGAGACATGGTTTTATGGTCTCAAATTAGACTGCCACTTTTTGTTTCAGGATGCTCCATTTTGCAGAAAGGCAACCTCTCTACCTTCCCACTGGGACCCTTTGGGGTCCACATAAAGGCTGGTGGCAAGCAAGGCTACCCACAGCTTGGGCCTGGGGCCCAGCTGCCTTTCAAACAGTCAAAGGAGAAGCTTGGTTCCTACCCAAGACAGTGTCTCTGAGAAAGGGATGTTTTGCCTAGCTACCTTCTGCTGGGTTGTGCTTTCCACTGGAATTTGCTGCCTGGAGAGCTGCTTATTTACTTTTTGAAAGTTGTCAGGCTTAGTTCTGGGATGACGGGGGCTAATCTGTGCTTGTGTAAGAATCAAAGAAGACCTGAGCTTCAGACTTAAGTTTCACTTCTATCCTCAGCACAACTGCATTTTGTCTCCTTCCCCTCACACACACACGTAGAAGCTCTGCAGGATTTACCCCCACCCTTGGTCAAGACAGGAATGCTTCTTGTCTTTGGGCAGCACCCTCATGCCAAATAATGCCCTGTACCTCACCTCCACAGCCACCCCTCAGAGTGCTCCTGCTTTTCCTAACTTTCTAGGACTGTCATTGTACTCCAAACATTTTTCTGTGCTTTACTCCACAAGTGGCTGCATGTTCAGGTGTAGAATACTGCCAAGACCGATACCTCTGAATCAAGTTTGTTCTTTCAGCAGCCATGCAGCTGCCTGCCAAATCCTCCCATCTCACATATGACCTTCTAACAGACACTAGCAAGCCCTCCCACAGCTTGTTGTGAAGCTGGCTGAGTAGCTTCTTTTAACAAAAGACCTCCACTTCCTTATTCGTCCTCCACGAGTCTGTAGGCCTGGAGGAAAAACAAGGAATACCACCCAACAGAACTGAGGTTTGCAGATGCTGAGAATCCGGTGCAGAAATACACTTACCCCATGCCAACGTCTGGATCTTTGCAGAAGGTATCAGCGTCAACCCAAATATGGCCCCTAGATGCAGCAGGCTCATAAGGATGATATTCCTCCAGACATATCGTAAAGGGGGCTTGGGGCCCTCTTTCTCTCGGTAGGTCTCATCAAAGATATCATCTACCATGCCCCGGTCTCCTGCCAAGTCCTCATGATTGATTAAGTTCTTATCCACGACAGCATTCCCATTCCTGTTCATCCGGGAGGTGATAGTACCAACAGTGATGGTGCCAGAAGCAGAGGAGAACTCCTTGGAGAGTCAGCAATGGACATTTTCAAGAAAGAGAAAGGGAAAACAAAGTAAGAAATTGTCAGTTACCAGTGTGGAGGACAGAAACACAAGAGCTAGGCTGACAGGACCAAAACTTGCAGCCTGCAGTTCCTCTGTCAGGCTCCATTCTTTCAGCTGGCACCAAGAGCCAGAACAGCCGAGTGAGGTCCCACATAGTCATGACCTGTGAGAGAAGTGGCCTGATCTTTCCGGGACAAGGAAGTGAATGGTGGGCAAGTTGTAAAAAGTAAAGAAAAATTATTGAAAGTCAGCCTTTTCCACCAGCGACTTGGGTGAGATCATCTGCAGGCGGCAGGGATTTAATCTTCCTACAATTTTCTTAGTGGGCATTTTTAGGTGAATTTATGGTCTGGGCTTGTGCAAAAGCTGACAACAATACGGGAAATCTTGTGAATGAACAAGCAGGTGGGAGAAAAATATGGTCTGAAACACGGCCTTATTATAAATCACTGGGCTGCTCCTGATATCCTGGCTCTTTGTGTCACGCACCAGGGATCACTGGGGCAACCTGCCTCACCTTCCCGGCTGGGACGTGACAATACTTATGTACCTGGTGATCAGTGGAGTGACATGTCAGACCTACAGTCCTGTTCCATGCCTGCTGCTAAGCCTCTTTCCCTCGCCCGCTTTCCACCCACAGGGAAACTGAGGCATGGGAAGACAATCCTCTGAGCCAAGGCCACCGGCATGCAGAGAGGAAGTTTCAAGCAGCGACTTGGCTCGGCCTGGCTCCCGGCTGCGTCCTGTAACTGTGACACAACATTCCCTCTGCACACGCTTGTTTGCCCTGTCTGAGTGACAGCCAGCCTGATCAGGCATGCGTGACGAAAGGAGCAGGCAGGACTGACCCTAATGAGACAGGTCATTGAACCCTGAATCACCAATTTTCATCTCCACCATGACAGCTGCATGCTCATTGGTACTCGCAGCCCTTTGTCAGGCTGAGCCCACAGGTGCCAAGCACATGGGATGTGAGTGATGGGAGGGCACGCTGCCCCCATGTCCTCACCTCCTGGGAACCTGCCTGAAGGGCATGTTCCTGGCTGCCTGCACTGATGCCTCCACATGCGAAGAGGCAGTAAAGGTCACCCAGCAAGAAGGGGAGAGCCAGGACGGCAGGACGTGGCGTGGCCAAACTAGGAAAACTCTGTTTCCCAATAGAAATCTCTTCCGAATTAGCAGCAGATTCCCTCCCAGGCACCTGGGATCCGTGCAAGACCACCATCGTGCTGTGGCCTAATTTCCTGAGGGACGCATTTTAAAATTAGGACAGGCAGCCTGAGTGACCACTCCAACCCCTCCCTTTCCCATGGGGAGAAACTAGAAGGGTTATGGACATACCTTCCTATGGGGAGGAGCTGTCAAAGCTGACAGATTCCCCATGTTTGGGAAGTAAAATGATCCTACAGAGGGAACCTTCAAAGTTTTTTCTTCTGGAACCAAAAAAAGTATCCTGCTGCTTTCTCCCAACAGAGACAGCTGCCAAATCTGGACTGGCTCCCCCTCCCTCATGGCTATAGGCTGTCACAGTCTGCTTTCTCCATTAGTGTTTTGGGGGTATCCTATTCTAACCTGCTGGAGAATTTAGACAAAATCCCCCCAAAAGCAGTCATAAGAAATGTCCTCTAATCTAGAAATTTGCCAAGGAAAAGTCCTACCTCTCCTGAAGCGTCAGATAGTCTCATCTGGCGTTTTGGCAAGAAGGCACAATTTTCTTCCTTGGCTGGAATCAAGCCATCAAAAAGACCTAAGACTTGTCTAAGCAGGAAGAATTCCCAACAAAGATCTGCTGATATAATTAGATGGGTAACGCTCCCCATATGGACATGCTGCTTCCAGAGTAAGAATGTGGGGTTGGAGTTGCATTTTCTCTTCTGCAATAACTTATGTCAATGTCAAAGTTACACAGGGGCAGACGAAGACGACGGAGAACACAAAAGAAACAGCTGAGAGGAAAAAAACCTCTTCTTCCACAGTCACAGTAGCCACATGAGGAATTTTACCAGTATACCTGGGCTTCTGGAGTTGCACTGACACAATCACACTGGTCATTTTTCACATGCAAACTAATTTTAGCACAAAAGTGGCTGTGAAACACAGCTCCACTAAGGAGGCAAGAAAGAGGATTTTTAACTACTATGGCTATAGTAGCTCCTGCATCTGCTACTGAGGAAAAATAGGATGGGGAATCAATCCAGGTTTACTGCTGAAGAAGGGAAGACCAACTAAAACACTCTAATAAGCTCACCCTTATTGCTGAATGACTTCACAGCTCTCATCTGCCGAACAGATGCCTTTCGCCGTCTCCAACCTCCCCCACACACCCTACCAATACTGAACACACCATAGGTGATCCTGGCACCATGCCATTTTATACTGTAACTCAAAGGCTCTCCTGCTGGGCTCAGCACAGGTGCCCCAGGGCACTAAATCTTGGGTCCACTACATCTAAACATGCCCAATATGACCCACGCACGGGATTCTTCCCAGGACGTGCCCCAAAGTTACATGCCAAGACCATGAAACATTATGGCCTTTGGCATCATTTTACATGGGGGCAGAAGTTCTTTACATCCCAGCATCCGCAGAAGGTGACAGCACGAAAGGACTGGGAGAGGCCTGGTGTGCTGGTGCCGGGCAAAAGAGCAGGGGTGTGATTTATCTCCAGTCCTCATCTCCAGTCCTCTGCACAGGCAGAAAGAAGAAGTGTGATAAGATGAGAACAGAGTAAACCCCTGCCTCCCCTTGGGCAAAAAAGGGTGGCTGCCAGGGGGGGCAACAGTATAAAAACCAAAATCTCCAAAGATCCAACAGCTGTAAGTTTCTTCCTGGTGCCAGGTTCAGACCTTCTTATGCCAAAAATGGGCACTCTCCCTATTGCACTGTTGGCTAGGCTCAGGTAATGCAGACACATTCATCTCTTCTGCGCAGCTGGCTACAAGGTGAATACTTGTGTCTGTCCTACAGCTGCTCTCAGCTGCAACATTTGCCTTAAAATGCAAAGGCCTTTCTGATAAAATACACAGATCAACAAATAATATCGTAATAACTGAAATTGTGTTTAAAAAAACGACAGTCTGAGCACTACCAAAACACCCTCGACCTCTTGGCACAGAAGCCCTTCCTGAAGAGCCCTGGCCAGCACGTCATTCCAAGGAACCTGCGCTCTGTGCTCAGGGCACAGCCTCTGCGAGGAGACCCCCGCGGCACCCGCGGGCGAACCGTGAGGTCTGCGCTACGTCTCCGACGAGCAGCGAACGACTTCGCCTCCAGCCCGAGAAGCGGCACGGAGCGGCCACCCGCACGCACATCTGTGCGCGTACATGTGCGCATGGACGCGCACGGGCGTGCGGGGATGCGCAAACCTTTCTTTCCCAGGTCAGCGGCAGCGCGGGGTTAAGAGAGGAAGGGGTAAGGAGAAAACAAAGCTCCCGCACCCCGGTACCCCCCGCTCACCTCCTCCTGCAGCAAGTGCGCGGGCATGGGGCTCTGGCTCCGCTCTCGGCGGTGGATCGAGGGTGCGAAGGTTGCCACCGGCAGCGGCGGGAGGAGGCTCTGGTCGGCGGCCCCCGGTCGGTCCCTCGCCGGGCGAGCTGTGGCTGGGGGAGGCGGGCGCAGAGGTTTTTAAGCGGTGCGGCTCGCTCGACGGCTGCTGGGGCCAGCCCCTGTGCGCCCCGTCCTCCCGGTGACCCTCGGGCAGCGGCGAAGATGCGCGGGGGTCAGCGCGGCGGGAGGCGACTCGCGGCGGGGGCCCGGCCCACGGCGGGGAGGCGGGGCGGGAGGCGGGAGGAAGGATGCTGAGGAAGAGGAGGATGGCGAGGGCCGGGCTCTCCTCTCATGATNCGCGCCCAGCCGGGGCCGAGGCGGGAGGTGCCGACACCCGCCCTCCCCTCACTCCCCCTCGCACCCCCCGCAACCTCCGCACCCCCGCGGGGGCCGCCCCGGGGAAACAAGAGTAGCCCGCGACGCGCTGTGGAAGACCCGCGCCCGGCCCCGGCCGGCGGCGCAGCGAGAGTGGGAGCCCATTGGCTGCGGGAAATTTGGTGCCACTTGGAGCTGCCCTCGCCATTGGCTGCGCGCACTCTGATGTTCGCTCCCCGCCGCGGAGACCCTTCGCAGCCCCCTCACCTCGCCGCGGGGGCTGCCCCCAGTGAAATAAGAGGCACGCGATGTGAAACTCGCCCGTCTCTACAAAGGCAAGTGCCCAGCTCCGCACATCCCGATAAGCACGTGCATGATAGAGCCATTCCGGTTGGAGGAGATCTCTAAGATCGGCGGGTCTAACCATCAACACACCACCACTGTGCCCACTAAACGGTGTCTCCGCGTGCCACGTCCACATGCTTTTTGAACACCTCCAGAGATGGTGACTCTACCACTTCCTGGGGCAGCCTGTTCCAACCCTTGACCACTCTTTCAGTAAAGGTATGTCTTCTGCAGAGGTATCTGCACAGGTACCTGCATAGGTGTGTGTCACAATAGGCAGAAGCAGTCTGGAAGATGTTTGCCGTAGCTTTTTGAAATGTACCCTGTCCATCATCCACCAGAAAACAGGCCTTTTTGGCTGAGGGCAGGAGGAAAAGAGCAGCTCAGTTTGCTCTCAGCTATTGTCGTTAATTCTGTAGTGCAGCAATAGGAAAAGCCAAGCTCTCTCTCAAGGAGACCTTCACTACTGAAAGTGAAAAAGAGGATCCTTACCAATCAAACCTTGTTGGTGTCAGAGCCTTCTCCTAACCCTGTCATGTGGTACCAGTGCCAGGCACCCTCATCTGCTTAGCAAGGCTTGGGATGCCCAAGCCATCACCCCAGCCAGAACTTGTTTTGATTTCTCCTCACCACTCACGGTGTGTCCCATGTGTCCCTCTGTCTCTCACTGACACATTAGTCATTCAGGGAGTGGAACAGGGATGTCAAAAGCCATTCTGAAGTGTGCGTGTATCTCCTCCCACATACGGTGCCCAGGCAGCTGTCCTGCAGCAGTGGAGCTGACCACACGAGGTGCAGACAACCAAGATCTTCCTAGGGGTTGATTCAGTGGCAGCTGTCAGAAGTGAGCTCCATTGTAAATCACTGGGAGGGAAAAGTGAAAATGAAAAATAACAGTGTCTCAGCTGTTCTCTGGATTCGGAGGTGTCCAGGAAAGAGGGAAATTATGTTTCTCCTTTTCATTTCACTAGGATGGACAGAGGTCTGAGAGGATTCTGTTTAGCTTTTCATTAGGAACTCTAGTCTTACCTACATTCTGAGACCCAATACTGGAACAGAGCGCCCACGTCAGAAGATGTGCCTAGATGGTGAAAGCTGACATGAGTCAGAGAGGGACTTACAACCATCCCTTTTAAGACTCTCTAATAAATGTCTGGTTAGCAACGCTGAGGCTTACTGAACACGGGGGAGAAGATATGTTTTAATTAAAGATTGTCCCTACACTTTCTATGTGAGTGTAACTATACACTGATGAAAACTACCCTAATTATGTCAGACTCCTGCTATTTTCAACACAGGAATGGGACTAAAAGCTTGGGAAAAAAGGTATTAAAATGTTAAGAAATATAATATAAAAAAAGCTAATACATGCTGATTTAAAAAATAATCCCACGTGGCAAAAATAACACCAAAACCAGACAGAGAACTGGAAATGCTAACATTGGTTGACAATGAGCTTTCTGGCGATTCAGAGTTTGCCATTTTGCTGATATGCAGAACCACCACTGGTTTCTTTCCTGAAATGCAAAGTACAGCTAAGAGGAGACTTACAGGGCCTCTAGACTTTCATAGCGTCATGAAATCATTAGGAATTGGAAGGGACCTTCAAAGATCATCTAGTCCAATCCCCCTGACACAGCAGGATCACCTAGACTGAGTCACACAGGAACACATCCAGTCGGGTCTTGAACATCTCCAGTGAAGGAGACTCCACAACCCCCCTGGGCAGCCTGTTCCCCTGCTCCATCACCCTCAATGTGAAGAAGTTCCTTCTCACATTTATGTGGAACCTCCTGTGTTCCAGCTTACAACCATTGCCCCTCGTCCTATCACTAGATGACACTGAGAAGAGCCTGGCTCCATCCTCCTGACACCCACCCCTCACATATTTATAGACATGAATGAGGTCACCCCTCAGTGTCCTCTTCTCCAAGCTGAAGAGACCCAGCTCCCTCAGCCTTTCCTCATAAGGGAGGTGCTCCACTTCCTTCATCATCCTCGTTGCTCTATGCTGGACTCCCTCCAGCAGCTCCACTGTGTCACCCTCTAAAAATTACCGCCCCATCTGGCTGTTCCCACACAACTCGAGTAATTTTTCTGAACATTCCCCTGCCAAGTTATCCTGGGAGTTGAATATAATTTTTTCTCTTGGACCAGAGAGATAGTTCTTGGCTATCATTGGGGTGGTTTTCACCTGGCAGGCTTCAAGTCTTAAATGCTAAGGACAGCAGTAAGCAAAGCCTTTCACAGCAAAGTCAGACTCTCCAGCTGCCGTTTTGATCACTTTTGAAACAGGTTCGTGCTCGTCCGATTGTGACCACGAGTTTCAGACATTGACACCTTGGCCAGGTGAACAGGGTAGTTTGCTTTGCCTGTGTTTAAACAGAGCAGCTCCAGCTTTGTGTGTCAAACACATTTTGACCATTTGTGGGCTGGAGTTTGTGGGGTCCACTGTGCCAGGCAGGCTTCCTCTTGTGGAGAGCTGCTGCTGGTCAGGGTGATGGCCAGCACCCAGAAATGTCTAGTACAGGCACAGCAGCACAGCTTATACTGGACTTTTCCTGCTCTGGTTGGTATCTCCCCACGCAGCCTGTTTCTTCCTTCCAGAGAAGGCTGCTCAGCTGAGCCTTCGGCAGAGGTGGATTGCTGGTGTAGTTTAGCAACGCTGCTTAGCAAAGATTCAGCTTCAGACACTGTCAGCAGGAAACAGATTCAGTTCTGCATCTGGTGACTACTGCCTGAGGTTGTGGTCAGTCATAAAGGAATTGATGCAATGCCAGGGCCCTGGCACAGGGCAGAGATGAGCAGAGCTGTGCCATGGACAGCAGAGGCCGGGAGTGTCAGCGCAGGGTTTCTTTAGAAATGCGGGGTCTAACATAAGACTGTTTATACCTTCCTGAGAAGTCCTCCCCGCAGGTTCATGACCCAGATAAAGAACTGTGCTAGTGAAAAGCTCTTGCAGCACACTTTTTGTCAGAGGGTCTCAAAACTTCATAAGGTTGGGGATAAGAGAGGCACAAACCACTAGTGGGATTTGTCACAAGACACTGTCATGTGGGCTCTGTCTGTGATCAGAGCCCCTATGAGAAAGAAAGATTGCTTCCCTCTCTTGGAATGCACCAGCCAGCCTGGGTTTGCTACCACAGTGCCAGGATGCAGGAAAAAAGCATCAAAGCTAAGGACATCTCACCAAAACATTTTCCTTCCTACCCTCCAAAAGAGAACAAAAAAGGTATTGTTTTCCCATGTAGCAGTAACTTTGCAAGGAGATTTCATGTGGTGTCGACATCTTGGAAAATGTAATGAATCCTCAGTGACACCCTCCAAAAATGTTGGAAAAGCCACACGCACAGAAGAGCTTGCTGCAAGAGCTTTGCAAGGTTTATTTCGTGTTGTTTGTTTATATTCTTTAGCAGCATTCTGTATCCTCCTTTGCAGTCTATTTCACAACTGAAAGATGAAAAAAAAGGAGACTCCAGTAAAGACTGCCCGTTCCCTTTGCCAAAAAGAAGGCTTTGCAAAAATTCCCATAGGATTATTTTCTGCATGGTTTGCAGTGTTTTTCTGAAGAAGCACTTTAAGAGGTTTTTCTAAGCATAGGAGAATCATGCTATGGGCCTTTCATCCGCAGAGAAATGTAGGGCTGTTTTTCTGTTGTTTCGTCGTTCTCCATTCTATCTCCTCCAGAGCTTAAAGGCTCTGCCCTTCAAAAGCATGGAGCCCTCTGTGAGCACCAGTGTGGTTTCCCACTGCTGTTTCAGAAGTTAATGACTGCCCTGGTTTTGACAGGGTTGACTTCTGGGCACAAATGAGGTGTTGGCCCATGGCTACAGAATTAGCTGGGCAAGACCTATCTCAGACTACAGGTGTTTGCAATTAACACCTACTTGAAAGATAAGGTGATGGCATCTATAGTTCTTCCAGGATTGTCAGTCACAGGAATTCAGACTCCAAGGATGAGATGCCAGCTTGTGGGCTCACCACCCTTGTTTAATGATGCTTTCTCCCCCATGCTTTCTTTTGGAATCCAATGGCTTTTTGTTATATTTTCACACTCTTTGTTAGCCAGAGGACATGGAAGGCTTTCCTTTTTGAAATGGAAAGATAAGGCTTTTATGCTGTCACCAGGCTCCAGAAACTGCCACCGGAAGAGTGATATCACAAGTGAGATTTATGTTTACAAGAATTGCATCATCTTGTTCACTTGTTTGTTCTCTATCATGTCTCTATCATGCTCTGTAAATTCAGTAAATCCAGATCCCACAGGGAATCTGTGGGATCCCTGAAGATCCCCTGCTCCATCCTCAGCCTTAAAGCATGACAACATTCAGTACGGGTTACCTGGGCTTTTTAGGCACCAGCTGCTGTTGACTGCTCCTGGAACAGCAGCAGTGGCCAAACCCCCAGCTGACTTTCCACAACTACTTCTGGAAGGGTCAGATCTGAAAGAAGCATCTGGTGCTCACTTTGCCACACCATTGGTGCTCGGTGGGAAATGTGGCATCAAAGGAAGGCAATAAGGTTTCAGAAATCCCTGATGTCTCATTGCCAGGGTCAGAAGTGGTTGCTGGGCCATGCCTCTGGGCTGTGACTGGGATGCCTACATTCCCTGCCATTGGTACAATAATCTTATCAGCACAGAGAATTAGACTGATAACAGGCTGATAACTGGGATAGAGTACTTATCTCAGCACTTTGCCCTATCAGTGCCTGTCCTGGTGCCAGACCCCCTGCCCATCCTCCTCCCCTTCTGTTACCCCAAGCAGGCTTTGTTCCCAGTCGGGCTGCCAGCAGCAAGAACCCAGCCGGTATTGTCTAAACAGGGCCATACAATGGACAGTATTGTTGACACTGGATTTTTGCCCTCATTAAAGATGACCTCACAGCCCACCCCTTGGCCACTTCAGCCAGCCCCTCGGGACTGTGAGGCTGTCTTTTGAACTTGGGTAAATAAATTGGGAGAGGAGGGGGAGAAAGGGATGGGGAGCAGAGAAACACAGCAGTCTTTGTGTTGCCACCCTCTCTTCAGCACTGGTGCTCTCTGGTGTCTTTCTACCCACATCTGACATGGCAGGCCACGTGCCAAAGAGCAGACATGCTGAGCACCATTGCCCACCCTCCCTGGCTTGTGTTTGCTGGGCAGCAACAACCTCTGTGGTTCTGCAGGCTCCCTTCTTTGGGCTGCAGTTTGCCCCAGTCATCTCAGCTGTTTCTTCTCCAGGCCTTTTGCATCTTCCTTCCCATTCCTTTAGCCCACAACTCCTACCCCTTCTCTTCAGGCTGAGACCATCCTGTCAAGCATCCTCCACTCCCAGTAGGGACCTAGGGAGACGTCACCTCCTAGTGGTGGATCTTCTGACCCAGCTTAGGTGGTGAGGGCAGCACCACAGTGCCTCACGCTCCATGGTGTCACCCACGTTTAGATGCACCTAATACATCTAAGTTTCCATCTGTGTGGGGAGAGGTGATGCTTCGGGCTGTAAGCCTGAGCCCTGGGGACAGATTGCCACATAGTCAGCATAGGGGCAAATTGCAGCACCAGGAAAGAATGAGGACACATCCAAGGTTAGTTTGCTGCTGCTCCATGCCATGGTGCACTCACTACGTGCATGTGCTCTGCATCACTGTTTTCTACCCTGTCTCCTTACTACAGCAGCAGCCTGGGCACTTGGAGGTTGTCCAGCAACAAAAATGGGGAAACCTGCTGGATCCTCATCCCAAACTTGCCTACTCTAGGCTGAATACTATCACACAAAGGAAAAACTCAAAGATGGGATGTTCCACTCCCTATCTGCCCTCTGCGACTTTGCCTACCTCTATACCTCAGCCATTTTTAAAGGGAATGCTTTCTGTCCTCCTGGGCAATGGGAGAGAGCAGAGAGCTGTCTTTGTATTCCTCCAGAAGCCACCCTTGCTTTTCCTCCTTTCCCTCTTCGCTTCTCCCTGTTCACAGCACTTTTCACTCTAGACAATGGGTCTTTACTTGTGTCCTTTGCCCAAGTCAATTCACAATGTTAAATCTCAGGGTTCCTACCTGAGCAGAGTGCTACCTCACCTTGACAAGTGTTGGGTGGTGGCAGTGTCTGGCCAAGGAAAGGACATTCTGAGTCCTTGTGGAGAGAGGTGCTACAAGCTCTTGTGTTTCTGGCCAAGAACATTTTCAAATCTTCATCCTGGCAATGAAGCCCTTATCTGCCTGTCTGATTTTGCTTCCTTTCCAGGTCTTTGAAGAACCTGTCTACCCTGTCTTCTTTAAAGAATGGAGCTGGAAACACAGTCTTTTCTTTCCACATCTAATTCCTTACTTAAAGGGCTGCAGACCTCTGGGTTCATATTAGGTGGTCATGTGTTAACCTGGTGTTAATATGGTAAGAGAGATCTACTGCAAGTGTAAAAGAAACCTTGGGAAGGGAGCCCTGAAGGGACTCTGCAGCCCAGTATCTACTTTTAGTTCTTTCAGATTACATTTTTGAAGTGGCTTTGTTTTTTCTCTTAGGTCTTGTAACAGCACTAACACAGAAAGTCTCATCAATAAATCAGACTGCAAAGACCTCTTATGAAATCTCATGGTGCTGGAGAGCTGCAGCAGATGACTGACCACCACCTAGTCACACATTACACAGCAGGCATTTGGTATGTTCTGGGAGGAATGCAATTTGCTTCATCTGTGCCTTAGGTTATTTTGATGGAGAATTCAGGTGTAAACGTCAAGAACAACTGATGTTAATGCAGAAATTACTTCAACCTTCTCTGAGTTTTGGAGAAAAGAAGGGTAAGGGTAAAGTAGCAGAATTGTATGGTTTTTGGACTAGACGTACGTGACACTATCACGACTCTTCTTACCCTCCTAGTTTTACCTAGATGGAGACAGTCGTGAAAATTTTGGGAAACTGGACTAAGAGCAGCAACCTTCAGTTTGAGGGTTGCCAGAATGATTCTGGTATCCTGCAGATCCCAGAAGCTGCAGTACAGCTACTCTGAATTTTCCTGCTGATACGTGAGACGAATCAAGCTTCCTACTTCTGCAGACTGTACTAGACTAGGAAGAGTGCAGCATGTGGTGGAGGTCGCCCTGCTTAGGTTTCCAATCAGATCTTGTCAAATCGGACGTGTGGACTGAAATAAATAGGATGCAATTCCCTAGATGAGTACAAAGTTCTACCTTGAGGGGAATAGTCAACTGTCCAGACCTATACTGGGAGACTAACTTGGTGAGACAGCAGTTTTGCAGATAAGGCTATGGGGGCAACAGTGGGGCATGTCCTCACAATGTCATGTTACTGTGCACACAACAAACTGTAGATGTAGAAATAGTATCATAGGAAGGGCGCGTGGAGCAACTGTCTGGTTCTGCTTGGCACTGGCAACACCTCAGCTCTGAGGTTGCTCTTTGCTTGTCCATTGTGCCATTCTGGTTTTTAAATAGTCTGCTGGCTGCATGGTGTGCCTTGAGAATAACAACTCTGCAGAAGGAATTATGCATAAGGATTAGAAACCCTAAAACTTGAGGAGCTTCCCTGCACAGTAAGAGTAACACACAAGGAGAATTCACGCACATTTACCCTGTCTTGCACCAGTACCACTTTGTTTGCACACGTGGTACTGAGCTGTGCAGCTCAGGGGGATGGATTCCTGTCAGCATGTCACCCCTCAAACCACTAGTTTGGGACTGCAGTGTCATCTGCTGAGGATGTCCCCATCTGATCACAGCTTTTGTTATATGCTCAGAGTACCACACAGGGACCTCAGGATCCCAGGTAACATACCTGGAGGCTGGGGCAGGAAGAGTCTGGAAAGCACTGGAACACAAACATCAGCCAGCTGGTGTGCAAACATGCAACTGGTAGAGCCCCAGCTGCTCCTTCTGCTCTTTCTCAATGAGTCAAGTTATAAAGAGGTGGCTCCACCAGGTGATTGGCTCATCCCTGAATGTCACGTACAAGATCTTGATACCAGTCTCTGGCTTTTCAAATGGCCACCAGAGCCTTTATTCTATTGTTTTCCTGCCTATAAAAATAGGGCTTTAGTGAATTATATGATATAGTGAGGAATGAGAAGAGGAAAACGAGTACTGTGCAACACAGGATTATGCTGATTGCGTTGATGTAATTGCACCAGGGACAAATGATCTTCATCTTTCTAAACAAAGAAAAGATTTAGAGAAAACTGGTGGATAAAGGTAGGAAGGTGGCAAATAATTTGCAGCTCCTGAGGAATCTGCCCATTTGCTCTCTAGCTAGGTTTTGTCTAGTCTCATCCTCTCAAAAATCAGTGGAGTGACCTCAGGATGTGCTCAGGTAGGATTAGAGCAGCTCTCCAGTGCCCAGAAGGTCCCTACTTTTATTTCCAGTGATGCGAGGGCTCCCTGTTCTGTGCTTCCTTCCTGGGACTTACAGCTGGATCTCAGGAGATGTCAAGACCTCAGGTGCAGGGACCCATCTCTTTCCTTGGTACTGATAGATCTGTCATGGACCTTTATTTCACCCTTGGGGAAAGGGTCTTTCCTCTTTACCAAATGAGCACTAATGCGAACCTCAGCCAGAGACTAAGAGAAAAAGCAGAATGAAATGTCAACAGTTACACTCAAGGGAGAGGGATACTCCTGCAGCAAGTGCCACAGATGCTTGAGATTTTGCTTTGGAGGTCCCTGATCTTGTTTTGTCTGATCTCTAAAGTTTCCTCCAGGCATGACACGGACAGGCAGGGTGAGTGCCCCAGCTAGGTATCAGTTATACAATAGTTAAACAGTGATGAAGATAGAAATTTGAACGGCTGATCCAATATTATTCCCCCAGCCCCACCCCTTGGCTTTTCCCTGAATTATCATTATGGGATGTCTGTGTTGCCTGTCTCCGTTGGAAGGCCCTGAGAGGTGAGAGTGTTCCTAAGATCACTCTCAACATGTAGATTTAACTGCAAAGACCCTGCTGAGTTTCAGCAAGTAGCTGCTGTTGGGGACTGTGGTATGTCCTCCGTAACGTGTCTGTGTCCTTTATGCCACAACAGTGACACGCAAGGAGTAGCAGCCTGCCAGAAATGCCAAACACTCGCACTGGTTCTCAGGCAGGACTGTCTGAGTGCAGCCAAGGAGTGCTTGGCTGAGGTCCTGAAGGAGTCTCACCTAGGCAGATGTTTCTGCTGCTCTGTCCTTTTAGTGCCAGGATGGGCCTTGTTGGGGCTGTTCTGGCTCTGTTCTTACTGTCTTTATTAACTAGAGTGACCAAGTGGGCACTAATCGACCAAGTTTGTCAGAAGACAACACCAGTCTGGCACCGGAGGTGAGTGGTGGTAGCTGCTGGGGAATGAGGTTTTCAGGCAATAGGAGCTAGCTGAGGAGGGGGCCAGGCTGCACAAAGGGGACAAGGCAGTGAGTACCAAGGCAGCCATCCTGCACTGCCTGGCCCAGGAGGCCTTGTGGAGGTGTAGCTGAACCAAGTCAGCAGTGCCAGAGGGTTGCTAAATAAGCTAACACAGCTTGGACTGTGGTAGCAGGAGCAGCAGAGGTCACCATGAAGTCATCCTGACACTGGGAAGGCACCAGCTGGAGAAAAGTGCTTAGCCATGGGTCCAGAAGAGGGAGCAAATTTGGGGACAATGCAGAAGGGAGTGATGAAAATAGGAAGGAATGCAAGGTGTGTGCTCCATCTGAAGGAGCTGGGTGGTGATGGTGAGGGGGAAATGAAGGGAGGGAGGGACGAGGCTGGAAGAAGACAATAATCGGATCCCTCTCTGTACTGAACAAGAGGGAATGGCATTATGTTGCAGTAAGTGAGATTTAGATCAGGCTTAACTCCGGCTCACAAATAATGCCTAACGTGGTCCAGCTGATGCCTTTGTCCTGCTGCCTTCTAGGCTGATGTGGACAGGTGGCTAGGGAAGTCAGCAGCTGAGATGCTTTGCTGCCACTCAGCAGTGCTGTTTACCCCTCTGCCCATAACCGGTCTGCGACTCTTGTGGCAAAGGCAGCAGCCCCAAAGTCACGTTACTGGGTGGCCCCTGGGGCAGCAATGCGTGTCTGTCCTTCTGCGTGGACTTTGTTGTGCGTGCTCCTGATGCCTGAGCTTCCGCTTGCCGTGGAAGGACCACCCGAAGGACTGGTTATGGCGGGAGAATTGCATTGTTTGGCCAGGAAGTGGTTCTTGACAAGGGTTCACAAGCGGTTCTGCGTGTCAGCGTTCCCGCCAGCGGGGCCGCCCGGTGCGGGGCTGCGCTGGCAGCGCTCGGTGCGGAGCGTCCCGGGGCGGCGGCGGCAGGACGAGGCGCGGCTGCCACCTGGTGGCCGGGGCTAGTGGCACCTCGGGGGTGCCAGGACAGAGAGCCCGAAGGAGGGGCGAGCCCACCCGCCTTCAGGGCAGAGGACCGCGATGAAGGTATGTGCAGTCCCGCTGCCACCTCTGCTGTGGGTCTGCTCCTATTCTTCCCGTCAGGCGGCTGCTTTTCTCGTAATCACGGAATTACAGAGCCGTGGGGGCTGGAAGGGACCTCTGGAAATCACTTAGTCCAGCTGCCCTGTTAGAGCAGGATCACCTAGAGCAGATTGCACAGGAATGTGTCCAGAAAGTCAGAAAAGGTCAGAGATGCTCCCAGTGATTGCTCTCAAAGAGGGAAGCCCTATGCCAGTTTGTAGCCACGAGCCACGTGCTGTAAAATTCCTAGGAGCTGCCAAGCAAACCTAGGTGGTCAGAGTAGCTACTTTAAGAGCTTTACTAAAGTCATAAGCGTGTAACTGGTGAGTAGATAAAAATCACTGAAGTACAGATCATTGCTAACGAAACCACACGATATTCAATGCAAGATTCACTGTGAACGAGTTGAAAAGAGCAGAGGCCTTACCTACACTTGAGAGACTAAATGCTTAAAAAAGTGTTAGTGCGTGTAAAGGTGGGAATATCGGCAGGAACACAAGTTCCTGCAGGAGGGAAGCAATGTCAGCTTTTTTTACCAGTCTCTCATTAAATGGATTATAGTATTCCATCAGGAAGCTGGATGTTGTGATGCTGTTTCCCACTGTGCTTGCTTCTGTTAACAAAGTTGATGGAAACTCCTATCTCATCTCACTTCTGATGCTTGTTATTTTTTCCTGTATGTTAATTAGCCAGTGCTGTAGCACCATATGCAGCAGTTTAGGTCTGTAATGTCTTGTAAGCTGCTTCTCTTCTTCAGCTAGCTCTTCCTACTTCTGTAGATTTAAACTGTTCTTTACACTGCCTGATCATAGAACAAACCATGTCCTGTTAGGGAAGGCTGCTGAGGGGCTAAATAGAAAAGGTCTCGATTCTTGGATGTGGACCTCATGCACCTGACACTGAGCTATAGAAAGGCAGACTGCATTTGCCAGGAACCTAGTGGGATGGGTGTCTGGAGTTCTTCCTTGCTCAGCTCTTCGCTTGCCATAGATGTTTCAGCCAGTGTCTGCACCTCTTTGCCTGCCTTTATTTTCTTTTCTGTTTAAGTAAGTTGTAAGTCCTCTAAGGGAATGGGCTATGCAGACCCAGACTGTTCCTGGCTACTGGAAAGGCCTTTATGATGTAATGACTTTGTCTAGAGTAACACACTACTTAGTGCTTGATTCTTCCCTTTGTGTGCAGAGATACGGACAGAAAGCAGCAAGTGTCCTGTCTGAACAGTCAGTGGCTTCCATGAAGGGTTCAGAAGAACAGGCTTTCCAAACTGGGGTTTAAATCCAGCCTGTGCCCTTTCAGAAACAAACCAAGGAGGCGTGATCAGCATCCCTTCTTCTCGTCGCAGTCACTCAGCGTGAGTTTGCAGCCTGAGGTAATCTCAGGGGTGTTGACTCACCTGCATTTGGCAGATAGCTGCTTTGGGGAAGAAATCTTGGGGAATTCCTGCTTTGTTTTTGTGGGGACACTAGCAAATGTTTGCTTGTGAGATGCCACGAGACACATGCTGTGTGTGTCACTGTCCTTCCTTGCTATGCCAAATCTGGGTCAAAGGAGTAGCTTGTAACCAAAACACCTGCCACTGGCACAGAGAACAGCCCAGCCTATGGGGAGTGGCTCTGTGAGCACCTTGGAGGAATCTGCTTGACTCTATAAACGTGGGTCATCTCTGGGCGAGAACTGCTGGCTGTTGGCCACCCAGAGCTAGTTGCATTACACAGCCAGGCCCTTTAGTGAATTTGAGCTTCTTTAGATAGGGTGTCCAGCTGCCCATGACGTTTCAAAGATGGACATTCCCCTTGGCAATGCCAGTGCAAGGTTGGCCCAGACAGCTCCTAGAAGAGAGCATGCTTGCTGCAGAGATGCAGCATCAGAATGTGCTTTCACTGCCCTCGTGACACATCAGGGCTTACAAAGGCTAGACCAGCCCAACTGGAATTTGGGCTACAGGAGCTACGTGGCTGCTAGAGAGGCACTAGCACAGGAGTGCTCAAGGCCCTGAGCAGCCAGGGGGAACCATGGGGCATGGAGGGTCCCATCCCAGGCCCCATTTACTTCATAAAGCTGACACCAACACATTGAATGTAAATCCAGAAAAACAGATGCCTTCAAGGCGTCAAGTTTAGAGGCCTTGCAGAGTCAATGCAGACTTTAATTCTTGTTAGCTAATGTGAAGCTACAGAATATTCTGTGATAGATGTGTAAGTGCACATCTACATGCATTGCAACAGAGTCTGAGAAAAACAACACCCTGCAGAGCAATAGTAAAGGTTATTCATCTTCAAAGCTTGAATAGATCAAGAATATTTATTTATTGTATTCTGAAAAGAGGAAGAATGTCCACTGTCTTGTAAAGGACCTTGTTGTCCAATGACTACTTCTTTCTGCTCAGCCAGGGTTGCACACGGTATTCTTTGTGAGTTTCAGCCATTCAGTGAAATCCTCATTGAGAGCCACCTCATAGGTACATAGAATCACAGAACAAATCAGGTTGGAAAAGACCTGTGAGATCATCAAGTCCAACATCTGACCCTACTCTGTCAAGTTCAGCACTAAATCATATCTCTAGGCACCACATCGAAATGATCTCTAAACACATCCAGGAATGGCAACTCACCCACCTCCCTGCGCAGCCTGTCCCAAGGCCTGACTACTCTTTCAGTAAAGAAAATTTTCCTAATGTCCAGCCAAAATCTCATGGGATGCAGCTTGAGGCTGTTGCCTCTTGTTCTATGACTGTTCTAATACCTGTGAGAAGAGACCAACACCCCCCTCTCCACAGGGCCCCTTCAGGTAGTTGTAGAAGGCAATAAGGTCTCTCAGCCTCCTCTTCCCCAGGCTAAATAGCTCCAGCTCCCTCAGCTGCTCCTCAAAGGACTTGTTGTGTAGGCTCTGCACCAGCTTCGCTGCTCATCTTTGCACCCATTCCAGCACCTCATTCTTGTTTTGAGGTGCCCAAAACTGAACACAGTACTCGAGGTGTGGCCTCACCAGCACTGAGTACAAGGGGACAACCACTTCCCTACTCCCACTGGCCACACTGCTTCTAATATAAGCCAGAATGCCACTGGCCTTCTTGGCCACTTGGGCACACTGCTTGCTCATATTCAACCGCTTGTCGACCAACACCCCCAGGTCCATTTCTGCCGGAGCCCTTTCCAGCTGTACTTCCCCAAGTCTGAAGCGCTGCAGGGAATTGTTGTGGCCCAGGAGCAGCACCTGGCACATGTCCTTGTTGAAGTGCATGCAGCTGGCCCACTGATCCAGTCTCTCTGTAGGGCCTCCATACCCTCAAGCATATTACAGATACACGAATGCAAGAGAAATTCTCCAGTCAGTGTGTTAGGAAAGAGGTCGACCAGCAAACACATGCTCGTAGGGATACAAATGTTTACGGAGACATCACTTTGTTGTACAACACAGCAACAAGTTCCTTCTAATGAACTAAGTTTCAGTCTGTGTTTGCCTAAGGTGTCCTTCACCCCTCTGCCTTCTCCTCCTCCTCAGATTTACCTTGATGGACTGGAGATGTGTAGGTGTGGTTAGTGACCCAAACTGTAGAAACTTGGCCAGCAGATAGCAGCTTTTAGCTTTTTTGTTGGCTCCTCAATGAGTCTCTCAAGAGATGGTTGGATGTCTTAGTCTCTGCACGTTCTTAGGATAAGAATGGTGTCAAGTAACTCAAATGCAGGCAAAATCCACTGGTTTGCTACAGAAGTGGTGGTCATCACAGAAGACTTGGTTTAAGTGCAAAGTAAAGAAAACACATCTATGTTAATATGTTGTGCTGGGAAAATGTTCAAAATGCAGCACAAACAGCTTATCAGCACCAAGGTACTCTGCTTGGGGGTGTATTTTCTTCTTCATTAATGTCTCCAAATATTTGAAGGGTGGGTGTCAGGAGGATGGAGCCAGGCTCTTCTCAGTGTCATCTAGTGATAGGACGAGGGGCAATGGGTGTAAGCTGGAGCAGAGGAGGTTCCACATCAGTATGAGAAGGAACTTCTTCACACTGAGGGTGATGGAGCAGTGGAACAGGCTGCCCAGGGGGGCTGTGGAGTCTCCTTCTTTGGAGACGTTTAAAACCCTCCTGGATGTGTTCCTGTGTGACTTGGTCTAGGTGATCCTGCTGTGTCAGGGGGAGTGGACTAGATGATCTTTTGAGGTCCCTCCCGTCCCTAATGATTCTATGAGTAAATGATGCCAGGAGGAGGCTTTGGTGGGAATGCTGAGATACTTCCTGGGGGGTTGACATCAAGGAGGCTTCAGCCAGAAAGATGGAGATACCTTGGAGTGGGGGCATGGTATAGAAGAAGCTTTGGTGTGAAATGTGAGGCCTCAGGGAGGGGATGGTGCAAGTAGGTTTTGGTGGGAAAGGCTTAGGGGATGGCAGTGAAGGGACTTCAGCTGGATACCGAGAGGTATCCATGGAAAGAACAGCATTGAGAGAAGTTTCAGTGGTAAAAACTGAGGTACCTCAGCAGATAATGCTGAGATACCTCGTGGAGAACATGACACCATGAGAGTTTCATTGGAAAATTCTGAAGTAACTCATTGAAGTGATGACACTGAGGTGCAGTTTGGAATGGAAATGCTGGAGTACCTCAGGAAAGAAAACTGTGAACTGCATGAGGTTCAACAAGTGCAAGTGCAGGGTCCTAGGTTGTGGTAACCCCAAGCACAAATACTTGCTGGGTTATGACTGGATTGAGAGTGTCCTGAGGAGAAGGACTTGGGGGTATTGGTGGACAAGAGGCTCAGCATGAGCCAATAATGTGTGAGGGCAGCCCCTAAGGCCAGCCATATCCTGGGTTGCATCAAAAGAAGCAGGTCAAGGGAGGTGATTCTTCCCCTCTACTCTGCTCTTGTGAGACCTCACCCGGAGTACTGCATCCAGTTCTGGAGAACCCAGTACAAAAAGGACATGGAGGGCCACAGGGATGATCAGAGGGCTGGAGCACCCTGAGGCTGAGGAAAGAGTGGCTGTTTAGCCTGGAGAAGAGAAGGCTCTGGGGGACCTTATAGCAGCCTTCCACTACCTGAAGGGAGCCTACAGGAAAGCTGGCTAGGAACTTTTTATGGGGGACTCTAGTGATAGGACGAGGGGGAATGGTTTCAAGCCAAAAGAGGGTAGATATTAATTGGATCTGTCAAGGGTTTAAATGTGAGACAAAATTAACCAATTAGTTCAGTTAATGTGCTAATGGGCCAAAACAAGAAAAAGACAAGGAGGGTTTGGAAACCACTGATAAACTGCAGACAAAACCAAAACTAACTTGATTTGGGGGACAAAAACCAACAAGATCTTTGATTTACTCCACAGAAAAACCAACGTGGCGAATTCACCCCACATTAAAAAACCCACACAAAAGGAAATGCACACAAAGGCAGTCAGAGATGAATCACATATTCTTATGTAACTGAGCTAAACTGCAGACTCAGACCTCACAGTGGGAAAAGACTGGGCCAGTCCTGCTTCTTGTGGAAGCATGGTGTCCATGAACACGTGCCTCGGCGTCAGTGGGCATTTTAAAGTCCAGTTCCATGTGCTTCCAAGCCAGTTCTCCATTTCCCACATGCTGATTGCTACAGCCATGAGTGAGGGAAGAACTCTCTCCATTTCAGCAAACCTTGGAATTCAGATCAAACCTTCATTCTGCTGATCCTTGAGTTCTCCCTCTCTCTCTCTTTATTGACCACATTCCCAGGGCAAAGTGGTCACTCTGCTTAGTGCAGTAACGTGTCCTCTCTGAACACAGATGAAAAGTGAAGTAAAGAAGGAGGAGGAGCCAGAAACCCCAAACCAGAAACTCTGTTTGCAGACCTGCAAACACCCAGCTTGTAATTGCAAGTGAAAAAACCACAAGTTGTTAAGATCAACCTCCCGATGCCTCGGGCAAGAAATCTAAAGTTTCAAACTCTGACAGGACGTTAGGAAGAAATTCCTCTTTGTGAGGGTGGTGAGGCAGTGGAACAAGTTGCCCAGACAAGTTGTGTATGACCCCTCCCTGGAGGTGTTCAAGGCCAGGTTGGATGGGGCTCTGGGCAACCTGGTCTAGTGAGAGGTGTTCCTGCCTGTGGCAGGGCGATTGGAACTAGACAGTCCCTTCCAACCTAAACCATTCTGTGAGTCTATGAAGGAATGCTGGGGTGGGAAACTTGAAGTGCCTCAGATGGGTAAAAATTGTGTCTAGGACAGAAAACTCTGCAGTAACATTTTGCAGAAAAGTGGGGAAGAATGACAAAACCCCTATCAGGACTCGTAGGATAACTGCTGGCTTGGGGACAGGGTTAATCCAATCCTAAATCCTTTTTCTTTTCTCTCCTCTCTCTCAGGTGCTGCTGACTGGATGGAGAAGCAAGTGTATAAAAAGATCCTCCATGACAACACAAAATTGATCGCTCTCAGCTTCAGAATCAGAGAACCATTCCCATCCTGCTTTTAAATAGCCTCTGCTTATACACCTGTCTTGGGGAGAACACAGACTCCCCAATAAAATGCCACCTTCAGCCATCGCGTGTGCACTCTGTAGCTTGCAAGCCCACCCCTGCGTTAACGTACACCTACACGATTGCACTGCAGATGCAATTTCAGCTTGGCAGTAGCTGTTGCAGTGTCTGGCTTAGGTGAGGACAGTGTCTGTCAACAGTTAGTGTAGGGTGGACTCTTAAGGGAAAAGTGAAATGTTTCATGCCAGGGCATGTTGGTGTCTGAGTATTATGGCAAGCTGGGTGGCTTTGTAAAGGCTTGTGTATGCAGGAGACAGAGAAGCTCAGAGAGGAAGGATGAGATCTGGACAGTGTGTAGGTAGGATTTGGGGAGTCATCTGTTGAAGGGTTGGACAGGTACAACTTAGGGGTTGGGACTCTGCCTGTGTGGTGCAATTGGATTGGTGTGGACAGCTGATGAAGTATGGGCTTTTGCAAGTGACCCTACAGCTGCACGCGTCGATGGCAAAACTAGTGGTGCTGTATATTTCTCCTGTAAATGACTTACAAATACATCTTTATATAGTGTTTGTGGTGGGAACTAACTTCACAGTGAGCCTCACAATCTGTTGGAGGGTAAGAAGATGCTCCAGGTGACAGGCTGGGTCAATGGACAGAGGGATTAGGTTTAACAGGGCCAAGCGCAGGGTCCTGCATTTTGGCCACAGTAACCCCCTGCAGCTACAGGCTGGGGGATGAGTGGCTGGAGAGCAGCCTGGAGAGAGTACCTGGGAGTACTGGTTGACAACCGGTTGAACATGAGCCAGCAGTGTGCCCAGGAGTCACGAAAGGCCAATGGCATCTTGGCTTGTGTGGCCAGCAGGACTAGGATCACAATTCTCCCCATGTGCTGAGCCTCACGCTTGAGGCCTCACCCTGAGTGCTGGGGGCAGTTCTGGGGCCCTCACTTCAAGAAAGATGTTGAGGTGCTGGAGTGGGTCCAGAGGAGAGCAATGAGGCTACTGAAGGCACTAGAGGGAAAGTCTTGGCAGCTGAGGGAGCTGGGGTTGTTTAGCCTGGAGAAGAAGAGACTCGAGGAGGACCTTATCACTCTCTATACCTACCTGAACAGAAGTCGTAGCCAAATGGGGGTTGAGCTCTTCTCCCAGGCAACTAGTGATAAGACAGGAGGGCATGGCCTGAAGCTGCACCAGGGGAGGTTTAGGCTGGGTGTTAGGAAGCACTTCCTCACAGGAAGGGTGATCAGACTTTGGAATGGACTGCCCAGGGAGGTGGTGGTGTCCCCATCCCTGGGGGTGTTCAAGAAAGGACTGGATGTGGCACTTAGTACTGTGGTCTAGCATGTGGTGATGTTGGGTCATAGGCTGGACCTGCTGATCTTAGAGGTCTTTTCCAGACTCAGTAATGCTGTTATTCTCTGACTCTGAATATTTGAAGAACTAAATGTATTTTAAACGCTAAAGTGTATTTTAAAAATTATTTGGATAATTTAGAGGCAACACAAATCTGTACTTTATCCTTTGCTGTACAGAAGATAGTTGAACTTTTTTACAGCCTATTCAATCATTTGTTGTAAAGCAAAATTGTGATCTCCTGTGTGGAAGCAGGGTAGATTTACTGGTGCCATACAAGCACCACAGATTAGCTACGTAGATGAAGAGTTAAAACCAAACAAAAACCCAGACAAAACCACACCAAAGGGCTCCTACATTCCCATCCTTTAAGTGCTGTGATGTCACTTTTCTTGAGAACATTTAAGAGGATATCCCCATAATTACAAACACAAGTAAGCCACTGAGAGAAAAACTTTTAATGCATTTTTAAAAGTTTTTAGTCCCTCCAGCATGAAAGTACTGTTTTGTTCATGTGAATTCTCTTTAGCTTGGAGAAGAGAAGACTGAGGGGTGATCTCATTAATGTCTACAAATATTTGAGGGATGGGTGTCAGAAGGATGGAGCTGGGCTATTGTCAGTGTCATGTAGTGATAGGACGAGGGGCAACGGTTGTAAGCTGGAACATAAAAGGTTCCACATCAACCTGAGAAGGAACTTCTTCCCAGTGAGGGAGCACTGGAACAGGCTGCCCAGGGGGGTTGTGGAGTCTCCATCAATGGAGATGTTCAAGGCCTGCCTGGATGTGTTCCTGTGTGACTTGATCCTGCTGTGGCGGGGGGGTTGGACTGGATGATCTTTCGAGGTCCCTTCCAGTCTGTAGTGATTCTATGAATTCAAGTCTGGTGACAGGATGCTGTTCTGCTGCAGGACTTGAGATGCTTGGAATGAATAGCTCATAGGTTCCCTTCTGCTTGGGAAACAGCTCTGTGCAGTGAACGAGTGGCCAGTCCAGAAACTACTCTGACCCACATCTTACTTTAAGGAACTTATTGACAGGAAAACTTCTGGGGCCTTGCTCCTTTGTCTTTTCCTAACATGTCCAGTCTTGCAGTGTTAGTGGTTTCTAGTTCCAGAAACAGTTCTCCCTGGGTACCTCCAAAAGTTCTCTTCCAGACTTGCTGAAAAATGGACCTGAACAAAAAGAGGGAAAACAAGAATGGAGAAGAGGAATTATGTTGGCTGGTTTTCACAAGAATGAAAGCTCACTTAAAGGCCCAAGGTGCTGTAAGGAATAGAGAGGTGAGGTAAGTGCTGAGACCTGCTGTCAGACTCGTGAAGCTTCTTACCCAGCAAATAGTGATGCTCCACAGGGTTTTACATCAAACGCCATGAAGGGCAGCAGATAGCAGGTTCCTAAAGTCTGGGTCCTATTCTGCCTGAGCTGACATACCTCCCTGTGCCACCCAGCACAAAACAGGGCAGCTTCTTTTGCAAATACAAACCCTGCCTCCTAGCAAGGAGGAGCTTGTACCATTTTGCAGGCCAGATAGACAGCTCAGGCCCCACCTAGGCTCCTCTCCAAAACTGAAGCATGCACTAACAGCACATTTCAAGTTTATTGGCTGAAAGCAACCTTTACAAACCTGTATAAGTGAATGACTCACCCCAACCTGACTGCAAAGCACTGCATGTGTTTCCTTAATTATAGGGTGCTCTTAGCTCTGCTTTGCGTTAGGCTGCTCCAAATCAGGTGACACAGACATGATCTGTTTTCTGGGCTGGGTGGGTGACTCAGTCTTTCAACACAGAAGGTCAAAGTCCCCCCTTCTCACCACCAGCTCTGTGTCCTAGTGACAAGACAGATCTGCCAGGTACCTAGGTCTGAGGGGTGTGATATGAAGCAGTGTTGTGAGATGCACTGTAAAAAAACCTACATGCTCCCCCACAGCAGCAGCTGTGCACCACAGTTGTGCAGTTTGTGCGTGGACAGGTGTATCTGCTCCATGGTTCCAGGGGGGCACAGCCCTGGCAGGTGGCCTTTCATTCAGGTCCCATCCCTCAACATTCCAGCTGCAAATTCTTTTCATCTGTTCACCCCACTGACCCTGCTCGGCTGCTGCCATTTTGCTAGGGAGTCAGAAAACACAACAGGCTCTAATAATACCAAATTCAGTCCAAGGATCTAGCCCAGATAGCCAGCAACCTTCCAAACAGCTGCTGCCCTCTTAGGTGCCCGGTGACAATGCAGTTCTTGCCTCACTGTTGTTCAAGCAGCTGCTCAGTGACGCCATCTGGTAGGTGACATCTAGGGGACACGTCTGCACATCTCAGCTGGCCAAACAACATCACCTGTATGATGTTATAGTTCAGAGAAAACACCCTTACTTGAGTCCTGTTGTTCTACAGGTGCAAAAGTCATGTTGCTTGCCTAGGTAGTGTCAGAAACACAGCTGCTATCAGTATCCAAGGAGAAGCACCAAATTATGTATTCAGACCCAAGAAAAGATCAGGCCCAGGCTACACATTAATTAATTTGTCATCTCATGGCCAAGACAGAAGCCTGTTATCCATGGGTTAAGCCATCACCCCAGTCCCGGCACCTGTGGGGCCTTGGACTACTTTCTGCTGGGTGCCAAGTGGTTGCTGTCAGTCCCTAGCTATTATTACTTCCAGTTTTTCCTGGCATCACCTTGTGTGGTTTTTTTCTCCCAGGCTTGCTGCAGAACCAGCAGGCACTGCAGGACTCATGGAAATCTTGCAAAAGCAGAAGAGACCAGCCCTACGTTTCCAAAACAAACACTTAGGAGTTTACTCCCAGTTTTCACTCATGTTTTAACAATGAGATAGCAAAGAGGATGCTGTGGGAAGGTGGACTGGGATCATGTTTTGTGCCAAGATCCAGCTCCACCTTGAAGCAGCCACAGTACTGGGCCCAGGAATTGCACTGCAGGCAGCTGCCCAGGGTAAGGTACCAGCTGCCTGGCTCTGCTGCTGATCAGATTGACAGAATCACAGAATCATTAAGGCTGCAAGAGATCTCCAAGATCAAGTCCAACAAAAGAATTGCTTTGGTTGGAAGAAACCTTGCACGGAGAACATTTCTGCTCATTGGTGCTTCAGGGAAGATTCAAGACTTTCTGACTCCCATCATGAAGGGTCCCTGCACAGCCCCTCTGCCATCGTGCTCGCACAGGCTCGGTCCCACTGCAGCTCCCAGCAGCAGAGGAGCTCCCTCCCCCTGGAACTGACTGGGCTGCCCACAGCCTGGGAGATTCGAGGAAATCCATCAGCAGCCCCCTTCCTTCCCTTCACCTCATGCGACTCAGGGCCGGCTCCCACAGCGGCACCTACGCCCGTGAGCTCCGCTGGGATGCAGAGCAGGGTGTGTTGGTGGTTCCAGGACTGCTGGGATAATGGGGCTGACGGTGCTTCCTAACAAGTGACAGTGCCACCAGCTGCGATGGTATAAAAGAGAGAGGATGCGCGCTGGCCGTTTGGGCTACCGGGCTGCCCTCTTCTGGTGGCCGAGGCAGACAAGCTGCTCGGCACTGACTCGCTCTCGGCTGGTGTGCCTGGGCAGGCAGCTTCACAACTCCAGTTAAAGAGTACTTCTGCTGGTAGCGACTGGTCATGAGCTTGTCTTGCCTAAACAACAGAGCCGAGGGCCACTTTAGAGCCTCAGAGGAGCATGAACTGGAGACAGTGGGGAAGAAAGCTTGGGATAATCCTGTTTACAATGGCTCTCCCTCCACGTCTTTGAAGATTCAAGCTATCTACGATCCCAAGTCTATTCTGGAGAAACCCTATGAGAACTTTGAAGAGGCGAGGGATGCGCTGCCCTGCCAGCAAGAGCAGAGCAAAGCTGTGGATGGGAAGACAAGTTCTGTTCTCAAGTGCTGTTTCTACATCTTCAGAGGCATCCGAGGTAAAGCTCTGACACCTCACTAGAAAGGATTTACTAGGCTCTAGGAAGAGTGATAAGATGTGTGTCTGTGTGTGTGTGATGATGAGTGAGGATGGAGAAGTCAGAAACCCCATGGTGTCTGAGTAGCCCAGCAACCGGCTCAATATAGCCCATCATTACTCCAGAGATCGTACTTGACTAACCTGGAAGGAGCACCCTCATTCTATGTGCTTTGCTCTAGCAACAGGGTCTGTTACATTTACTACAAGGCAGGACGTACAGATAGACTTAGTGGTGTGCTCAGGGTCATGCAGTGAAACTTGGCAGAGCTTTAGGCAGAGCCTAGGTGCTCTATCTAGGAGCCATCACTCAGGTGATGAGATTATTGTGTCTGTCTTTTCTAGATGGAGTGATACTGGCTTCTGTGCTAGATTAACTTAAGAATGCACATAGACATCCGCCAGAGATGCACTGAAACGGAGACAATAATCAGAATGCATCAAGCAAGGCTGTGCTTGAAGACAGCTCAAAGAGATGCTGGCTTCCAGCTTCAAAGACAAATGGGAATGTAACGTTACGTAGGCTCATTCAGAGGCAATGAAAAGCCTGGGAGCGCGTTAGATTTCCTGCAAGGATGCCGCCCCAGGCGAGAGCGTTTGTTCACCGGTTCCTTTAGAAGGTGTAAAATCCTAATATTGCAAAAACATGGAAGACAAAGCAGGAAACTTCTTTTCTTGCCAGTGTGTCTTTTCTTCTTGACTTGGCGAGCGAGAACCTTCCTCAGAGAATAACTGTATAGTCTGGTCTTGAACTGCACAGCCTCTCTAGGATCAATTTGTTGTTGCCTGTCACTGCAGTTACAGTCTAACACTGTTAATTTAGGTGGAAGCTTTTGGGGTTTCTCCTGGCCATCTAAACTGTGTCCTCTGGCTCCTGCCTGCCTCCTGCCAGCCCCATGGTCCTCCAGGAGTCATTTCTGGCAAGTCTCATAACCAGGTTTTCGAGTATATTTGAGCGTCCCTGAATGTAGGTGTTCCCAAACATATCCTTGTGTTCCCAAACATATCCTTGTGTTCCCAAACATATCCTTGTGTTCCCAAACATATCCTTGTGTTCCCAAAGCACAGAAACTCCGTTCCTCTATGCCCAGTGTGTGGATAGCAGGGATTCCCTGCCTGAGGGTAAAACACATAAACCTGCTAAAACCACAACCTTGTATTGTGGTTGTATCTAGAGATGAAAGGGTAATTAGCTCTGAAGAGAAAGATCTTGGAGTCCAGGTGGACAATAAGCTGACCATGAGCATCACAAGTGTGCCCTTGTTGCCAAGAAGGCAAATGTTGTTCTTTGGCGCTTGCCTTTGAGCAAATGTAGATAGAGCTGGGACTGTTTACCGTGGGGGGAAGGAGACGAAAAGGAGAACTTATTTGCCTCTATAAATACCTGAAGGGTGGGTGCACAGAGGATGGAGCCAAACTCTTTTCACTTGTGCCCAGCAGCAACTGGACAAGGGGCAACAGGTGCACACTAGAACACAGGAGGTTTCATTTAGATATGAGAAAAGGCCTTTTTTACTGCATGGGTGATAAGTTACTTGAACAGGCTGCCCGTAGAGGCTGTCGAGTCTCCTCTGGAGATAATCAAAACCCACCCAGATGCAGCCCGGTGCAATGTGCTTTAGGCAATCCTGCTTTAGCAGAAGAGGTTGGACTAGATGATCTCTGGAAGTCCCTTCCAACTCCAATGATTCAATGACTCTGTATTTTAAAAGTGATCTGACCAAACAGGTGGGTTGCCTCCTCTTGTTTTTCTGTTTGGGGAGTCCTGTGGACCATGGGATGCTCTCTCCTGTCCAAGTTAATCTAGATCTCCTGGTTCTCATTTCTGTTGCTGATCTGGCATGTACAGAACAGGCTTGTCTGTCCAGGAGTTTGGGTGCATGCTGCAGCAATCACTGTCGTGGACAATGGTGCAAAAAGTTCTCCGGTCTGATGAGATGCCAAAGAGCTATTTAAGGGACAGAAGTAAAAGCACACAGACCACTATATCACTTTTTCTTCTGCCAAAGAAAATAGCACTTTGTCTTCTGCCAGAGATTAC
Organism: Rhinopomastus cyanomelas; assembly: GCA_013400115.1. Lineage (NCBI taxonomy): Eukaryota > Metazoa > Chordata > Aves > Bucerotiformes > Rhinopomastidae > Rhinopomastus > Rhinopomastus cyanomelas. The sequence continues at coordinate 287,533 of VXBP01001113.1, read as the reverse complement.
TTCAAACATGTGGCCTTTGATAGCTTTGATCCTGGCTTCCAGGAAGATGACTGTTGCATGCTGCTGGAGATGGGCATCAGGACTGAGCCCCTGTAGAAGCTGCAGAAAGCAGCAAGACTATGGGTATTATTGACGTGGCTTCCATCACTAGGCTTTCAAGTGGATGTTTTGATGCCTTTCAACTTGAGGACCATTTCAGAAATCACAACAGAAAGTCATTACAGAAAGAACAAACAAGCACCCTAATGGTATCAGGCGGTTCATCAAGCCTGAAATATCAAGGCTCCTTTTAAAGGAAGTGTTTCTCTCTTTTTGATCAACACTGGTGCTGTTCAATGAGTTGATTTTAAATTGTGCAAAGAAATCAGATCACTAGCTGGTACAATTGGCGTAATTGTGCTGAAGTCGTCAGAGCTCTGTTTATAGACGTCCTGAAGATCATTTGGCTCTACATTTTATGCTGAAAATATTGAGTTGGGTTATTTGATTGAGCCTTAAGACCTTAAAGAAATTGGCAAGGGTTTTTAGGTAAGAAAAGGACAAATATTTGGGGCCTTATGGTTCAACACACACTAAAAGGACTAATTGTTGTAAAGCTAACATCAAATGTAGTTCTGCTGGGGAAGTGCTGTCAGAATGTCAGATGTTGGGACATGAGTGACTGAGATGAAAATGTATGGTTTCAGGAGTGCCTGTGACAAACGCTGAATTTCTGCAAAAAGTAAGCTGAAAAACGGCAGGAAAAGATCAGTCTGTAGTGAACTCAAAGGGAGAGCCTGAGTGTGTTTTAGCAAAATAAGAAATCAAACATTTTTCCATTTTGGTCAGCCCCAAGCCTTTTGTCTTGCTGGAAAGGCTTTCTTTAAGGGTGACTTAACACATTTTTTTACAGCTCTTAGTCAAGTTTTAAGACAAAGTGGTTTTGTCTCGAAAAATGACAAAAATCCAACTCCCAGTGGTGTTCTTTGAGAATGGGACTTCGGGTCCTCAGATGGCTTTTAAGAACGGCCATCAAAACTCTCCAACTTCTTTCTATCCAACAGGCCTGTGGGGCACAACACTGACTGAGAACACAGCTGGAAACAGAGAGCTTTATGTGAAGACCACGCTTCGAGAGCTGCTAATCTACATTGTGTTCTTGGTGGACATCTGTCTATGCAAGTACCCATAATATCTGATGGGTGTCTTATCTGTGTGTAGCATGAGTGAGATAATGTGGGATCTTATTATTAGACTTCTTCACTCACTGCAGTAAGCAGGTGTGTCACTAACCTGCAGAACAGCTCCTGCACACAGGAGGAAAATAGCTGACTATTGTTCTAGAAGAACTGATTTTAGTTAAATTGAGCAGTATTTTTTGATCTACATCACCAGCTCTAGCCATTGACTCCTGGGAGAAACTTCCCAGAGAAGCTCTAGAAATTTCCTGTGACCAAAGACAGAGATTTTCCTTTCTAAGACTGGAGGGGTGAATGAGGTGCTAAACCAGATGACGGCTCACACAGTTGTTCATAGGCAAATTTAAAGCATCCCTGTGCTGAATGATGCTGGTCTTTGTGTGAGCAGAGCAATGGCTATTTGTTTTTTGTGAAGGTTCATTATCACAAATGAGCACCTGTGGCGTGGGACAGTGCAGGCAATTATATTTCATGGACCCTGTGTCAGAAGAGATAGACAGACAATACCATCCTGAGTTACTATCACACTGGCCCAGGGAGACAGTTCTTCAGTAAAAGTGCTTCCTAAAGAGCCAAGACATGCACACAGATGTATGTGTGGTTACACACTGACTCATCCAGAAGGGGAGGAAGCTGTCTGTGAATGTCAGCTCCTTTACTGTCACGGTGCCCTTTCAAGAGCAGGACATGTTCTTAGTAATCACCATGATGGATGTTTTTCTGCAGGAAGGAGCGCTGGAGAATTGAAGCATCGTGATTATGGAAGTTAGAGTCTGCTCCTGTGTGAGGTTTCTTGGTTGATGAGAACTTACCTGGAGCTTTCCACTTGGGAAAATGGGGTGATCTCTCTACCTTCATGGCTTTATACCAGAACTTAAAAATACAGATCATTAACTTCCATCTGATAAACACAATTTCTCTCAGTGAAATTTTTCTCAGAGGTTTTGTCTGAAGACAGAAGTCATTACCCAGGATGTTCATTTGCACCATCCAATAGTCGTCTTTGGCGCTTAAACTCTTATAGTCTGTCAGTTTGACGGTTTAAATTCTGGAGCATGGGGCAGATATGCTTGTAAATCCCTAAGGAAGCAGAACGTAATATAGTTAGACTTCCCAAGGTTTCTTCTCTTGTACCTTGCTCAGTTTACCTGTGATTATATAAGCTACACAGAAAGTGACTATGTAAATGTATTCGTATCAGGCTCCAATATTCAGACATAAGGGAGGGTCCTCCTCTTGTCTGTTCTCTTAGTGACATATGGAATGACAAGTTCCAATGCCTATTACTACACCAAAGTGATGTCTGAGCTCTTCCTGCAGACCTCTTTGGACAGCCGCGTCTCCTTCCAGTCCATTGGCAGCATGGCCGATTTCTGGATGGTGAGTACAAATCTGGCCCAGCATGGAGAGCCTTGGAAATCTCAGCTAGACTAGGATATTCAGATCCCTCTGAATGAACTACCTGATGATTTCAGCATGGAATATTGCTGCCACGAGCTTTTGCCAGCTACTAGCAATAGATGCTGTATAATTTGCCTGCAAAATACCCACTGATTTAAAATAGAATTTGTCCCTTTGAGCAATGTGGTCAGAATGCTGGCAAGGGTCGGAGATGTGTGCCCCAGAAGAGCCCAGTAACTCTACTAGCTAAACATGCAGGACATGTCACAGCAACTTCTTTTTGATACGATGCTCGTTGCACAGACAGGGAATGCCAACCCAGAGGCCAAGTCTTTCAGGTTTCCTTCTTGTAGAAATAGCCTTGAATGCTACAGCCCAATGTCTTGGTCATGTCTTAGTAACAGGCCCATTTCCATTTTCATGGGCAGCTGCAGGAACTGCAGGAACTGCACGCTGAACCTGCCTGTAATTTATGGCTGGGCTGCTCTGATCTGTATAATTTTAATGAGGAAGCTGATTAAAAATTGCACTGACTTTTTCCAAGAGAATATAAACAGGGAAAGGTGCCCGGGGTTTAGTATATTTCTGTCAAAGAATTGCTGAAAGATAACATGAGCTGCAGGGAATGCTGTTCAGATGTTGCAACACTTTCCTCTGACAGTCAGACAGAAGCAGTTGGCTCTGTCTCTTCTGTTCTATCAAAGATGTAGAGCAAGCTATTGTTTCCTCGCCACAGTTTCCAGGGCACTGACACATTTCCATTCCATAATGGAAATCCCAAGGCACGATGTGTGTGAATTCCTTGATTTGTACTTACTGAAGTGGTAGGGACAGATGCTTGTAGTCATTTCAGTAGCCCAACAAGGCTGGGCAGCAGCTGTATTACAGATCTGTGAGGAGCCAACAACATCCAGCATCTCTCTCCTACCACCAGTCGTCATCTTGACCCTCCTTAGCATGTAACCAACACAAGTTTCCAGTACTTTCCATCTTGGGGGTTAGAGGAGTGGGTTAGGTCTTACTAGCTCAAGCCAGGCCAAGAAAATTCCTCTGGTGTGCAGGCTATGCAGAAGTTGTTCCTCTGCACCTCTCTTGCAGTATGCACAAGGTCCCCTTCTGGATAACCTTTACTGGACAAAGTGGTACAACAACGAGTCCCTTGCAGTGCACAGCACCCAGTCATACATCTACTATGAGAACCTGCTGCTTGGTGTCCCACGCATGAGACAACTGAAAGTGAAGAACAATTCCTGTGTGGTCCATGATGACTTCAGGGAGGAAATCTCAGGCTGTTATGATGTATACTCAGAAGACAAAGAGGAAAGGGTCTCATTTGGGCTCATCAATGGAACAGCGTAAGTACATGCTCTGCTGTTCAGGATTAGAAAATCCTGATTAGCATCTTCTAGTTAAAATAAGATCTTCTGTGCTGCAGGACACCGGAGTTGGGTCACTTGCATAAGGCTGGAATTCCCCTTGAAGTCAGAGGCAGCAAGTCCTTTTTGCCTATCAGTAAGGCCAAGTGTCTGCCTGAGAAAAAGCACACATTGAGGAAAAGCTTGCTGGGCCAAGTCTTGTTCTGTGAACAATTAGTTGCTATTCATAAAGAAACATGAGCGCAAGTGTGTTCTAAGCAGAGTGTTGAGTGCAACATGGTAGAAGACCCTGGGAGTACCCTCCATGCAAACAAGGACTGTAGCATAGCCAGCAAACCTGCGGGGTTTTCTCTCTGTAGTATCACAAGTCGCGTGTCGCTGCCGAGAAGCACTAGACTGCAACTGTAACCGTAATTAAGAACTGATGTAGATTTGGATCTGCAATGGGAATTAAGTGCCAACTCTTTTGTGAAAAAGTGCTTTATCTCTTGAAGATACAGTCTAGTTTCTCCTGGCTACAAGGTCGTATCCAAGCCTAAGGTACTGAAGCTTTGCTAATGGCTTGTCTGTTGCAGTTGGAGATACCATTCTGAGGAGGAGCTGAGTGGCTCATCTCACTGGGGAAGACTAACTAGTTACAGTGGGGGCGGCTACTACATAGACCTCAAGATGACCAGAGAAGAGAGTGCTGAAGCCTTGCAAGTTCTGAAGGAGAAGTTGTGGCTGGATCGGGGGACACGAGTTGTCTTCATTGATTTCTCTGTTTATAATGCAAATATCAATCTGTTCTGTGTTCTGAGGTAAGCTTAGCATCACTGAAAATTCTTCTGTCTCTTGCTTCTTCCTCAATGCCGCGGCTTCTTAAAATGCAACTACCTTAGTATGGTCTACCAAAGGAGTAGGACTGAGAGGTATTAGTAGATATTGTGTAGATTAGGAAGAAGCCTAGGCCTTTTTGATGTAACTCGTCACAATTCTTCTAACATCCTTCCCTGTCACGGGCAATGAAGCAATAGAGACAAAGCTGTGTAAACACATGCACAACTCTTCCGGTCCTGGTTTTGAGCTCATGGTCAGGTTTGATCACTCTCAATATTACCTAAGAGCCTCCAACTCCCTGTTTGTGATTATCAGAGTTTTCTTGTCCCCTTCAAGGTTAGTGGTTGAGTTTCCAGCAACTGGTGGTGCCATTCCCTCTTGGCAAATCCGGACAGTCAAGCTGATAAGATATGTCAGCGTGTGGGACTTCTTCATTGTTGCCTGTGAAATTGTCTTCTGTGTTTTCATCTTCTACTATGTGGTGGAGGAGATTTTGGAGCTGCGTATCCACAAGCTTCAGTACTTCACCAGTGTCTGGAACATCCTGGATGTGGTTGTCATTCTGGTGAGAATCCTTGCAGAGTTTCTTGAGGGGAGCAATGTCAGAGAGAGGTATAAGAGCAAAAATAAGTGAAGGAATGGTGGAGCAGATCTAAATAAGAGCTGGCACATGGTTTTCCTCTAACTGTAAAGTGAGTTGGCAGAGTAAATGGACACTTTCTATCCTACCAGCTGTTAGGATAAAATTATTTCCTTAGAGGAAAGAATTCCTGAGAGGCTCTGAAGTCAGGGCATTATTCAGGACAATAAGATCTTATTTCCACCCCCTACCAGTAGACTGCAGTTGTGATACGAAGGAATTCTGTGACACTTTTAATTTCTGAGGAAAGCATAGGTACAGTGATCACTGCAGACTCTTCCTCCTTGCAGCTCTCCATCGTTGCTATTGGGTTTCACATCTTTCGTACCATTGAGGTGAACAGACTGTTGGGAGAGCTGCTGAAACACCCTGACACCTACGCAGACTTTGAGTTCCTGGCATTCTGGCAGACACAGTACAACAATATGAATGCAGTCAACTTATTCTTTGCCTGGATCAAGGTATTGTATGGGGTCTGCCAACTCTCCAGTCTTGGAATGTTTCCTCTAGATGGCTTTGGGGTTGACACTTTCATCTGAGTGAATGAGGGTAAGAGATATGTGATGGAGGGTTTTCTGCAAAGTAATACGCTCTGTTCTGCAGTAAATCCAGACAGCTTTCCACCCCGCATTCTGGAGCCAAGTTATTTGGAGATATTGGAGGGGGAGATGGGCTCAGAATCATTGTGTGGTGTAAATGTGTTTTTAGAAAGTGCTGAGTACAATGGAAGTTTGTCCATCCTATAGTATTTGAGTGTTTTGGAGGATAATCTCCTTTCATGATGACTACAGAAAAATTGGAAAGGACTCATCTGTTGGCTGGACTTTGCGTTTTGACTGAAGCATCTTGGCATGGTGGAAAGCCACACTGCACTGAAATTCCTCGTTAGCCTCAAGACATTTGTCCTTCTAGCCTTACAGCAGTCCCTCTTTGTTCATTGTGTCAAAGCAAAATATAAAGTCATATATTTATGATCCTACAGGAAAATGGTGGCACACCTGGGGCAAGTATTCTGAACACTAAGCCACCATTCCCCTAGCCTGGCTAGGGGGATCTTGACGATTTGTTCTTGTGTTAGTAAGCATAAGTGAGATAGTTTGGCCTAACTTTGTCCCTGTTCTTTCTTCTTGCAGATATTTAAGTATATTAGTTTTAACAAGACAATGACCCAGCTCTCTTCCACACTGGCACGTTGTGCCAAGGACATCCTGGGCTTTGCCATCATGTTCTTCATTGTCTTCTTTGCCTATGCCCAGCTGGGTTACCTTCTTTTTGGGACACAAGTGGAAAACTTCAGTACCTTTGTTAAATGCATGTAAGTGTGTAAGTCAGACTCATGTTTCCATCATTTCATCAAAAGAATTGTAACTGCTTTTCAACCTCACCACAACTGCAAATGTTAATGTCAATCTGGTATCTATTATCCCATTGTAATAAAGTCACAATGGTTAATAAGCTGCTCCCAGTCCTGTGATGACTATGGAGAAAACAGAGAAAATTGAAGGTTACAGACAGATTTCTGGTTGTCTGGTGTTTATCAGTAGGGATATGAGCAGCTGGTCCTACCAGACTCCTTGCACCCCTGAAATTCAATCCCAGCTTTTCCATGGGAGGGTTTAGTGAGGAGATTCGTTTTGCTGAAGCCTACACAGCTTTCCTTTGATGTGGGGTTGTTAGGCTCATCAAGGATATTCAATATGCAGAGTGGTTTAACATCTTTGTGCAGAAAAGGATCACAGCTCAGATAAAACTTTTAGTTTCTGTTCCTCAGGACTTTCTGTAACCTTCTCACCTGCTGCGTGCTCATAAAGGCGGTAGAATGACACTGACTGTCACTGAGACCATGGCAAGTTTGCGGGTTCATACACCAGCAGGTGCCTTTAGGTCTAGCTCGGTCAGACTTCTCTGTAATTCTGGTGGCAAGAACTATACAGCTCGAAAGAAGTGGTTTGAGAAAGGCTCAGAACATTGGATTAGAAGTTTTTTTCCAACAGACAGGGGCTCCAGAGTTTTGAAATACTCTGGCTTCCAAATATACTCACTGATCACACAGTTTCAGTGTCTGCAAAACAGCTGCGTGAAAACTTTCCTACTTTTTATCAGGCAGTGGACTTCAATTCAAACTAAGATTTAGAAGCAGTGCCGTTTGTTGCTACAGGGCTTCCACAGGATTAAGCAGAATAAAAGTATTGACATTATCAACACAATAGCATTAAACACTAAAATGAAAATTCATAAAGTTCATTTTTGTATTATTTATAAGTATACCTGATTTTTATAAGATAGCAACTCAATTTCTGAAAATTAGTAGTCTTCTATTATTCTAAATTCAGTAAAAATTAAGAAAGAGGCTTTCTAAAATATGCTGTAGAATAGTGAGAATACATGGACATTTTTGAAGAAAAAGAGAGAAAAATAATCTTCCCAGGCACAAAGGTGAGGCTGACAGGTCGGTAGTCCTCAGGGTTCTTCTTTCTACTCTTTCTAAAAATGGGTGTGATGTTTCCTCTTCTTCCAGTGACCAAGGACTTCACATGACTGCCATGACTTTTCAAATGTAATGGAGAGTGGCTTGGCAATTACATCAGCCAATTCCCTTGAGAATCTGGTATGCATCTCAACGGTTCCATCAGCTTATGTATATGCAGATTCCTCAGGTGGTCACAAACATGATCTTCACTTATAGCGGGATGGATTTTGTCTCTCTGGTCTCATCTTCCTATCTATCGACTTTGGGAGGTGTGATGAGAGGTGCTGCTAGTGAAGACTGAGGCAAAAAAGTTGTGGAGTAACTCAACCTTCTCCTCATCTGTTGTTACTAATTTACCACTCCTGCTCATCAGAGGGGGAAATCTCTTTCACCTTCCTTTTTTGATTGAGGTAGTCACAGAAGCCCTTTTTGTTACTCCGTGCATCCCTTGCCAAGTGCCTCCAGCTATGCCTTGGCCTTCCTAACTCCATTTCTACACAACCGGCCAGTGTTCCTATACTTCTCTGGATACCTGTCCCAGTTCCTACTGCCTGTACAGTTCCTTCTCTTTTAAGTTGACCAGCAGGTCTTGACTCAGCCATGTTGGTCTCTTTCCTCCCTTGTTTGATTTCTTACCCTTGAGAATCAAGAGCTCTTGCACTCTGAGGAATGTCTTTAAAGATCTGCCAGCTCTCTTCTGCTTCCATGACCCTGAGAGCTGTTTCCCAAGTGGTCTTAGTGAGTAAGTCCTTGAAGAGCTGGAATTTTGCTTTTCTGAAGTTCAGGTTCTGGAGTTTACTCCTTGTCTGGCTCTTGTCCATTAGGAATGTGAGCTCTACTAGTGCCTGATCACTGCAGCCCCATACTGGAGATGGGGGATGACCAGTGGGTGGATGAGCATGAAAGGATTGTTGGGGCAGTGAGTTGAGACTGTCCTTCAGATCATGAGTCTGCTTGGGTAATGTGAAATGTTAAAGGAGGTGTCTGTTACAGCAGCGGTTTTCAGCCTGTGTTCCTCAGACCTCTGGGCATCCATGTCCTGCCTTTGAGGGGTCTACAAAAAATAACTGAGAGACGCAAACTTCCGAACAATAGATTTAAATATGCTTCATGTATTTATTGTATTCAACTACGAATTGCCAAAGATCGAAGGACATTGCCAAGTCATTACATACTCTCCAGAGTCTCATGAGCTCTCTTGCAAGAGAAGGCTTCTTTGAGTCAAGTAAGGGAAAATTCAGGTTTGTTTTGTTTTGAATTCCTGTTTAGACCACAACAGACTTTGGACAACCAGAAATGTGTGTGTAAAACATGTTTTGCTTTTCAGCCAGCTCTTGCTCTAACCAAATCAGCCCTCTTCACAACTGAAATACTACAAATACATTCACCTCACCAGTCAGACTGAGTGACTTAAACCCTTCTCTAACTTGTGTTTGTGGACACCTGGGCTACAGACAGGTTTATGGCTCACCTGAGCAATGTCTAACAATACAGGACAAATGTATGTGCTTTTTGGTGACCTTTTACTCTTTCTCTCCTCTAGCTTCACCCAGTTTCGGATCATTCTTGGTGATTTTGACTACAATTCCATTGACAATGCCAACAGGGTCCTTGGACCTATTTACTTTGTCACCTATGTGTTCTTTGTTTTCTTTGTGCTCCTGGTAAGCAAGATGAGAAAGTCCTCTGTCCCTGTATTGACAGCAGGGTTTGAGAGACTTCTCCTGATAATTCATAGCACAGTCTAATGAGTTAGGCTGTGTAAATGCTTAGAGAGAAAGGAAGTCTCTGTTACAATAGTTTTGCAGTGCAAACAGACCACAGCAGACTAAGATCATATTGCATTTGGGGATTTAATGATTAAGGGCCATATTTGCATCCTGTAGGGTAAAGAGTAAAAAAGACATGGAATGCTGCTGATGTGGAAGCCCAGAGGGGTTCGGATCAGCTGCCCTATGGCAGCCACTAAACAAAGTCTCTGGCAATGGTTGTAAGCTGGAACAGAGGAGGTTCCACATCAACCTGAGAAGAAACTTCTTCACCGTGAGGGTGACAGAGCACTGGAACAGGTTGCCCAGGGAGGTTGTGGAGTCTCCTTCACTGGAGACATTTAAAACCCACCTGGATGTGTTCCTGTGTGACTTGGTCTGGGTAATCCTGCTGTTGTAGGAGGATTGGACTGGATGATCTTTCAAGGTCCTTTCCAATCCCTAATGATTCTATGGTTCCTAGGCAATGGCTGCAGAGAGATGCCCACAACTTTAACACCTAGTGCCTGGCATCCAAATGTAACATAAGGTCTTGCAGGAGAGACTGCTAAAGATGGCATTTAAGCTGGGAACAAATGTGTGTTCAAGCCACTGCTTTAACTGTAAGGATTTCCTCTTCAGTGAGAAACTGCATGTCTGAAGTGGGACTTCCCTTAACTCCCTTTAATCTGGCCAAGGAATAGGCTGTGTGCTGACAGCTCATTGCTTAACTAAGCCCTGCATATCTGTGCCTGTCTCTTCCTGCTTCAGCTGCTGGAGCAGGAAAGATGTCTCATGCTCTCTTCTTTTTCTAGAACATGTTTCTGGCCATCATCAATGACACCTACTCAGAAGTCAAGGAGGAGCTTTCGAGCCAGAAGGATGAGCTACAGCTGTCAGATATCTTGAAGCAGGTGATCAATACTGAAAGCTCTGCTACTTTCTTTCTTGTACAGCTGATGATTAGATCAGATAAAGGGAGAACTGGAATGAAAAAGCAGGGAGCAAACTTTGTCATGAAAAGCCTGACCACTAGGTTGGTGTTGCTTTGAAGGCATGATCCTAGTTTAGAAATGTGGCTCGTTCAACGGTTTCGTATTTTTGCCTCTGGAATGTTTAAAATCTCCATGTATTACTTAACATGTGCTGTTCACCCTGCTCCATGTGTCAGTGTTCTGCCTGCATGGTTTCATGTCTGTTTGCACATTTGGTAACAGAGCTACAACCGGACACTCTTGAGGCTGAAGCTGAAGAAGGAGCGTATTTCTGACGTGCAGAAAGCATTGCAGAACGACACAAAAGAACTGGACTTTGAAGACTTCAAGAACAGCTTGAAGGCGTAAGTCAGTTGGCTTGAGCAATACCTGCTTAGCCTTTTCTCTTGGTAATACAGGTAGTTTAAATTCTCTGGGTTTCAAGACCAGAAGCTCAGTCCTGGGCAATCTGGGCTGAAGACCAAAATATCTGCTATAATTGCTCGCAAGTTTAATTTCCTGCTCTACAGAGGTTTGTGTTAGTATCTCTTTCCCATTTGGGATATTTAGGTTTGACATTGGCAGGAAGAAATGACTTCAGAAAGGGTGCTAATAGTATTAGACCTTAACAGCGTAACTCAGTGCTTTGAGCTTTCTATTTCTGTCATTTTGTAGAATGGGCCATGCAGACCATGAGATCACAGCAGCCTTCTCCAGATTTGACAAAGATGGCAACTACATCCTTGATGAAGAGGAGCAACAGCAGATGAAGCAAGACCTAGAAGAGAAAAGGGTAAGAAAAGGGCAAGGAAAGAATCTTTCTGTTTGGCAGAGATCACTCCAAAGTGGCCTCAGAAATGTTTGGGTTTGAGGTGTCATAGAATCATAAGGGATTGGAAAGGACCTCAAAAGATCATCTAGTCCAATCCCCCTGCCACAGCAGGATCGCCTAGACCAGGTCACACAGGAACACATCCAGGTGGGTCTTAAACTTGTCCAGTGAAGGAGACTCCACAACCTCCCTGGGCAGCCTGTTCCAGTGCTCCGTCACCCTCACTGGGAAGAAGGTTCTTCTCAGGTTGATGTGGAACCTCCTGTGTTCCAGCTTACAACCATTGCCCCTCGTCCTATCACTAGATGACACTGAGAAGAGCCTGGCTCTATCCTCCTGACACCCACCCCTCACATATTTATAGACATGAATGAGGTCACCCCTCAGTGTCCTCTTCTCCAAGCTGAGGAGACCCAGCTCCCTCAGCCTCTCCTCACAAGGGAGGTGCTCCACTTCCTTCATCATCTTTGTTGCCCTATGCTGGACTCCCTCCAGCAGCTCCACATCCCTCTTGAACTGAGGGGCCCAGAACTGGACACAATACTCTTAGGTATAAACTAAGCAGGAAATTCAAACAGAGCTCCAACTCTGTCTGGACAGCAGCTGAGCATGTCACTGCCTGTGAGGCCCTGTTGTTTACAGTGAAGCTGACACAGACCAGCTTTACAGGAGGTTTTTTATCTTCTAGGTTGCTTTGAAAACAAAGATCAAAAATTTGGGGAAAACCTACAGTGACGGCAACACAGATGAGAATCTAACCTACCTGGAAGCAAGGAATAACCACGCCAATATGGCTATCTGGGTCTCCAAAGAAGAATTCCAAGTGTATGTTTGCACTGGCAGTAGTTTAATCCCTTTGCAAACGAGGGTGCCTATTCCCTGCTGCTTCCTTTCCTAATTTAACTATTTACACTGGTGCTAAGTAGTTTCAGTAAGATCTTGTCCCTGTTTATCTCACATGTGTGAATGAGTAGGTTACCAGGACCATCTCAGTTCTCTCCTAATGTAGTTTGTTTGTTACTTACTGAGTTAAGTGTTGCTTTCCCCTCTTGAATAAGCTCTGCAGCTGTCAGCTGGCCACAGGCAATATGCTCTCATGGTTCAGGTCAGAAGGTAGCTCAGATAACTGGGCCAGGGGAAGCTGACACCTTCACAGAAAGTCATGTGAGAATAAGTATCTTTGACTTATAGCCTAGTTGGCCTTCATCCTCCACGTCTGAGAATAACACTTGGCTGTTTCTTCCACAAGAGGAGCATGAGATCAATACAGTATGAAGAACCAGGCGATCCTGATTCTCTACTGAGAAACACTGAGTAATCCTCATAGGGCTCTATGACAGCAGAGTGGGGTGCAATAATTAATACTTGGAATATTTTGTGGCTGGACTGTGGCTCAAATTGGTTGAGATCCACACTAAGCAGAAGCACTGATTACAAGAGAAAACACAGTGTAGCATGGAGTAGAATCTTCAGTGTGTATGACTCAAGTATCTGATGTGGAACATTCACTCCTGTTTGAGACCTGAGCCACTGTCTGTGAGCTGTCTGCAGAGCCTACTCTTCATTGTAAGATGAAGCTTGCAAACACTCTCCATGTCTCCCCAGACTCCTGCAGCGTGTGCTGCAGCTGGAACAGTCCATAAACAGCATTGGCTCCAAGATTGATGCAGTGGTGAGTAAGCTGGATGTGCTGGAAAGAAGTAAGCTGAAGAGGAAGGACCTGTTGGGCAAACCACTGGGTAACGTCAGCAAGGTTGGTAGTTCTCCATCATGCCTTTGAACCAGCTCCAGGGCAGGTGACCAGTCCTGGTGTATGAAAGAGCCTGGTACCATTTTGCTTTTCCAGTTCCTGTTGACATAATACAAAAAGGGTTGTGCAAGGTCAGCATTCTGCGTGACCAAGCCTTTTCTATTTAAGTGAAGTGACACAAAGCCTCTATTATTCAGGTCCTCCCAGTCAACCTTTAAACCCACCTCACAGCTCTTTGAGGCCAAGCTCATTCCTGTGTTGGTGGATGCCATTCACATGTCCTCAGTCGTTTTGTACCTACCTAGCCTCAGATATTAAAAAAAATCATACTGTCCTTCCAGCAAGAGCAGCCCCTGACAGTGTTGTGGACTGTAATCTTAACACCTTTCCTGTGTTGTATTTATCACATACATGGTAGTGATGTGCCCACAGCAGCTCATTGCAGAACAGTGACACTTGCTAGACTACCGACATCCAGTCAACCAGCATATTTTGGGTCTTCACCTGTAAAGTCAAAGTCAGCAAGGTATGAGGGAGCCCTGTCATTACCTTCAGCTCAATGAGAACAGCCAAACAGCACAAAGTGATCTAGCTGAGAGGCAGAAAGAAGCCTCTCTTGCAGAGTAGACTTGTGATCCTTTCCTATCTGAAAGGGTTTTTTGAGGGGTCCTATTTCTCCTGTGAACATGGCTGAGAGCTTTTCCAAGTGCTTGTTCACAGATTTGCTCTGCCACAGCAGTTCTGTGAATGTTCTTGTAGAGAGTGAAAAAGAGTTGAATCTCTCCACAGTTGTTGTCTGATGCCTGAATGTGCCTTCATCAGCATATGCCAGCAAACAGAAAGCACTGGGTCTTTAACAGACAGGCAGGCTTGTACTAATTTCTGGAATAATGTGGGAAGACACCTAATTATCATGCATACCTTGTATCCCTCCCAGAGTTTTGCTAGACTTCTTGGTAGTTTGCTAACATCACAGGTAACTTGTTCTTGTGTATGGCAGGAGGAAGAATCCAATCAAGAAGAGATGCACCCCCAGTGCCTGGACCACCTAGGGAAAGAAGAAGCAGAAGGTTGTGGGATGGAACATGCACAGGGAAACAACCTGAGTGGCAACTCTTCCCAAAATGCAGTCTATCCTGTTCTGCCAGGGTCATGGGTGCCCAAGAACACCCGGACACAGTCTGATATGAGCTTCTAGCAAGAGTCCAGTGCTCCCAGTCCATCTCACACGGTACTAAGTCACTGACGGTTGTTTCCCCACTGTTAGAATTATCTGGAAAAACACACCACTGTTGCTAGAAACTGCTGAGGTGAAAAATCAGGGATGCTCTTCTCAAGCATAATGATGTATAATGCCACAGAGCTAGAAGTTTTGCCCCCCTATCTCTGCAGTCAGTGGAAAATTTGAACCAGGTGATGTATTAGGTTTCTGCCTCTGAAAAGGCTGACATGAAGTCTGTTAACCTGTTCTTTTCCAAAAAGTAGAGATGCCAGAAGAACTATGTGAGTACTGGTGTCCAGCGTGGCACATTGCAACTCACACGAAACACAACACAACTGTCTGCAGGAAAAGGACGTGGGTATCATGTAAACAAAGCAGAATATAATCATGAGTGTGAGACAGAAAGGAGAAATTATTTGTGTCTTCCTGATTATCAGGAGTTTTGTTGTGTTGTAGTTTATTTCGGAACTTTTTGGTAACCTTCTCTGTATGTTGGATTCTGTTGGCGAGAAAAGAGGACACCGAGAGCTAACTCTGGATAACTAAAATGAATTGACTCCCAGTGTAATTGGGAGGAGATCACACGATCATAAAAGGAGAAGCAGTAGGTCTGAGTGCAGGGAGCAAAGTTATGGTTATATGGTTTATAACACAGCTGTTGGCACTAAGAAATCTGTGTTGTCTCTCACGCTCCTTAAATTGCATTTCAAGGTACTTCACAGAACTCCACAGAACAAGGAACTTCACAGTACCGTATTTACAGAGTTGTGATGCTTCTCTTTGTGTCAAGGAAACAAAGTGGTTTGCAGTCGTGGGCGTTGACACGAGTTCAGTTGAAATATATTGTGAAAATTAGATAGATGTCAGCTTTTCAGTCACAGGTAAAATGCTTCTTTTCCAGGCATATTTCACTCTGACAAGTCTTTCCTTGTTGTTGGTGTAGGCTATTGCTGCTATTACGTGGCTTCTGTAAGTGTCTTTTAAAGTCTTAATCACTGGTGTTCCACAATAGTTAACCTCAGATGGGATCTGTAGTCTTAAAGCTGACAGAAATGTGGGTTTTATCAGACCACTGCTAGGAGCTCTCTTTAGTGCTACGCTTTTTAGTGTGTTATGCAGCACAGTGATGGGTCTAGTGGAGACCTTGTGTAGTGGGATCTTGTACTACCCCTTTTTTAAAATGGATGTGTCATAGTGTTCTGGGGAAAGCCTCCCTGGAAATGTCTGAATGAGCTCAGGGTCAGCCCTGTCCCAGATGGCCCAGGCTCCAGGCCTGTTACAGCTACCATTGATAAGCTGAAGCAGGGGGTCATTCAGTCGGGAGAGCCTGGCTCGCAAAGGGAGCCCAGTTTTCAGCCAGGAGCAGTGGATGCAGAAACCACAGGGTCTAACAGCTTCCCGTCAGTTGGTGCAGCTATTGGGAACAAAGCAGGAGACACTTTATTCCCAGTTCCACTGAAGTCAGAATTGAGCAAGAGTTTCTTACCATCAGCTTTTCCACCTGAACTCAGAACAACGATTTTGCTTACTTCCTCCTACTCTCAGTATTGAAGCTCTTGTCTTATTCAGAAGAAAACAGCCCACGTCAAGAGAATGTCCTGAAAAAGTAATTTTTTGGTTGCAAATTTTAATTAAACATTCTAAATTGTAATTGAACAGAGATGCTAAGTGCTCTGTAATGGGCTTGAAGCTGTATATACAGGCCCTTGTGGTTAATGAATTTGGTGCCCTGTGGTGAAAGGCACAGACGAAGGTTCTTCCTTAAATTCATTTGTAAAACTTTACTTTAGTTCCTGGCCCTAAATTACTCTGTTTCCCAAGGCCTTACTGCAAAAGCAAAAATACAGGCTGCTGTTTTGCAGTGGTTGAAGGAGTGTGTGCCTTCTCCACTGGCACAGAATCCTGGTGAGGTCCTGAGTCTGTGTTACTTCATAGACACCAAATATTTGAGACTGAAGAACTAAGTGAAGAACTAAGTCTGGTGCTGTGGGAGAGATGCAAACAACAATTGTCTTACAGAGTGAGTGGAAGACATTCCTGGATGAGACTTGGGTCCTTAAGATAGCAACAACTACTGTGAGGCTGAGGGAGCTGGGCCACTTTAGCTTGGAGAAGAGGAGACTGAGGGGTGACCTCATTCATGTCTATAAATATGTGATGGGTGGGTGTCAGGAGGATGGAGCCAGGCTCTTCTCAGTGTCATCTAGTGATAGGACAAGGGGCAATGGTTGTAAGCTGGAACAGAGGAGGTTCCACATCAATATGAGAAGGAACTTCTTCATAGTGAGGGTGACGGAGCACTGGAACAGGCTGCCCATGGTGGTTGTGGAGTCTCCTTCACTGGAGACGTTCAAGACCTGCCTGGATGTGTTCCTGTGTGACCTGGTCTAGGTGATCCTGCTGTGGCGGGGGGATTGGACTGGATGATCTTTTGAGGTCCCTTCCAATCCGTGATGATTCTGTGACAACAGAATCCTGAAATTCGGTCCTGCCTAGAGAATGAAGGTGAAAATGATGATCTGTGAGGCCTGGCTTCATAAAGCCTCACATTTCTCACAAGGAGAGAGTGGCTTGTTTGTTCTGCTCAACAGGAAAGGTGACAGAAGACCTATCTCTGCACTGTTCAGTGCATCTGTTCCACTCCTGAGCTGTGCCAGCTAGCCATGAATGGCTACTGAGGCAGGGATGCACAGGGAGGCAGTGTTCACCACAAGGTGCCTTTCTGCACAGACATCCAGGTGACTGTCAGGGAAGGCAGATGAGGCAAGAGGACAGTGGTGCTGCAGCTGGACTTGGATCTACAGGACAGTTCCCATCAGCCTCAAGCAACCAGGTCATGAGCACTGCTGACTGCTCTTTAGGGCAGCAGGAGGAGCAAAATGGTTATGTGTGGGCTACAGGGTTGGTTCATGCCTGAAACTAAAAGACCCATCTTTCCCTTGTCAAGGGAGAACATGAGAGTCTACACGGGACCGTTGTAGCACAGAGAGATGTCTGCCCCTTGTTCTGCCTGTCTGTGGCAACTGCAAGGAGCCACAATCTCAGCTTGCTGGGGTTTCTCTCTTCCCACTGACAAGAACAACCTGGCACCCTCCCCTCCTTCGGGCTGGTGGGGCAGCAGCCACACTGCCCCGCTGCATGATCCAGCTCTGTTTGGGATGAGACAAGAACTGTAGGCCACAGGATTCTCCTGGGTCCATCAACAGCTTGGTCAGTGAAATTCTTTCCTCTTCTGGCAGAATGACCACTCTCTTCATCCTGTGCTGTGATTTTGGGGTGCTAGTGCTGCTCAGTGTAAAATAAGTTCTGTCACTGGCATATGCTTATGCCTGCATGAATGTCTTCTCTCGTTTGTTCATCTCCACGTAACTGTGTCTTGTCTGTTCCTTGCCAACGTGCTGTCCAGTATATGATGTGTCCTACGGTAGAGCAAGGAAATTACTTGTCCCCAGCAGTTACTTGTGTACAACTATCAATTGTGTCTTCAAGCTGGTTGAGAAATGACATCAATACACCGAATGGTAAATTCATGTGGCTTCTCTTCAGATGTGTCATTAGACCTCTCATCAGGAGCTGGTATTATTGAGATTATACGTCTGATGGGGAAAGGAAAGTATTCTTTTCTTGATAACAGGTGTAAGGGCCGTGTTTGCGTCTTTCGTTCCACTTTGCAGAGGGTAAATTTCCAACTTTCAGCTGTGCTTTGAGGTCGTTAAGATCTTGTCCTAACCTTGGAGTTAGGTTCCCTTTCACCAAAGGGAAGTCATGCTTGACCAACCTGATAGCCTTTTATGGGGGCATAACCAGGTGGATAGATGGTGGTAAAGCTGTGGATGTGGTCTATCTTGGCTTCAGTAAAGCATTTGACACAGTCTCCCACAGCATCCTCACAGCCAAACTGAGGCAGTGTGGTCTGGATGATTGGGTAGTGAGGTGGATGGTGAACTGGCTGCAGGACAGAAGACAGAGTGTAGTGATCAATGGGACAGTCTCTAGTTGGAGGCCTGTATCTAGTGGAATCCCCCAAGGGTTGGTACTGTGACCAGTCCTATTCAATCTACTCATCAATTCCTTGGATGAGGGATTGGCGTGCACTGTCAGCAAGTGTGCTGATGACACAAAGCTGGGAGGAGTGGCTGACAACCCAGCAGACTGTGCTGCCATTCAGTGGGACCTGGACAGGCTGGAGAGTTAGGGAGAAATGAAATGAACTATAATAAGGGTAAGTGTAGAGTCTTGCATGTGGGCAAGAACAACCCCCGGTACCAGTACAAGCTGGGGACTGACCTGTTGGAGAGCAGCATAGGACAAAAGGACCTGGGACTCCTGGTGGACAGCAGGATGACCATAAGCCAGCAATGTGCCCTTGTGGCCAAGAAGGCCAACAGCATCCTGGGGTGAATAGAAGGGGGTGGTTAGTAGATAGAGATTCTCCTCCCCCTCTACTCTGCCCTGGTGAGACCACATCTGAAATATTATTGTCCATTTTTGGGGTCCTCAGTTCAAGGAGGACACAGAACTGCTGCAGGGAGTCCAGTGTGGAGCCACAAAGATGATTAAGGGAGTGAAGCATCTCCCTTATGAGGAAAGGCTGTGGGAACTGGGTCTCTCGAGCTTGGAGAAAAAGAGACAGAGGGGTGACCTCATTAATGTTTATAAATATGTGAAGGGTGGATGTCATGTGCTTGGAGCCAGGCTCTTCTCATCTAATGATGGGACAAGGGGAAATGCGTGTGAGCTAGAGGTTCCATATAAAATGAGAAGGAACTTCTTCCCGGTGAGGGTGACAGAGCACTGGAACAGGCTGCCCAGGGAGGTTGTGGAGTCTCCTGCTCTGGAGNTAATAAGGGTAAGTGTAGAGTCTTGCATGTGGGCAAGAACAACCCCCGGTACCAGTACAAGCTGGGGACTGACCTGTTGGAGAGCAGCATAGGACAAAAGGACCTGGGACTCCTGGTGGACAGCAGGATGACCATAAGCCAGCAATGTGCCCTTGTGGCCAAGAAGGCCAACAGCATCCTGGGGTGAATAGAAGGGGGTGGTTAGTAGATAGAGATTCTCCTCCCCCTCTACTCTGCCCTGGTGAGACCACATCTGAAATATTATTGTCCATTTTTGGGGTCCTCAGTTCAAGGAGGACACAGAACTGCTGCAGGGAGTCCAGTGTGGAGCCACAAAGATGATTAAGGGAGTGAAGCATCTCCCTTATGAGGAAAGGCTGTGGGAACTGGGTCTCTCGAGCTTGGAGAAAAAGAGACAGAGGGGTGACCTCATTAATGTTTATAAATATGTGAAGGGTGGATGTCATGTGCTTGGAGCCAGGCTCTTCTCATCTAATGATGGGACAAGGGGAAATGCGTGTGAGCTAGAGGTTCCATATAAAATGAGAAGGAACTTCTTCCCGGTGAGGGTGACAGAGCACTGGAACAGGCTGCCCAGGGAGGTTGTGGAGTCTCCTGCTCTGGAGATGTTTAAAACCTACCTGGGCATGTTCCTGTGTGACTTGGTCTAGGTGATCCTGCTGTGGCAGGGGGATTGGACTAGATGATCTTTTGAGGTCCCTTTCAAACCCTAACGTTCTGTGATTCTCTGTAATTCTGTTAAAGCACAAATGAGACATGGAATGATCCATGGATGTATATGGGGTGGGTACACTGCAGACATGCCTGAAAGCAGGCTCAAGCATCTGTCAAGGGGCAGACCTAACCAGCTATAGGTAAGAGCATGGAACAGTCCCTGCAACGTCCCTTCTCTGTGTTTCTTCAGTAAGTGTATGCATTTGTTTCAACAGTGAGCAAGGGTGTCTTTTCCTGTTCAAAAGGAATATGCAAATCCTCAGACACCTTACAAATACAGCCAAACGCTTGGAGTTACCTTATCAACGGTGCCTGGTTTGCCAGCAGATGTCAGCCAGCACCACTCACAGACCTTCACATCTGCCTTCATACCTACAGCCTCTTCTTGGTTCTGTCTTCACAGAATCACAGAACCACAGAACATCAGGGATTGGAAGGGATCTCAAAAGATCATCTAGTCCAATCCCCCTGCCACAGCAGGTTCACCTAGACCAAGTCACACAGGAACACATCCAGGAGGGTTTTAAATGTCTCCAAAGAAGGAGACTCCACATCCCTCCAGGGTAACCCATTCCACTGCTCCATCACCCTCACTGTGAAGAGGTTCCTTCTCATATTGATATGGAACCTCCTCTGCTCCAGCTTACACCCATTGCCCCTCGTCCTCTTACAAGATGACATTGAGAAGAGCCTGGCTCCATCCTCCTGACACCCACCCGTCACATATTTATAGACATGAATGAGGTCACCCCTCAGTGTCGTCTTCTCCAAGCTGAAGAGACCCAGCTCCCTCAGCCTTTACTCATAGAGGAGCTGTTCTATTCCCTTCAAAGGAGATTGTTAGTAAATCTCCCATCTCAGACACTGAAAAAATACTTTTTTAGTGTCAAAATGAAGCAGAATCCAGGGTTTCCAAAGCACACTTTACGATACTAGGTCCTCCAACTCGAGTATTTGTGGCAAACTTTGCCCATCTCTGGCAGATTACAGTTCTTTTCTCTCCCATCTGTAAACAGGGTTAGTAAAGGTTTTCCCTGGGTTTTGCAGTCCTGTGAAAAGTCCTTACCAAGTGCTAGTGTTAGCCTACAGCTGCTGCTAACTGGTCAGACTTCAGCATGAGGTTGCTATTTGGAGGCCGCCCTGCCTCTTTCACAAACATTCACTAGCAGGAGTCACTTATAAAGGAAAGGTCAACTATCAGCAACAACAGAAACAACTGGTGCTATTCATGGAGTTTATCAGTACTTAGGGAACCAAAACCTATCAGTTTTGGGCACCTTGATACGAGAAGGACATTAAGAAGCTGGAGCATGTCCAAAGAAGAGCAAGAAGACTAGTGAAGGATCTGGAGGGAGGGTCTTATCAGAAGCAGCTAAGGTAACTGAAAACACTGTGTTGCTCTTTACAACTATCTCAGAGGAGGTTGTAGAGAGATGGGGGTCAGTTTCCTCTCCCAGGCCACTAGTAATAGAATAAGAGAAAATAACCTCAAGTGTCAGGATCCGACTGGAAGCCCGCACAAGTTTTGATCTATTTGATCGCAAGGGTGAAATTAAGACACAAACAAGGTCAGGTGCCACCCACCAATTGTTTTTATTGCTAAGAGCCAGGAAAGAAGAAAGGAGATAGAAAAGTCAAGGAAAAGTTAGAAAGATGTCAAAAAACAGGGGAAAGTCACCACCATGGGGGTCTTCATGGTGTTGAATAAACCTGTCTTCTCTTGCTCTTTGAGTTACCGCAAAGCCCAGTGCAGAACAGGGGTCTTTATTCACCTGCTGCCAGGAAGAACTGTCCGTACTCACTAGGGGTGGCACCAGTCCCACAGTCCCCAAAATACCAGGTGCAGCCTACAGCCAGCCAGCTGTGCTGGGCACATGCCAGGCATCCAGGCAGGTGGCAGAAGAGCGCCAGTCCCAAGGGTCCAGCGAGGTAAGACCCAGCCCTGGCCAAGGACGTTCAAGGAGGAATGCAAAGGCTCAGCTGACAAAACAGGGTGAACGTTGAGTGATGAGTCTCCAGCCCCAGGTCACATCGGGCTTTGCTGAGGCTTGCCACAGCAAGTTACAAAGAAAATCTTCATGACAAAGCTCTATGGCACAGGCTGCCCAAACCATCTCTGGATGGTGCTGTATCCTGACCACCGCTGCCCTCAGAAGATGCCAAGCGTTTATCTGCTGGCTTGCTCACCTCTAGGTGCCCAAAGGCATAGCAGCCTAAGAAACAGCTTGTCAGAGAAACTGGCTGTGCTCGTGCTGCCTGAGAAGGAGCTGAGAAGCCGTCCCAAGTGATAGTTTTTGTTGGCTACATCTGCGAAGGCTCCTTCTGTAAGAAGGGCAGAGGTTTTCCTCAGCTTCCTGTAGAAGAGACAACTGTCACGGCAATAAAGGTGATGGTCTTTCTGATTCCTTTCAGGAATATAGCCTCTTCTGCCTCAAAGGCTTCTATCCTCTGCAGGCCCAGAAGAGGCTATATCACCAGCATGTGTTCTCCACCCTGAACATACAAAGGCTGTGGAAGCCCTATCACATCAGAATCTGGCCCTGAGCTGTTTACTGGATCACATTGAGGTCTGTGTCTGGGAGTCTGCCTTCAAAAGATGGGTGGGCCATCAACTGGCCATAGGACTGAGCTATGGGGGGTCTTTGGCACTGATGTGGGTCATGAGTTGCCTTGGTAAGGGCTGTGTTGCTGAGGAGCTGATGAGGGTAGAGCAGGAAAGAACGCTGAATTTGATGGAGATCAGTGTAGAGCTGGGTGGGAGTGAGGAAACAAAATGCAGCAAAGTTCAACTGTGACTTTATTTTAAAAGAGAACAGGTTGCACTCACTTCTAACTAACCTGCATACTCATGAGCAGCAAGAGATGTGTCCAAATGGACTGTTCAGCATTTGGCCACAAAGGACTCTGTGCAGGCACCATGGTGAAGGGTCCTTATGTCATGGAGATCTCATGTCTCCTGTGTTCTCAGCCTGGTGACCATGGGTTGTGTTTCATGTGCTTTTTCATACCTTTTATAAGATGACAGTGCTATTTTTTATCATGTCACTCCTTGGTGGGTCATTAAGACTCACTCACTGCCCTTTTCCTGCCAGTCTGAGTGCCTGGAGGAGCTATCCCTGGATGTGTTGCTGTCCTGGTGAGCAGCTAAGCTCAGTGCCATCAACACCCGCCACTCCTGGCATTTCACACCTAGGCTCTCATTAGTCTCCATTCAGAGCTACCTTAGCTTTTCTATTATGATTCTTTACTCCACCTACCTCTCTCCAATTACTGCTAGGTGTCTCCTGCCCTTGGACACCTAGTTGCCTTTCAGCGGTCCCTAGGTAGCTCTGGGCTTCCTCTGACTCTTTTGCCTGCTCTAGTAATCTCCACTTATACAGCAGTTTCCAAATTAGGAGAGAAAAATTATTTCTGGAGAAAAACAGAGCAGCATCATTTAAAAAATAGACACACCCTGGCCAAGACAACCACCAGGCCATTGCTCTACTGAAAAAAGGAGCTAAATATTGAGGTGCAGCTGGGACCTTGTGCAACAAAACTAGTTCATTCAGCTAGAAGATCCAGCTGGAAGTACAATGAGCTGTAGCATAAGTAGCTTATTAAGGTTGTGGTTTTTCCTGTGGCCTTCTGGGGAAAGCTACGCAATGAAGTGCTTCCTTCTTTTTGGTTATTTTCATCTGTCTTATTGCTTTTATCTTCAAGATAAACATCTAGTATGGCCTACTGCTTTGATAGTACTTGCTGTCTTTGTTAACACTTGCTACCTGGTGGTTCCCTGCCTTTCTGCCTCCTTGTCTCTGTTGGTGAATGTGATTGCTTGGCAGTCTACATCAGTTAGTGACAGGCACAAAGAAAGGGGGAAGTTATGGATAGGTAAGAAAGAGCTAGTTTTTCACCCGTTCCCCAGAATACAAGCTGTTTGACTGTCATGCCTTCTCACGTGCTGCTGTTGTGCATTGTCCTGTTGGGGAAAGTCCCTGCAACACTAGTGTACAGCACCTACTGCAAAACGTCTGACTTTGCTAATGGCTGTTGCTCAGGCCTTGGGAGCGTATAAAAGTTAAACAGTTTTTAGGAATGGCTGGTGGGGCAGCCTGGACTTTACTCCTGAGGAATGAGGTGAAATGTCTACGTAACAGTACATGTGTCAACATTCACGTCTGTCTAGGGAGGGAGCTGACCTCTGGAGAGCTGAGTTGGGACAGACAGAATGCGCTTTAATCCTGTCAACCTTCTGCAGGCACTGAGGCCCTCAAAAGGGAAGCAGAAGGATGGAGTGCCCATCCTTGAGTTGCACACTGTACTTGAGGGAGTCCTGTTCCAGGAGCTTGGGCTCAGTGCGGCAGAACATTGCTCTATGGAACTGTCCTAGCTTAGCTTGGGGTTGCTTCTAGGCTGCAATCCCATGCTTTGTCCTAAAGGTGTAAGAACATGGGGCAGTCATGACTGGTGTCTCTCTAGATCTGTTTTATTAGGGAGGCAATGGGAGCTTCCTTTCTTCCTAGCAGGCTCCCAAAGCTCACGTCCTAGTAGCTGCTATACAGTCTATCAAAGATGGATCCCTGGTTTAGGTCTTTATACCCAGCTTCTCATCAAGCCTCACAGCTTCTGCTCCCTCTACCTGTTTTATCTCTCCGCTCTTCACCTCTCTAGACTGTGCAGGAAAAGAGTGTCCCTATTTTTGTTGTACATATTGTATATTTTACTGTACATCTCTTTACTCTGTAACATTGCTAACAATAAGTTGGAGCTGTAAATACCTGAGTGCATTTGTGATGTTGGATTTGAACTAGTGAAGAACTGCTGTGGTGGTTTAGATGTGCTAGATACTTTACAGTTATTACACCTTTGTCTGCTTACTTCTTTTACCCAGATGACACCTGTGTGCAGATCTACTGTTCCTGGAGTTTAGCTATTTGTGATTTCTGCCAGACTCAAGCCCGTGGTATCTCAGTGTAGTGCCCTGGTTAGATATTGATCTCCTTTACTCTTAGATTTGCTTGCATCCTTTCTTTTCGGTAACCGATTAAGAATGTAGCACTATCACAAATTCAGATAATGGACTACATGACTAATAAAACTTGACAAAGTTGGATTTTTTTCTACAGAATCTGCAAGTCTTGCAAAAGACAACTTCCCCAAGGCAAGCAGCACTTTAGCCAAGTAAGGGAGGCCAGTCAGCATTAGCTTTGACATCATGCGCAGTTGGGGTGGAAAAAGCACAGTGAGTATTTTTTTGTGCCTAGTGTAATGAATTTGTAGGTGCAGCAGTGCAGCACATGTGTACACATCTGTCCAGGGGGTGTCTTTTAGAATGGGTTACTGTACCTCTTGGAAAAGAAGAGATAGGAAATATCACTCATGCAACACGCCTGATATTGCAACCTTCTGCAATGTTCTTAGAGCTGAAAACATTGAGGTCTGCTTCCTGGTGCATTCTGTAGAGAAGGCAATAGAACTCACAAGCATACGGTTCCTCCTGCACTTGTTTCTCATGCACTCGTTTGCTGGCCCAAGTCCCTGGAGTATTTTATAATCTTCATGAAACTCAGTATTAGGCAGGATTAAAAAACACCGTGGATCTTCCGGGCAATGAAATCATCATCCCAAAGAAAGCAGTAGAGATACAGATCTGAAAATTTTGTGTCTGGTGATTCTGCTAGACAAAGCCGTGTCTGGCTTGATCGAATGGTGGCAACTCTTGGTCCACGTGGAAAGCTAGGCTAGAAGTAAACCTCAGCACTCCCTTCAAACAGATGTTTTTGTAATTCTCTGAGAGAGTAAGAAGACACCAGGACTTTCAGCAGAGACTGGAACTCATGGCCCTGAGTAACTTCTTATCTATTCTGTTGTGGCGCACACGTGGGATATGTCCAGTGAAATCAGAACCCACAGAGAAGAAGCAATGCTCAAACTGGCTGGAAATGAGAATAATGTTTCTCAGCAAGACTCCTCAAAGCCTGACTTTCTTCTAGGTCCTTCCTCCCAGTATCATGGTTGCTCCTGCTCTGTGACCAGAGGTTCAAGACAGCAGTGGCTAAGGAGCAGAACACCCCAAACCTGTGCTAAAACCTACAGAAAATCTGAAACATGACCTGGGTTGCTCTTGCCTTGGTATCGCAGCGTACCGAGGCAAAGCTTGTAGCGCTGTTTGCTTAATATCACTCAGTAAAAGCAAACAGGGCTTTGTAGGTTGGTGCTTGCTAGAGCTTTAAGCTGGGCTAATGGCTTCGTTGCCTTTCTGTAAAGACCACATCCTTGTATCAGAACTAAAGGCTGACAGTTTCCAATGCAAACGCCCTTCTCTGTGGATGATCAGAAGCAAGCAGTGCTGGCTCTCACCAACCTACAGAGTGGTGCAGTTAAAGAAAAGTACAGTGTGTAACATCAGGCTCTCCTCAAGCTTTTTGTGAGCATTCATCTTAAGATGACACACCCCTAGCTACTGTTTTCCACACCCATACTTGCAGAAATCTTCCTCAGCAACTGTACGAGCTAGATCAACCGAAGCAGTAGAAAAATACTCCCATGTGGGGTGGGAGATAAAACAGGCTGAGGAAGACAGCAACAGAAGACTGTTGCTGGAAGAATGGCCTAGAGGAAAACCAGAGACTCCAGCCAGGTGCTGTAGTTGGCATGTTTTGGGTTTCTCTTTTTTTTGCCATTGGGGTTTGCTTTGGCACAAGACACAGAAAAGACGCTTCCAGGAAGTGTAGGAGGAGCAGTGCTGTTTCCTGAAATTACCAGATGAAGGCATCCATGACACCTCTCTGAGGAGCAGCTGAGAGGCCAACTGTCAAGAGTAACCTGAATCTTTAATGGCGCTCCTCTGGAGAGCTGTTCTCCTGCACCACTGTGCAGGCACTATGTGGAGCAGCAAGTTCATGACTCAGAAAATGTTCACCTCTGCTTCCAAGCACACAAGTTTTTTTAACTCAACATGCTAGGCATGTGACAAGAGAATTGTCACTGCAGCACACTGAGGCACAGTATTTAGAGTTTAAAAAGTCTTGGAGCCAGAGATACTTGTGCTTGGTGAAACACTAGAGCAAAAGCCTTCAATGCAGGCAATTTTTCAAAGAGGAAGTTAAATCACAAAAGAAACGTGACCTCCAGACCGCTTCTGACCCATAGAGAAATGAAGATAACATTCTTATTCAGCAAATCTGATATTTGCGTGGCAAAACTTGCTTTCCTGACAGATCTCTAAGGGTATGTCAATCATAATTCCACCTGCTCTAGATTCCACATAACCCCGTAAAGGAAAGCAGATGCAGATGTGTCTTTTGCCTAGTACATCTAGCGTGGCAGTTGAGTGCATCAACAGGCCTGGAGGGAGGCTGACCTTGGCAAGGGGATAGGCAAACCTTTGGAGTTTTTATTACTGGTATTGTTTAGGTGGCCAGAGGCATGCTTCAGTTTAGCTGAGCCTTAAACTGATGTAGCAAGAGGAGTTGTTAAAAAAACAAACCTCTAGCGCTGCACACAGCTGCAAAGAGTAGTCAAACTGGAGGCAAGTAATAAGGTGATTTGACAGCTCTGCTATAAATCATATTTATAAACTGTAAAGGCAGACTCTTCCTGCATTCACAGAACAGAAGAGTCTGGGAGAACAAGCTTATTTATATAGGCAACCGTACTTGGGAGCAGGGGGCTGCGGAGAAGCCTTGACAACAAACCCACGGAAATCCGATCTCGCAGCTTTCACACGCTCTCGCAGCCGGGAGCACACGGCAGTGAGGCGGCAGCCAGTCGGACAACGGGTGGCCCCGGTGGGCTGTGGGATCCGGCTGAACCCAGCCGGGAGACACCCGAGGCTGCCTACAGACGGGGGTCACCACGGGCCCCAGCCATCCTGGAACCCTCCCTGGGGTGCGAGGACGTTCCCAGAAGGTGGGACGCAGGGCGGCAGAGTGGGCGCTGTCTCCCACCCCAGCTGCAGTCCGTGTGCCGGGGATGCGCAGGGGCGGCGGACAGTTCACGGGGCTCCCCACATCCGTCCAAAGTCCCCTTCCTCCGGCTTCTCCTCTTCCCGCGCCAGGAGGGCGGAAAACGGTGCGGGCCAGCCCCCAACATCCCCGAGCAAGGGGCCAGAAAGGGGTCGCCGCCGGCTTCAGAACGGTTAGGGGCGGTCGGTGGGGCGGCCCGGCGCAGCGGCGGCCCCGCCCTGAGGGTCGCGCAGCCGCGGGCAGAGCCACGGTGCTGGCAGAGCGGGACAGGGCAGGATCGCTGGCTGGTGTTGGCGGGGTTTGCGTGACACGCTGAGCACTTCCCGCCGCCGTTTTATGTAACCCGCCGCCCGGTCCCGCTTATAAAACGCCTCCAAGGCAGCATCCCCGCCAGAGCTGAGCGCTGCTGCGGCTGGGAGGTAATGGGCGCTGGGCGGCAGGACCGTCCTGGGGTGGCCAGCCCGGACGCGGCTCGGGAAGGAGAGTGGAGTGTGGTGGGTCGGGTCTGGTCGGGTCGGGTCGGGTCGGGTCGGGTCGCGGCTCCCGTGTAGTAATGAGGACGGGAGGGGCACCGCGAGGCACAGCCCAGCGCTAGCCGTGAGGTGCTGCTGCTTCGTCCCACCTGCAGGACGGGACCTCCGCTAAGCTGGTCTCGTCCCTTGTCGCCCTTGTGGTAGTTCACCGTGCTGGGGCTGATCGATAGCTCTCAAAAAACCTGTGTAGAAGTGCTTCTGGTGTAGGGTTCTGCAGAACCTCCATGAACAGGTGTAGGTATTCAACACAGTCAAATGTTCTAAAGTCTAACCAGGTCTTTGCCCCTGGACTCACTGTCATCCTGACAGTTTTTCCTCCTGATCTGTTGTGCAACCTTTCAAGCATATAAGCCTTTGCTTGCTGATGTAACCAGTGGATCCCCTCTTGTTTCCTATAAGCAAAGCTTCCCCAGAGATGACCAGACTTAGCTGAAGATGTGTCCAAGCTAAACAACCCTTCCTCCTCCTCACCAATTTTTTTTAATTCTACAGAAAGAAACTTAATGCAAATTACTGAGCTTCAAGCACTAGGAGGAGGTGCAGAGGAAAGGTCAGGACATGTTTCTTTAGGTCTGGCTCTTGTAGTTCTGTTTTCTTAATAGGATGAGCAGCTGTCTCTCTGAGAAGTCCACTACTTCTGCAGTGGTGGATAGTGTTGGTCCTGCTGGTTATCATTCACTCAGCCCTGGGAGGAAAGAAGTGCAGATGTGAAAAACGTGACAGATGGGACACATGTATCTTCCCACAAAACTCAAGTGTCCAGCAATGTATGGCTGTGTAAACACTTCTTAGCCTGATGATCACTTGGCTTCCCACAACATCACAGTAAATTTTTAGCCTTCTGACAAACACTGTCATGCCAGCAGCTAGAAGGGAAGTAAATGATTACACTAACTTGTGTTAGTCTAACCTGTCATGTTCAGTTTCTGGAAGGATCATGTAGTCATGGCATTATTCCTTGCTGTAGTTCCCTGGAAAGGGGACAGGAAGGTCTATGTCTGTGAGATCACCTGGCTGAAGGACAGGGTACGTCTTATGTCCTGGCCTTGCACAGGCTGCAGAACTTGAAGACTACAGGGTTTCTGAGTTCTTCACATGCAACAAGAACTTTAAACTTTTCCTTCTTTTTTTAATGAGTGAAGCAGCCTGAACTTGGTCTCTATCAGTTAAAGCAACAGAAAGGGAGGCAGCCTCTTGACAGAAGAGCTCTGCTGCTATGACTAAGTGAATAAATATTAATTGTTACATCAGTACTGGTATATTTTCTACTCTGTAGACTGATGCATGGACAGGGAGAACAGCTCCTTCCCTTGCTGTTCACATGTTCATCCTTTAAGGTGCTCCCATTCAGAGCTACAGAGGCAGCTTACCTGCTTGAACTAGAATGCCGTATAACTTAGTGATTTCAAATAGATGCTGCATTTAAATTTCCTTAATGTACCAGTTTGTACCATATTTTTTATTTCTGTGCTATGTCCCAGATCTCTTCCTGTGGGACTGGGAACTTCTGATGTTCTTTAAGGTAAAAGATGTGTCCAAACAAACCTAAATTTCTTTTCAACCTAAATTTCTTTTCCTGTTTGTAGCTGTGAAGTATCTTGAAACTAGTGTGATCTGATAAGCAATGTGCAGTAGTTTTAATTACATTCGTATCTCTAAAACAAACTTGTGCCAGCAAACAAGGTGTGTGCAACCAGCCTTAATTTTCCTAAGTTCAACAGTTTTTCTTCCTGTGGTTCTTCATATGGATTTGTTAATAGGCTTTCTCTGCTAGCGTGGGGTAAGCAACTTATGCTTAAGGAGAGGAGCTTCAGCCTCTAGCTTAAGTGGTAGCAACTTTCATATGTAGTCCTCACCGTCTTGAGCAAGACAGTGACCATCACAGTTTTTACCTCACTGGGTGCTCTGAGTCAGTATTACTTCAAGGACATATGTCTTCTTCTTAAAGGCTATTTGTAGCGTTCTAAAGCTGTGGGTTTCCCTTCCTTTGGGGACTCCTGAATGTCTCCCAATGCAGATGTTCATCTTTTTGGAAACTTGGCACACGTAGAGACTGGTGTGGTACCATGAACTTGCTTTTCCAAGACACTTTGTGCAGAAATCTTTGCTCAAGTGTCTCCTGCCCAGCATGTTTTTATGTTCTTTGTCCCAACAGATGGGAACTGCTCAAAATGACAGTGACCTCAGAAAGGGAGTGGACCTTGACCTGTGTAACAAGGACATGATGGCAGACACATTTGATCACAGTGTTATTTCCGTTGGTGAAGAGGAAGGAATGGGCAATTTCCAACGTTCTCTTCCAACACGAGAGTCCCTCCGATCCCCTCGGGGCTCTGTTGTGAGTTTCCATAACATCCAGTACTCCATTAAACGGTCCAGTGGATTCCTTTTTAAGCGGAAAACTGTAGAAAAGAAGATCCTGCATAATGTTTAGTAAGTGCTTGTTTAAATAAGGTATGGGAGGGTAGGAATTAATCTGCTGCCGTGACTCAGTGACCTCAGTGTTGCCTTCAAGATCCAGTGGTGCTGGCAAAGAAATTAGTACCCCCATGCTAGTCTGCATGTTGTGTGAGCACTTTCAAATTTGCTTTTAGGCAAAACAGCTGGAAGACAGCTGTAGCAGTTACTGCTCTGAGCAGTAACTAGGACCAAACTTGTGTGAACATTTCTGACAAAGGATCCGAGAGTTCTCTTAGCTATGGCTCAAGCTGCAGTGAAAGGAATTGAGGAGCAGAGACGAGTTGTTTCTTCTTTTCAAGGTCCAGCTCAGCAGGGAAGACAAATTCTGTCTTATGTAGATTGTTTTTTATGTCCAGCTCTGATTCCGTTCTGACTGACAATCTGCGAAAAGAAAGAAAAAAAAAAAAGGCTTATTGACTTCAGATTTGAGGAGAAGTTTTTAATAATCTCTAAGTTTTCCTTTCAACAGCATTTTGTTCACCCCTTATCTCTACTATGAGCTACATGTGAACAGTCCTGCATTTGGAAATAACTCTTTCCTTCTTCCAGTGGCATTATGAAGCCAGGCTTGAATGCCATCTTGGGGCCAACAGGCAGCGGTAAATCTTCGTGAGTATTTTCTTCTGCTCCTTCAAACAGTGGTTCAAAGTGCATTTGGGGTGCTGAGGGTTGGGTGAGATGTGAGGGATCAGACCTCTGCACACCTGTGAGAAATTTGGCAGTGCAGTTTAAGCTCATGTACCTCTATCAGCTTTGCTAGAGTTCTTGCTCTGCAAGGAAATCTTGCTCTGCAAGGACACTCCTCATCTGCTGCAGTTGTTGGTCCATATTACTGCAGTTACTTGGGGCAGTGGCCTCAGTTAAGTTACCAGGCTGAACTAGAGTGTCTTGCACGAGGTGTGGGTCTGTTCCAGACTTGTAATGAGGTGGGGAGAGATGTCATCCTACGTGAAGACATTCCAGTAAGATTTCCGTGAACACTGTAGGCAAAACCCCTGTCTAACCACTGACAGGAATATGGTGTCACATCAGTCTGTAGGGTCCTCTGGATCTTCACCAGCTAGTGGTGAGGGTGCATGTGTGCTTGGGTTCCATGGAAAGCACATAAACACCATGCAAACTGTCTCCAGCCAGTGCTGATGCAATTTTCTCTCCCCTATAACCATGGTAAGAATGCTCTTTGTCACTCTTTAGCTTTCAGTATGCCAGGGACTGGCACATATGGGCAGGATTTGCACAGATGTGTCTGTGGTGACCCTTGATCCTCCTCTCTAAGGAGACCGCTGGCTAATCAGGATGTTTCCAAGAGCAGCCCTTCGTCAGGGCAGTGTTTACTTAGTGATCAGCCAGGCTGGCCTCTACACTGCCAGTAAGGAGAACTCAGTGTTAAATACTTTTTACAGAATATTCTTAACTCTATTCTTGTTTATACCCATTTGGATTAATTTCCTTGAGATCAAAGCAGCTAGTCCTGTGCTCTCCTGGCTGGAAAGCAGACTGCAGCTCTCTGACTGGATGCTTTTGTCTCTTTGCGTTTGAGGTTGGCTAGTAATACTGAGGCGTAGTTCATGCCTGTAGGATTCTGACCGCTGTGAAGTGCAAGAGTCGGTGTACTACCAGGCTGCTGTGGCACACCTTGTCCTGGAAAGTCCTTTATCTGCACCAGGCTTTCTGTACAAGTTGCTAAAGCCCCCAGAGCAGAGAAAACCCCTTTCCGTATCCTTTGGTTGGCAGCTTGCCTTGAGCAGGCTATGACTGGAGTTGTGACTGGTGGTCCTTATCATCCAGCCAAATGTAAAAGCAGCTATTATGCCAAAATCTAATGGGTGGTGTTTGTCTGAAGTCTCCTAGATGTGCTGGCTGCCAGAAAGGATCCAGCAGGCCTGTCTGGAGAAGTGTTAATAGATGGTACCCCACAGCCTCCAAACTTCAAGTGCATCTCGGGATATGTTGTGCAGGTGAGTAACTGCTGTCATCAGATGCTGGGAGGAAAGACCACGCTGCTAGGTGAGGCCATTTCTGATGATCTCTAGGGTGCAATTTGGTAAATCAGGTGTTTACAGTAAGTAGTATTTTCTGGGATACGGAAGACAAAAGGATCAAACTGTTACTCCAGTTAAGTCAATCTCAGAAGTGTTTGTCTTCCCAAAGCCACATCAATGCCCAAATCACTGAGCTACTGTGGCTTATTCTTTGGGCTCTGCCCTGAAGTGCTAGCAAGAGTTTAAAAAAAAAAAAGGTGAGAAAAAAGCCCTCAAACACTCAATATCTCTTGTAAATCTCAGCAGCAGCTCTAGCTGGCGGAAGTACCTTCAAGCTATCAAACAATAATTCTAGGAAGTAAATAGATCCTTGCTGTTCTTCCTTTGATTCTGGCTGGCTAGGACAGAGCTTCATTCCACTTGGAGACAGGAAAAGCCGGCTGAATCTGCGGAAGTAGGTGGAGGCCTGGACCAATAATAGACCCTCAAAGCCCTGGGGGAGCTGGAGAGAAGGGGATTCTTGGCAGCAATATGAGCAGCCAAATAAGGAAACCATCCCAGCTTCTGACCGCAGGCAGATGCGAAATACGCAGCTTTTCTGAAAGCTGTCGGCTGGGGGGCTCTGGAAGGGGATGCATGTGACCACACTGACCTGAAGGATCAAGTCACAGCATCAGAGATCCCCAAATACTTGCTGTTTTGTGAATGACTTGAATGGAAGCTCCTTTCAGGTGGTCCCAGTTTGAGACATTTTGTCTCTCAAATGTCCAAAACAGCCAAACTTCACTTTAAAATGATAGGTGAGACTCCAAATGGTCCCCCTCTCTTCCCAGCCTGTGCAGTACTCCCTAGGTCAATAAACTTGGCCCAAAGACTATGAACGATGCTTGTGGCCTAAATATGTAAGTACCTGTACACTTACAGGGTTGGTTATGTGAGCAGGTGAGCACACAGACATGCCAAGTCATATGTGGTCGCTGTAAGACTGCTGGTGCTCCCTCCACTGATGCCTCACAGGTGGGGGTGTCGTGCCACAGTTTGTTTCATTTGGTGTTAAGGTAGCTTAAGTTTGCAGTTTATTTCCCAATGAACTGACCCAAGAACTGTATGTTTGGATCCAAGGATGGGGAATGAGAGGTTAGGGTGAGATACTGAGGGTGTGTGTGCAGGGAGGTGATGGTAGGAAATTCCTAAGCCAGGTTGGGAAGCAAAGGTAGTATCATAACACTGCACCCTAAGTAATCTGTCATACTTATCGCACAGCAGCATGTTCAGCCTTCTGTTAACTCCAAAACAAGGTTGGCTGGCACTTGCTTTGTGCTGCTGACCAGCTACGTTTGATGTGGAAGGAGTTCCAAAGCAGGCAAGGATCTTCTGCCCTGCAGCTTAGGGGCTGTGCCTTCTTAATGGTCA
Organism: Rhinopomastus cyanomelas; assembly: GCA_013400115.1. Taxonomy (NCBI): domain Eukaryota; kingdom Metazoa; phylum Chordata; class Aves; order Bucerotiformes; family Rhinopomastidae; genus Rhinopomastus; species Rhinopomastus cyanomelas. Next base: position 253,210 of record VXBP01001113.1, on the reverse strand, counting down.
CTGGATTTCAAAGGTGCCTGACTTAACAGGCATGTTTCTCAGCAGCTGCCTAGTAGTGCAGCCCTTCTGGTAGGATGCAGTATTGGCTTGAATATCACAGTAGGGGTGACAGAGAGATGTAATGCTCCAGATGGACCTAATGTCAACTCTGTTTTGCTCGTGATTGTTACAGGCTGCTGCAGGCTCTGATCTTTGTTAACTGGATAGATTTCATTCTTACTCAAAATGTGCATCACTTTCTTACATCAGGGGTAGCCCTTAGAATAAGGTCTTGTACCCAAGAGTTATAGATAGTTGAGAAGTGATAAAAATCAGGAGCATCTTGGTGCAAAATTCTTGTTTCTTGAAGGATCTGCTGCCAACAGAGGGTTCAAACTTGTTAGATGAGCAAACTTGTTAGACCACAGCAAGACATTGCTTGTAACCTGCTGACTTGAGTGACTCCCTTCCTGTCTCCATCTTCAGAACTAAGCACTAGCAATGTTGGCTTCGGTTGGCCTGACAGAAGTTTAACTCTTTACAGAACAATCTGCTCTATCTCCTTTTGGTTGGTCAGGAACTAGCACCAGTAGAACAAAACAGGGCTATGTGCTCTTGAATGCCTGAACCTGAAAGCAGGCTGAGGTGAAGCTTGCAGCTAGCTGGGAGCCTGCAGAGCAGCATTATCCCCTGAACTGTTCCTGAGTGACAATGAATTTTTTTTGTCATGTAAGTTTTGAAGCAGGGCTTGTCCCTCAGTCCGGTTCCCGTTGTGGTCCACAAACAGCTTATCCAGCAACTGCTACTCCAGGGACCCTGGTGCCCAGTCAGGTACCTTAGAGGGAGGCTTTCCAACTGTGCGTTTGTACTGCTTTCAGGATGATGTTGTCATGGGCACAATGACGGTGAGGGAGAACCTGCATTTCTCTGCTGCCTTGCGACTCCCCAGCTCCATCTCTGTTAAAGAGAAGGAAGAGCGAGTCACCCAAATAATCAGTGAGCTGGGATTAAACAAAGTGGCTGATACTAAGGTAAGCAGTGAGAATGTTTCTCAGAAATTCTGCCTCTGTAAATGGAAGCGCATGAGTCTGGGCAGGAAGATGTGCGTAGTGCAGCTACGCTGAACTGAGCAGGAAGCTGAGAAGAGCACGCTGCGCGCAGGAAGTCGGTGTCCCGCGCAGGCGGTAACTTGGACAGATGCACGTGTACTTGCTGCTAAAAGGGGAAGATTTTGGACCCTATCCAGCGTGTTGTATAAGTTTAGAGGGAGAAAAGCTGCCTCGTCATTGCTCCTTGGAGAGCTGCTCAGTCACTTCCTGGCTTTGTGGGACAAGACAAGGGAATTGTTTTTACAGTGCAGAAGGCTGTGAGAAATGGAAAACTGGGCTGTGATGGAGAAGTTCTGTGCAGAGCTTGTTCCTCCCAGCAGCGTTTTTACTCTCACATTACTTACCCCCCCAGTCTTACTTGAGCAGCAGACAAGCTACAAACATCTATTAATAGAACAAGGGGCAATGGGAACGTAGGAGGTTCCACATAAATATGAGAAGGAACTTCTTCATGGTGAGGGTGACGGAGCACTGGAACGGGCTGCCCAGGGGGATTGTGGATTCGCCTTCTCTGGAGACGTTTAAAACCTGCCTGGACACGTTCCCGTGCAACTTGATCTAAGTGATCCTGCTCCCTGGCAGGGGGATTGTAGATGATCTTCCAAAGTTCCTTCCAATTTCTAATGTTCTGTGAAAAGGCATGCTGGAACACCAGTGGCTCCTCTGACTACTATGGCCTCCTTCTGGCTCTTCCTTATTTGCTGAAGTCATAACGTGCTTGATACCTCTGGAAATCAGACTGTTTATTGCTACACAGTCCCTCACAGTGCGTCAGACCTGTCATCAACTCCTGGCCCTAAAGTCATTAATGGAACTGTGCTAAAAAGGGCTGCTGAGTCTGGAGAGCCTCGAACTCCAGAGTGTGCACTGATCAGGTCTTGTTGCAAATACCCAATTTCTTTTACTTGTAGGTAGGAACTGAATTTATCCGGGGAGTCTCTGGAGGGGAACGGAAGAGAACCAACATTGGGATGGAGCTCATCACAGAGCCACCAGTCCTTTTTCTGGATGAGCCTACAACTGGCCTTGATGCCAGCACAGCCAATGCAGTCCTCATCCTCTTGAAGAAGTAAGAGTCAGTTCTTCAGGGTTCTGCTGCAATTTTGTCATCTCGTTAGTAAAAAAGAGGAATGCCTTTACGGCTGAGTAGTGACGGTGCTTTTATTTAAGGAAAAAAAAAAAAGCCAGACAAACAGACTCAGAAGTGGTAGTAAATTATTTATTTGGGTCTTAGCCAAAGTCTTCTGAAGCTGATGGGAATCATTCCACAGCAAGCATTGGATCTGAGCCCAAAAAGCAGATGTAGCTTGGACAGCTTCCCTTTTCCACAGAGCAGGATGGACTGGGAGGTCAGGCCTTGTAATCGTAATTTCTTGACCTTCCAGCTGAGACTGTTAGTCTCTTCCTCTGCTCTAGCAACAGCCTTGAACTGAGATCAGACTTCACCCTGTGTTTACCTCGTCTTCTAGGTGATCCTGCTGCTGCAGGCAGATTGGGCTAGATGATCTTTCAAGGTCCCTTCCAATCCCTAATGATTCTATGATTCTGTGTTCTGGAGATGAACTGTCTTCTTGCACCAAAAGGACCAGGCAAGGCAGGCCCAGAGAAGGGCAACAAATCTCGTGAAGGGACCAGAGCACAAGTCCTGTAAGGAGTGGCTGAGGCTGTTTAGCCTGGAAAGAGGGAGACCTTAGCTCTCTACAACTACCAGAAAGAAGGTTGGAGTGAGTGAGTGGGTCAGCCTCTCCTCCCTAGTAGCAAGCAACAGGACTAGACGAGATGCCTGCAAGCTGTGCCAGGACAGGTATAGGCTGGATATGAGGAAGCATTTTTTCACTGCAAGGTTTGTTGCACATTGAAATAAGCTGCCCAGGGCAGTGGTGGAACTGCCATCCCTGGTGGTATTTAAAGGACACGCAGACACAGTGCTTAGGTTCATAGTTTAGTGGTGACCTGGCAATGCTAGGTCACTGGTTGGGCTTGATGATCTTAAGGTCTCTTCCAACTGAAGAGATACTGTGATTCTGTGAATAAGAACAAGATCCTAACACTCCCCTCGGTTTGCAGCACGTTGTCGGGCTTTGCTTGTGGGCTTTGATGTTTGTGAGTAGGGGCCTTTTATCAGCAAGGAGTCTTGTAGGGCTTCAGTATTAAATGAACTGAAAGAGCATCTGAAAAATGTGAAGGAAAACTAGTTTTGACTTTTAGGCAAGTCTTAAGCAGAATAATTGGCTGTATTTCTGCAGCCGGCTACGTAAAGCCTGGCGCTGCCATTAAGTGCATTCCAATTAGCCAGGTTGAAGCCTGGCATGAAAAACATACAAGGAGGGTTTATATGCAGCTATGGCCTCAGCCTTTGGTAGCTGCAGGCAACATCATACTTGTCTACCTAGACTACACTGATAGTGTCTTGTAATGATGGATGCTATCTTGAAGGTCTTGCAGGCAGCATCTGACACAGTGGCAGATAAAGGAGAACTACAGCTAGATCAAGACCCTGAGAAGTTGACAAGTATTTGTCTTGGGTTTGGATACCTGTTTTTTTGTTTTGATTAACATGACCTTTGTAAAATGCAAAATGTGGTGTATTTGAGAAATGTTTTGTTTCTATTTCAGGCTCTCAAGAAGAGGGCGAACCATCATATTTTCCATCCATCAGCCCCGTTATTCTATATTCAAGCTGTTTGACAGCCTGACACTACTAGCTTTGGGAAAGGTGCTGTACCATGGCCCTGCAAAGCAGGCCCTGGAGTACTTTAGTTCTATTGGTAAGTCTGCTGTGCCAAGAGCAAAGGCAACTAGCCAATGAATTTGATCTATGAGTATCCCTGCACTGGGTACTCATACTGCTCTTTATCACTAGCATACCAGAGGCTCTACATGTAGTCTGAGCAGTGAACAGCGTTACGTTAGATAGGAAAAATCCCCCTCCTTACCCTTTAGCTAGAACCATATTGCAAGAAGGTGCTCCTGGATAGAACCTTTTGCTTCCTTGGTCACAAGAAATAAGTAGCTGAGCTGCTAGAGCAAACATTTGAAGTTGTAGAGCAGACATCCAGCAACCTGTACTGAGGAACTGTGTGCCTTTCATAGTGGGATGTGGTTAAACAGCACTAGGAAGAGGCAAGAGTTGTCCATGCTGATCTGTGTAGAAGCAAGTTAGATTTCTCCTCACCTGAAATCAGTGGGAAGTAAGTAAATTTACAGCTCTTTATAGGTAGCTCAGATTCACCATTTTCTAAGTCCTGCCTATTCTACTGCTGTAAACTACTGCTCGTGGAAAGCAGTGAAATGTTCTTGTGACAAGGTTGTGGAACAGGGGTATGGTGTTACCCCTGGCCTTCCAAGCTGCGCCCGCATTACAAACATGTTGCGTGTCTGTTTTATTTTTCACTTTTTTAGGATATGAGTGTGAACCCTTCAACAATCCAGCTGACTTTTTCCTTGATATCATAAACGGTGATTCAACTGCCGTGGCAGCAAGCAAGGAAGATCACGTACCTGTGGACATAGGAAGAGGTAAATTGAGAAGGAGAAATCCACTGTTGGCTGGTGTAAAAGGGAGGTTGCATGTGTTGATGGCAAGCTTTTGTTCTCTGGCTTCCCTCCAGTCTAATGGCACTTCATTATCTTTTTGTTTTTCCTACTAATAGATACATTTTGCTTTGGGCTTCTTTCAAGAGCTCAAAATACTTTTAAAAAATGGATTTTTTAGTCTTCCTTTAGTAGTATAAGAGAGCAGTGAAGAACTAGAGTTGCTTAGTCTCAAGAGACAGCTGACAGAAGTTTTCAGTCAAATAAGAGGCTGCTGCACAGGACAGGGTAGATAGGCCAAGGAGTTATGGATTTACAGGGTACTGAGAAAGTGTGGAACTAGAGAACAAACCATCTAACAATATATGAGTGAAACGTTAGGGAATGTTTGTCTGGGGATGCTGTAACATACTCGTGGCTGAAAAATAAGGGAGCAGTTTTTCTGTGGCTGCTTTCTGGAGGCAGGAAAATGGATCAGAGCAAACACTGATTTTTCCCCAAAATTCAGTGAAATAAAGGTTTTCGGGTGCCTCATTCTAAGAACATGGGGTTGGGGGTTTTTTGTGTGTGTGTGCGCGTGTGCCCAGTTGTGTGCCATGTTTAATTAAAACTGTAGGGGATTTCTGTCACTTAGCCGAGCGGCTTAAATTCAGAGCTAAGTTTAGAACAATTAAAGTTATCTGGGCATTCTTGGTTCTTTTATTTGGCTTCCAAAGTGGCTGAGCATGTTGATGGCCCAATGGCTGAAGGTAAGGTTTATGAGGGATCACAGACCGTGTCTTTCTCACTCAGAGGTGAGCAATGAAAATGGAGTGGCAGAAGAGAACACAGACAGCGGTGTGGTAGATGTACTGCACCAGAAGTATCTCAACTCTAACCTGTATCAGAGCACAAAGGAAGCACTGAGGAAGGTGGAATTCGGACAGAGAAGCAAGAAGAGAGTATCCAAGCAGGGGCATGAGATTACCTATGCAAATGGATTCCTCACCCAGCTGTACTGGGTGTCCAAGCGCTCCCTGAAAAACCTCATCAGGAACCCACAGGCCTCCATTGCACAAGTAGGTAACATCTGCTAAAAGTCTGACTCCCTCTAATCTCAATCCCACAGGCTGAAATCTGTAGGGCAGACTTTTGCTTTCAAATGCACCTAGGAAAACACCACAGGAGCTTTTGTCTGATACTTTAGTGGAGGGAGATGCCCAGCTACCTTTGTTGCCTGTGGAGAAGATCCCCGTGGAAAAGATCCCCATTTTAGTTTTGCACAAGGACTACTTGCATTGCAGATGGGGAGTTAGGGGGAAATCCTTCGTTCTGTGTCTCATATGGAGAGCTTCTTGAGTGATGTTAGTTTTGTTCCTTAGTTGAAATGATAAGATGGGTTATTCTTGGAGTGTGCTTCTACTAACCTTTCCCAGCTAAAGAAGATCAGAGAAAGGAGAAAAGATGACAAACACAGAAAATTTGCCTTTTTGTCTAAAGATCTGGCTTTTAGTTGTGTGTGTCATAGATATACATTGACTCACAACAAAAAAGTTTTAGGCAAATGTGAATACTGTATATGCCTTAAGATGTTTGTCCTTACATACTACGCCAAAAGACTTCCTTTTCCTTTTATTCTTTCCACTTCTAGATTGCAGTGACTGTAATTTTAGCCTTGGTTGTGGGCGCTATCTTTTTTGGTGTAAAATTGGATCGAAGTGGCATTCAGAATCGGTAAGCTGGAAAGCTACAGCTTTGCTCTTCTTTTCTATATGTAGCAGACATGTTTCAGCCAAGGGAAGGCCTTGGGATCCACCTGGACCACAAAGGAGAGGTGGGCTCACAAGCCTCAATGCACAGCAGTGTGGTATTGCTAGATGCTGAAGTGCTGAGAACTGAGGTTGACAGATGGATGATTCCTTTTTTCTGTGAGAGACCACCAATGTCCAGATTCTCGTGGGGGAGTGTGGAGAAAAATACTCCCCAGCTTGCTTTCCCAGAAGCAAGCAACCTTGGGAGAGAGAATCTGGATTGGATGGTGACAGGTGTCTGCTTCAAGGGGGAAGCTGTTAAAGCAGCACTACAATATAAAAGGGAGGTTGCTTGCAGGGACCACCCCTGGTGAGACAGTTGTGCCGTCTCTCTCAAGAGACTCTGCAGACAGGCTGCTGCAGACAGTGGGTCTTACCTGGATAATGACTTGGACTGTGAGTTTAATGGATATTTTCTATGATAGATTTGGGTGGGTTTTGCTTTTGTTATGGACTTTCTTGCTACCTCTGGGTTTTCTGTTGGGATATTTTTGGTCAGAGGTATTCTCCTGTATTTCGATGGTGATGGGTTATCAACCTTATCACTACACTATGTAAAAACTGACTATAAACTGTGCTTTCTGCTCATGGCCGTGCTCCTTGGACTGTGTTAGAGGTTTGTCAAAACAGATGTCCTAAAGGGGCCGGATTTCTGACAGGCTTGCACACATGTACAAAGGAGATGTGAAAGGGGAGATAACTGTGAAACCAGGTTCATTCCCTTTAAGATCCACACAGTAGCACAATCAAATATTTCTATTCTGTGGACGGAGACAGAAAACCACTGACTTGATTGTATAGTGATATCTGGGGCTGCCAGTGTGGATCCTAGGCTATTCCCTCACTTTTCAGTATTATGCTTTGCCTTCTAGGGTTGGATCCTTGTTTTTCATCACCACGAACCAGTGTTTTTCCAGTGTCTCTGCAGTTGAGCTGTTCATTAGAGACAAGAAACTGTTTGTGTAAGTATTGAGGCACTTAGACTGCCTTACACTTACACAGTGAGGTGGCGGGGAGTATCTTGCAGGCTAAATAAAATTATTTCTATCAAAGACTTCATAGCTCCTTTTGCGACCTCAGTTTGTATTAGTGATGTTAAATTGGTCTGTATAGCAGAGAGCTGCAATGCTAAGGGGTGGGGGAAGAATAAAAGGGGGGAATCAAATGCTTTTACTTGTATCACAGTTTATTGAGAAGTGATTTTCCTAGCTGCTTTGGGACAGCTGGTTTTGAACTTTGCATGTGAACCCTATAGACTGAACCTTGCTTGCACTCTTGTTAACAGGGTTGAAATGTTGTTTTGCAATGGTCCAAAAGTGGTAAGACCATGCAAAGATGAAAGGAGAGTTCTTGGAAAAGCTTTGCAAGGCATGCTTAGATTAAGAGGGCTGCTGCCTGGCTTACAAGAGCTCCCCACATGTATGCAGTAAAGAAGAAACTGGAGATTTGTGCCTGGAATGAACATGTCCAGCCACAGGCTGCAGCTTAATATTGCCCCAACAGCTACTTAGGAGTTTTATCTCCTCCACCCTGAGGAGATTTCTTGCCAGTCTGTCCTGCTTACCAGCTTAGTTTACCAGCTGTGTCAATAGGCATTTTGGCACCTCACCAATGAAAGTGTTTTGCCATTAAGAAGCTAAACAATCATGGTGCTGAATTGCCCTGTGAACTGAAGGTGAGTTGATGTTTTAAAGGTGTCTCATTGTTTGGTATCATTCCTTATCCCCTGGAAGCAGGTGTATTAGTTAGCTGTGGAACTGAAGTGTTTCTTTAGTCAAGAGCAGTCTAATACTTTTCTATGTTCCTTGGAACTTTCCATGTTCCATGCATTAAGGATCCTTTTCTTGGGAAAGGGGGTTATTTTTGCCAATGTGTTGGTTAGTGCTCACATAGCTCTTCACTCACTTTCCTTGAAGGGCTCTTGATACGACTGCAGAGCCTGCAAGATAAGTCAGCCTGTACTTTACAGAGTCAGAAGTGATCGCCTAGAGGAAATAAGCAACTTTTGTATACAGGAGTCAGTGGTGGACAGAACAGAAACTGAATCAGGATTAAACCAGACACACACGCTGAGCTTGCTTTCTAGATAACCTCTAAACCTGTACAACTCCCCTTCTTCCTGTCCTCGCAGCCATCAGTACACCAGTGGATATTACCGTGTGTCTGCCTACTTCCTGGCTTTGATGATAGGAGATCTGCTGCCCATGAGAACTGCTCCAGTCATCATATTCTCATGCATCAGTTACTGGATGATTGGTAAAGAGTTGGTGCTTTCATTGAACCTGTCATCTTCCAACACACTTGATTTCTGACTTAGCCAGAGTTTAATTCCTACATCTATCACATGAAACCTTCAGAAGCTGAACCTTCAAATGATTTAAGTGCTTGGCCTTGTAACTTTGGAGGACTCTGGGGCAAGGGCAGAAACACCAGCAATGTAAGACAGGGGTCTGCTTGACCATGTCTTTTAGTGCTGTTCTTTGGGCTGCTGGAACATGCATAATTCCTACCAATTCCAGACATGGTCTTCCTTCCTTTTTCCCCTGTATTTTGTAGGAGTCCAAGAGTACCTCTCTGGGACTCATAATGTGGTTGTTTACTGGCTGCTTTTTTTTTATAGGTTACCAGGCTGTTGCAGGCCGGTTCTTCTTCTTCATGCTGACCCTAGTACTGGTGTCTTACACTGCAACAGCCATGTCTCTGGCTATCAGTGCTGGGATGGATGTGGTGGCTGTGGCAAATCTGCTCATCACTATTTGTTTTGTCCTGATGCTTGTAAGTATGTATGGGTGTGTATGCTCCTTTGATGGAGGTGAGGAAGCCATTGAGACAGACTGAGGACTGGGTTGAGCCAGCCATAACAGTCTGAGGAACCACAGTCCAGTAGTATGTCAGCCCAATGTGATGTTTATTGTCACTGTAAGTTCAGACGTGCACTTCTGCCAACTTCTACTCTTAAGGATTGTGTAATTGTTCAGGTGAAGTTCAGTAGGTGAGATGCCACCAAGCTTTGCAAACAGTATGTGTCCCCCCCCAAATTCTTGGGGTTTCTTGGTTTTTTTTAATTGTCCTTACAAAAATTTATTTTTAAAATATCTTGAAGTTCCAGTATTAGAAATCTAAGTGATCTTCAAGGACTTCTAAGGAAGGGAGCAAGTGAGAGAGAAAGGAATTTTGACTACTCCTAGGTAAGGGATGTGAATTCTTTTTCAAAGATGGTGATGAAACTTCTTGACTGTAAGCACAAAACCACTTGTGATGAAGCACAGCCTGAAGCATCATGCTTAGCTATGAAGTCCAGTGGTGCTAAGAAGTAAAAGAACAAACCTTGTTCAAGGCAGGAGACAGTGAAGATAAAAATGTAGGTCAGATGAGAAGGCTGAAAGAGTAACCAGCTTATATAGCTTCCCATGGTTTCTTTCGTGTTTCTTCACTTCCTCATCTCCTAATCATCCTTCTTTAGCCTCTGGCAAGCTCTACCGTAAGACGCAGTACTCCAAAGTAAGAAGTAAGTAGGCATGGTGCTTAGCTTAGATGTGGGTGTCGAAAAGCGTTCTGACCTCTGTACAAGCAGTTCAGCTAGAGTACTCAGGTTTGCTGATGGGCCAGCTAGCTGGGACTGCTGAAAGGTTTGCACCCAATATCTGCAGACACAGGTATAACAGCAACTGGATGGGCATCAATCCTGGTGCACCTCTGCTGAGCAAATGCAGTATCTGTGCAGGAATGGGGTGTGCAGTAAACAAAGTTTGTGACTCTGTCTTTTGGGTTCTATTTCAGATCTTCTCGGGCCTCTTAGTAAACCTGCCTTCTATAATGGGCTGGCTGAGCTGGCTCCAGTATCTCAGCATCCCTCGATACGGCCTCACTGTGAGTATCGTAGTAGTACCAGTATCCTGAGAGCAATGAAGCCACACTCCTGCTTCCTGGAGAGGTTTTGAATATAAATGAAGTTTTCTTAAAAGTCAGATTTGGTTTCTTTCCTTGCATGAACTTGCTAAAAGGACAAACCCTCCAACCCCCAAAGGGAAGCAAAAGTTAATCTCTGTGTGAAAGGTGGAAGTCTTGGGCTGTACAAATCCTTTGTGCCAAAAATTAGTGCTGCTTGGTCAGCAGCAGACTGGGGCGTCCAGTGACGCCTGAATAGTTGATCCCAATGCTTTAGACTAGAGTAACATACTGTACAGCCTCTATGGAGATCAGTGCTTGGATGGCCAGTCCTGAGGTTACTGTTCAACTGGTTAAGGGTTTACCATAATGCCTGAGAGTCTTTTGTCTTCCGTGTGGCTTCCTCCGAAGTGAAATATGACTTACTGCCATTTCTGAGTAATTAGGAACTGGGGTACCAGAAAGCTAAGGGTACAGCTGCTTGAAACACAGTAAGTAAACATAGCAGGTCATTGACTAGCCACAGGTAGGAGTTATGCTTCTTGATATCATCCTGGCCAAGGCTATGTGAGAGAAGAGGTTTCCTACCTCAGAGTAAAAATGAGTGAAGTGAATGCTGGAGCTGGTGCAGGGTGCTGTAGGCAGGACCATGTTGACTAGCAGCGGAAGACAAAGGTAGGATTGGGGAAGGGGTGAGATATGTGAGACCTCCCCAGTTTTGAGTATCACTGAGATTTTGTGTGGTTGGCATGAAAGTGTCCCCTGAGATCGCAGTTAGCCAGGATGCCAGCATGCAAAGGGACCCTTCCACTCCTGCCTTGTCTGTTATCTGCCTCAGTGTGCTGATTTTGGGGTGTCTGCATGCAGCCACATAATTTTCTGGGTCAGTAGATTAAACCCATGTTCATCCACTTTCATCTGGAACTTGTGACTGGCAAGACAGAAGCCCATGGCTAAATCACTGAAACATAGCTTCAAAGTGAAAAGGAACATAAACATGATTCCAAGGACAGTGATACGTCTTTTGATAATCAAGTTCCATTGAGGTATTTCAATTTTGGTACCCCAAATCACTAACTCTGTAAAATCTGATGGCTGGATCTTTCTGTAGGCTCTTCAAGTGAATGAGTTCAGAGATCTCAACTTCTGTGGTGAGAATCCAAATGCTACAGCATCTGTGGGAGATGTAGGTACTTGTCCGGCCACTATTTCAGGAGAAATGTAAGTCTCTAAGTCATGGTAATTGCTGGGTATGAATTGTGATGGCTTGCTTGAAGAGAAGGCTGGCTGTTGATTTTATTCAAGAGCCACTTGCAGGACAGTCTCAATAATTTCCCAAAATAATGTATTTTTATGATTATATAGTAAAACTTGACAGCTTTGCAAGAGCACAGTAGGGAGGAAATTTTACTCATAAAGACAGGTATGTGTGTTTGTTTAAATTCTGGGTTTGATAATCTAGTCCTTTTTTTCTTATATCCAGGATCACTTAGCAATGGAAGTGCCACGTGTAGACAGCTACAAAGTTGTTGGGAAGCAGTAGACCTGTGATCAGAGGGCTAAATTTGCCCCTTGAGCTTTTTTAGTGATAAATGATGAAGTTACTCTATTTCTGTCACCTTTTTTGTAGAGTTGAATATAGAGAAATCTTTGGAACAGGATTAAAAGTAACTGCCTAAAGGTTTGCACCATGAGTTAACACCAAATTCTGCCCCATGATTTTTTGCAGGTGTTCTGGTGAAATATACCTGTGCAGCCAAGGAATCACACCAACCAACTGGGCAATGTGGGAGAACATAGTGGCTCTCTTCTGCATGACTGTTATCTTCCTTAACATTGCCTACATAAAACTCCGGTTTATGAGAAAGTTCACGTAGGCTCCTATGTTGCTTTGCTCTGCAGCTTCTCTGGTCTTAAAAAGGCTAAGCTTGCTAGGGCCTATGGGAGATTGCCTTAAGATTCAGCTGGCTTTACTGGACTTCAAATGGGAACCTTGCCCCCTTGTCTGTGGAGCATGATCTCCACAGCTGTATGATTTTGGTTTTTTTGAAGAAATGTTTTGATGTACATTGCCTTAGTGTGATGTGGTTTTTGTATAGGAATACAAAACTCATTAATCTTTAGGTATTGTAAAGCACTGGTTTTTTTGGCCAACTTAACAGCAGAAATGTTCAAAAGGAAACATTTTCTTCATCACAAACAGTATGAAGTGATTATGGCATTTATGCACTGATGCGTTGTCCCTTGTCACATCTGAGAGCCAGAGACCATTCACGGTGTGTTGGATGCACATTAATTTGAGGTCTGTACAGGGGATAAATGATGCTGGCCAACCAAGCAGTTTTACTTCTAGAAGTTTCTCAATGGAAGCTACTTGCAGAAACAACTTTTGCTTGTTTAAAACAAAGGAGCAGGAGTATAAAATATCTAAGAGGAGAAATACACACCGATGTACTGTACCTAAACAAACCCAAACTCTTCCCCCCCGCAAATACTCCCAGTGCCAACATAAAAAAAAAGCATTTACTACTTTAAAGGATTTTTTTATTTTTTACATAAAAATTTATATTGTTAGCAATGCTAGTCTTTTTAGCAGACTTAATGCTCAGTTGCATCACTTTCTTTATGGACTTTTAACTTTCTTTATGGACTTTTAACTTTCTTTATGGACTGGAAAAAGTACATGTAGACACAGCTGTTACAACTGTAGAAGTGCTTACTGCAGTCATACAACCGGTTAGGTTGGAAGAAGACTTCTGAGACTTCCAACTGGTATTCAGCCATTAAGCTAACTACCAGCACTGCTGCTAAGCCATGTCCCTGAGGTCTGTACCTACAGACAGGACAGTCAGAGGTGCGAGTGGCTGACTCTTCATCACATCCTTAGCAGAACAAAGCTGCTCTTAAGCTGCCTGAAGACGCTCATATGCAAGTGGGCCAGCGAAGGCAAACCCAAGGCTGGAGACTTTGCTGGGTCGAGCAGGCAGCTGCCTTGAAGACCAGCTGACAGCGTGATGGTGTCGCTGGTGCTCCTGCAGTAAATGGTTCAGTTGTGGGGAGGAGGGCAGCGATCCCGTGAGTGTGCAGCCGTATCCAGCACGACAACAGCCACCTCCTGTACTGCCTTGCTGCTGCCGGCTGCAGCTGCTGAGAAGTAAAACCAGTTTGACTCCCTGCGTTGTGTTTGTCCTCCGGTCGGCTCCAGCTGTGCGGAGCTCCCCGCCCCTCGCGGGCCTCCCCTCGCATTGGCGCGCATGCGCCGCCGCGGCGAAGGGCGGGGTCGCGGCCTGGCCGGGCTCGAGGGTGGAAGTGCGGGTCGCGGGAGGGGTCCCGTCGCCATGGCGACCGCAGCGGAGGGGCTGCACGAGGCCGGCGCGCAGCCCGCCAAGCGTAAGGGGCCGGGGGGATCGGGGCGGGGATCGTCCTCTCTAGGCTTGTCCCTTGGCCGTGGCCGGGCCTTGCCCGTCTGCGGCCCGCTCCCGCGAAGGGGTTCCGGCAGTGGGGCGGGAGGCGGCTCTAGGGCGGGCCGGCGGCTTCGCGTGTGGCGGCCGCCCACTGCCCCTGAGGCCCGGTAGCTGGGCGGGCAGAGCTCTAATATAATTGTCACCTACGCCGTGCCAGAGCTTCGGACTCGACTAGAAAAAGCTGCCGGTGGGGAAAGAAGAGAGTGTCGGTTTGAGGCTGAGGCGCTGAATCACCCCAGCCAAGAGCAAGGCAGGGGCGGGCTGGGGTAGGAATGGGCTTGGAGAAGAACAGCGGTGGTTATCGTTTCCCACAGGCAGGGGATCTGTAGCCCTTCGTGAAAGGGACCATTCGAGTCTGAACCGGTGGCTAGAAGTTAGGAGCATTGTACGTCATTCAGAAGTTGTCCCCAAACTTTTCCTGTCGTCTGGCCACGGGAGAGTGCTCATGTTTGCAAGCGCAGTCAGGCCGGGCACAGATCCCTTAAGTGCTCACAAAAGTATTATTTTGAAATAAGCTTGGTGCTGCCTCAAGAAGACCACCGAGGTTTGTTAACCCTTAGTGTAGACGCTTAGTGTAAAGTAGGTGTAGCCAGTTGGAAGGGAAAAAATCGTGAGACCATTTAAACTTTGTGGTATGTTTTTATACTTGCTGATGTTACCCTAATCCTGTAATGTCTGAACTCTCATAGAGGAACCTGCTGTTGAAACAGCTGAGGAAGCTAAGGAGCCTGCAGAGGCAGACATTAATGAACTCTGTAAAGACATGTTTAGCAAAATGGCCACTTACTTAACAGGTGAACTGACAGGTAAGGCACTGCAATACTGACTTGCAAGTAAATTTTGGCTTTGTCCTGTTTTCTTTTAAAGAGATTTGTTACGCAGTTTGTCTAAGGGATGCCTGTTTAGGTTACAGATAGCAAGGCTGACAGACGTACCTGGCAACCTGCCAGACTACTAATAACATTGAAGTGAGTCGCATTAATAAAGTCCCAGCACAGATATTTTTCAGTAGCAAATTATTTTCTTAGTTTTGTGGAAGCTTGTACATGGAAGAGTAAACAAAACAGAGGGGTCTGGGTTAAGGAGGACTAGAAGAGAAACACAACTGAGAATGGAATGTGTGAAGCTATTTTGTTTCTGAGAGCAAGAATCGTACCAGTGTGTTCCAACTGCTGTGGAACATTAACTAGTGCAAAGTGAACGGCTTCACAAGTTAGTGGATTCAGTAGGCTCTAATTTTGAAAGCACTCTGCAGTACTGCCAATTTGCTGTGGACTTGTATATAGTACTGATTGCTAGTCAGAACTTGTGCTATCAGTTTTGTGAATGTAAGAGAAAACTGAGTTGCTTAACTGACAGAATACAAGTAGAAATGTGAGGAATGTGTAACTTTTTCTCTCTCAAAAACATATTGCAAATGAGTAAGTATTGATGAGTCTAGTAGATCTTCGTAGTTCACAGAATATGAGCTCATTATACAAACACTTGTATTACCATGTAAAATATCCTGTGTTGTATTTGGCTGTTGATTTGAAATCACTTGTCCTCTTGAAGAGTCTGCACCAAATTTAAACTGCAGCAGCTTTTAACTAAAATAAACTATTCTTTTTAAGCCACCAGTGAAGACTACAAACTCCTGGAAAACATGAATAAGTTGACTAGCTTGAAGTACCTAGAAATGAAAGATATTGCTATAAACATCAGTAGAAATCTGAAGGATTTAAATCAAAAATGTAAGTAAGCCGAATAAGGTAGGGTTTAATGAACGGCCCACTTGTTTGGGAAATGAATAAGATGCAGAAGGAAAGAAACTGCTTTACAGTGCTGTACAGCTTAAGAGCTGCAGACTAGCATCAGAGGAAACGTCTAAGTTGATGTCCTGTTGTACCCCAGGTTTTCTGTCTGTTAGAAATTCTGTCTGCCGCTTGATTTTCGGGCAAGGCAAGGAAGGACCTTTTAAATTGTTCTGTGTGAAGAATGTATTGAGCAATTCTTGTGTTTTGAGTGCAAACTGTTTATTGGAAGTGAATTACTGAGAACTGACAGGATTTTCTGGTTTTTTTAAGATGCTGCTCTTCAGCCATACCTGGAACAAATCAACCTAATTGAGGAACAGGTTGCAGCTCTGGAACAGGCGGCTTATAAATTGGATGCATATTCCAAAAAACTAGGTAACTCTTGTCCTCTAGTGTTACTACCTAGTGGCATAGTCTATTGCAGGGGGAGTTTAAAGACAAAGTAGGCTCCTGTATTTAACAAATCTGAGCTCCAGAGTTATCTAGGCTGCTTTCAAGTGTTTTGTATGTGAAGTGGTAAGTATTGGGAAAAGATTAATGTCACAAGTTATATGGAGGTGAGCTAGTACGGGTATTGCTGAACTGCTTACTTACTAGTGGGGCTTGATGTCTGTTTTAGAATTTGTGTCACTGCATATTTTAAAATATAAGTGTTTGATCCTGTTTATAAGAGGGATTCATGAAGTTCCTTCCACCAGGCACCCAAGTCCCCTTGGCTTAAATTCATATGAGTTGTCTGATTTAATTACCTGGTTCTGAAAACTTGTATTGTACAGTTGTATTTGCTTAAGTGCTTTAGTAAAAATGACAGTGACACTGTGCATTAACCTGAATTTTAAGATGTGTAGCAGCTTACAAGACTCAAAGCTTTTGCTTTCACCTGTCCAGTACTAAAATACTGTTATTTTTTCCTTCTGCAGAAGCCAAGTACAAAAAACTGGAAAAACGATGAAATGACAACATTCTTTAGGTTGGACTGTATGAGTCAGACAGATCAACTTGCACAACAGCAGTTCTGTATGTTGGCAAGGATTGGTTTACAGCTGATATAAAGACTGATAACTTTTTCTGTGTATTGAATACAGTAGACTGTATTCAGGCTTACGACTGAATTAATATTTTCCTCTTTTCGAGAGGTTCTGTTACCTTGGTTGTGCTGCAGTGAAGAGTAGAAGCCTTTCTGTAACCCACGCATTGATATTGGCTCCCTGTGCATTACTCTTGTGTCCCGTGTGAAATACGCTATAGAGGAAGAGCCCTCCGTAACCTTTGAAGACAATTTTCTGTAGTAGCAAGACCCAAACTTATTTTTTTTTATTTCATTGAGCTCTGCATTGAGAAGATATCCAGGCCTTTGGAGTTATGAGCATGGTATTGAAAACAAACACTTCATTTCGGTGTCTACTTTTATCTGTTTGAAATAGACTAATTACAAATTTACAATACAACAACTTGTCATACATTCTCTGTGGAATCTTATGTTCCCATTGGAAAGATTATGATAGTTGCCTTCTAGTTTTTCAAAGGATGTCTTTATTAAAAGTCAAACTTCCAGCTACTGGAGGTCATAGAAGAAAACATTAAGTATGTTCTTTGTCAGATATTCATGCAGTTGTAGTCTTGGATCGTCTATACCTCAAGTGAAATGACCAGAAGTATTGCTTTATTACACGCTCAGTTAACTTAGCAGGTCCTTCAAAACTACAAAGATTAAAAACTTCATTAGCTCTGAAGATGGAAGTCCATCTACCATGCATTGCCAGCAAGCATTTAGTATATTCAAGTCAGGGAGTTAAGTAGCAGATTCCTTCACAAACTCTTGCTAAGCCATCCCCTGGAGGCAGAATGTGAATATGAGCTTGTCCCACAAGTTATTTCCACAACAAATGGGATGACGATCCTGAATGTATATAATGACCTGAGTACGTGTTGCATTTGCAGAGTCCCATCAGAGGACAAACATTTAAGTCACTGTAATAGGCAGAAGACAAGCTTGCATGAAAGGGTGACAGGATTTGTTAATGCAAGGTGTGTTAATGATTAATGATTGTCCTTGTTTTGCTATTACAGTAGAACAAGGTGGACCTTAAAAATAGTCACAAAGACTGTAAAGCAGTTCATCCAAATTTGTTGTCAGCAAATGAATGTTTTCTAACCAGTATGTTCAATGCAGGGGAAAAAGAGCAGATACTGGTTACCTTTGCCCTTTTGTTTTTACTTTAGGCTTCTTAAATTGAGTCTTCAGGATGCGGCTTTAGCTCTTTTGGATCCTGTACCCCAAGTTGCAGTGGAACCCATGTGAGCTACAGTCATTTTCTTGCTGGCTTGCACTTTCTGCCTCCTTGTTTGTTCAGCACAGAGGATGGTGTCTGAAACAGGAAAGCTGCCTCCTAGGCCGTTCTTTGCCACTCATTGAAAATGTGTTGCAGCTGAAGAGCAGATTGCCCGAGGCCAGTGGATGTTCCATAGAAGCTGTGCTCTCTTGGTAAATGTCTTAGAAATTTGAGCTTACAGAAGTTTTTAAATTATGAAAGAGGTACATGGAAACTAACAGCAGTAGTGCAGAGTTTGAAAGCCACTTCTTCACGTGGCCAAATTAAGGACATTCTGTCAGGTTTGCCATAGAAAATGCACAAGACCCTGCCTGGTCCCGTGCATGAGCAAACTGCACTTGCTTGTCTGCACATCCCCGGCAGAAGAAAAAGTCTAGGCTCTGCTGAGTGCTAGCAGGCAGGGAGAGAGCAAACCGTATGGCTTCATGGGAGATGTGGAGTTTTTCAATAAGTTTTAATTATTTTGAGGGATCATTTTCAGCTTAATGGTCAACAGAAGGTAGTGAGCTAAACCCTATTCATGAAGCATTCAAATAAAAAAAAAATAAGGATCCTAAAGTCTCGCAGGCGGTAGTGATATTACTTGGTGCTAAAGCAAGTTAATCCAGAAGACGTCTGAGCAGTTGTTGGTTACTTTTGCACTGATTTTCACACCACATTTCTAGCCCTCCTCTAATCTCAAAGCCCACTGCATTTCCTGGTGGAATTTCTTGGATGTAAAGCTGTCTTCTTGCTGCTGATTTGTATTGGCTGCGTCCTTGTCTTTTTAGCATGCAGGAAGATATCTGGAACAGAGGAGCTCCCCTTGTGCCGTGTGCTTTGCCTGTTATAGCCACTGGCACAGCTGAAGCGTACGCATCGGAGTGCTTTCTTCTTTTTATCTAGTGAGAAAACTTACAGTAGTTGATCGTCTTCAGTGACAAACTTGATGATATTTCCATGATTCTGTAACATTTGGGGCCATTGCCTTTGCAAAGCCATGCTGCCAGCTAATGGTATTTTCAGCTTATTAATTCTTTGAAAGGAAAGAAGTTGTGCCTGTTGTATATAAACCATTAGTGCCATTGGGTAATAACATAGTTGCTCATTTTGTCCAGACAGCAGCAGTTCAGCTCTCTGTTTTCACAGAGATACATTGCAGGGAATATAATTAAGGTAGGAAACACCAGTCCTCCTTGCGTAGGATGCTTGGCAGCACCTATAGACTCTTATTGTCCTTTTCTTTTTTGTCTGATTGTGACAGTGCTACACACCATAAAATAATGAGAAGAAGCAAACTGCTGTTCGTCTAGTAAATGGCACCATGGGAGACACCAGTATTACTTAATCTGTCCTCTTTTGCAACAATGGACAGCGCAGTAAGCACAGATGGGATTGTGGTAGGTGTCACAGAGTCAGTCCAGCTTTCTCCCACGTTGTTACTGAGAATGGAAGTTTTCTAGGTCGTCAGCTAGCTCAATCTTCAAGCTGTTACACCTTTCATGGAATCACAGAAAATTAGGGATTGGAAGTGACCTCAAAAGATCATTTAGTCTAATCCCCCTGCCTCAGCAGGATCACCTAGGTCAAGTTGCACAGGAACATGTCCTGGTGGGTCTTCAGAAAAGGAGACTCCACAACTTCCCCAGGCAGCGTATTTCAGTGCTCCGTCACCCTCACTGTGAAGAAAAACCTACCTGGCCTTGAACATTTCCAGGAGGGGACGCCCACAGCCTCCCTGGGCAACCTGTTCCGGTGCCTCACCACCCTCATAGTGATGAATCTCTTCCTAAAATCCA
This sequence comes from Rhinopomastus cyanomelas, assembly GCA_013400115.1. NCBI lineage: Eukaryota > Metazoa > Chordata > Aves > Bucerotiformes > Rhinopomastidae > Rhinopomastus > Rhinopomastus cyanomelas. Next base: position 233,539 of record VXBP01001113.1, on the reverse strand, counting down.
ATATAAATCTTTCCTCTTTCAGTTGGAAAGCATCCTCCATCTCCTATCACTAGAATCCCTTGTAAAAAGTTCCTCTCCAGCTTTCCTGCAGGCCCTCTTCAGGTACTGGAAGGGTGCTATCAAATCACCTCAGAACCTTCTCCCCTCCAGATAGAACAGCCCCGGTTCCTTCAGCCTGTCTTCATCAAAGAGGTGCATCAGCCCTCTGATCAGCCCCTCCTTTGGACTTGCTCCAACAGCTCCATGTCCCCCTTATTTTGGGGACTCCAGAACTGGACAGAGCTGAAGTCTCACAAGAGCACTATAGCGGGCAAGAATCGCCTCCGTTAACCTGCTAACAACACTTCTTTTGAAATGTCTTGCACAAGTCCAGGTAGATGGCATCAGTTCCTCTACCCTTAGCCATCAATGCTGTAGAAGGCCATCAGATTTGTGAGGCATGATTTGCCTTTAGAGAAGCCATGCTGCTGTCAGCAGTCACCACCTTGTTTTCTCTCTGCCTAGTTTCCTGGAGGATCTACTGCCTGATCTCACCAGGCACAGAAGTGAGACTGACTGGCCTGTGGGTTGTCTTTTTTTCCCTTCTTCAAAGTGAGGATTATGTTTCCCCTTTTCAGTTGTCAGGATCTTCATTGGACAGCCACGCTATCTCAAATATGATACCATATTTCTTTATTTTTCAATACAAACTTTAATTTCACAATCCTCCATTATAATCACCTGAGAGGATGCATCTGCCCATTCATTGATAAACTGAATCCCCCCCAGAGGAAGCAGTATGTATACAAGAATACAGTAGATGATCATCTTCCAACAGAAAAAAAAACCCCAATAAGCCACTGTTTTATGCTTATCTTCACAAATAGGTCACAAACTGAAAATACAGGGGAGAAAGCTGCCTCAAGCAGCATCTATGGAAACTCTGGAGTACAAGCATCTGTTCTTGCTGTGCTGAGAGGATCCAGTGACAGGGACAGCAGCAGCATGACTCTCAGAGTGCTAGTCCCCACACCTGTCAGAGTGTCAGTAGCCACTTAGGAACCTGAGCTGGGTGAGGTAGGTGCAGGGGAGAGCCTGTATAATTTTACACAGGGAGCTGCCTCCTTCCCTGTGCCATTGTCTACTCTGTTTAGAGCTGGCTGTGGGGATTATAAAAGCACCATGTAATTTTCTTTTCTAAACACGTTTTGCTCTGTAAAGTATCCAGCAAATCATCTGTTTCAATCTCAACAGGTAGAGAAATGGTTGTCATTGAACCAGAGCTTTCATGAGTTTGGGAGCTGACAACTCTCTTCACTTGGCTAACGTGGAATAAAAGAGACATCATATGGTTGGGGGAAATTTGCCACACTGGTCATTATGGGGGAAATGTCAATGTCTTTGTGATCTACAACAGGTTTCAGAGTAAAGTTCTGCAAGATGGAGGTTATAAATATGAATAGCTCCATCCGGGCCAGACCTTCTCCTGCACAGACGCGTTTTCCTGCAAGCAAAAAATAATAACGAAGTGTCAGCGGAATGTTTTACTGGAAACTTATTTTAACCACTGTTCAGGCATCTCAGAAGGGACAGGCAGCACTGCAGCACTTTGGAAAGCACGGAGAGTCTAGAACAACGAGAGTGCTCAGTGAGCAAAGGCAGTTTGAAGGCTTTGCTACCAAGTACCAAGGTTAGAGGTGCTCTGAAGTGACTATAGCAGATCACCAGACATCACTGGTGATGGAGCCAATAAAACCTTCAGAGAGGTTCCAGGGGAGGATAGTTTAGGTTGTGAAACAGGAAGAGATTCTTACCTGCAGAAAATGGCATGAAGTAGTCACTCTTTCTAAAAGTACCATTTGCATTCAGGAAATGTCCTGGGTCAAATTTTTCTGGATTTGGAAATTCCTTGCTATCGTGTAGGACAGGAGACAGCATAGGGAATATGATAGTGTCCTGAAGTAACAGAGAGAGCAATTAATGTGGAGACATGCTAAAGCAAAGTGGCATTGAGAGGGTCCTAGGGCTGGATAGAAGGGTAAGCAAAATTTAACCAGATTGAAATGAACACTTAAAGAATAAAAATATGTGCTGTTGGCATGTCAAAAAAGTAATTTAATGAATCCTAATGGTGAGTTTGATTAGAGTTTGTTTCAAAACATTCCTTCAAAAGAAATTAGAAATTTTATTTATATTTTTAAATGAAAAAAAGAAAAGAGAAAGCTCTTATCTCTCTCTTCACCTTCTTTTTTTTTTTCTTTCCAAATACAGGGCTTTTTCTAGAATGTCTTTCCAAACAGAAGTATTCCAAATCTACATGACCTTTTGGTGGTTTTGAAAATGAGACAAAATGCCATTGATAGAACATGTTCTTTTAAAGGGATTATGACCTTTCTCAGGAACAGTGGTACAGACCTTGGGGATAAAATAGTCTCTGAACTTGGTATCTCTGATCACAGCATGTGGGACGTTAACTGGAAGGAAATCAATGAATCTCTGGATTTCATGGGTCACTGCATCTGTGTAGGGCATCTGGCTCCGATCTGCCATGGAGGGGCTTCGGTCTCGACCAATCACAGTGTCAATCTCCTTCTGAACTTTTTCTGTTAGGAAATAAATAAGTATCGAATGGCCATGTCCTCCATGTCTTTCCCTAAATTTTCCCCTTATTTATGTAAAAAAACTTGCTTTTACTGCACTGGGAATATACAAAGGCACTTAGTAGTAATAGCTCTTTCCTGGTCATAGAATTAAGACACATTTCCACACTGAAGAGACCTGTTTCCTTAGTCAGAGGACCATGTGGTAGTGACAGGAATTGCCCAAACTTGTCCCATGATCTATTACAAAGTTTTCAATTATTAATTTTATTTTCTCTCACCTGCTATCTCTGGGTATTTCTGGAGAATCAGAAGTCCATATGTCAGTGTGACACTAGTGGTCCCTGTTCCTGCAAGGAACAAGTCCAGTGTGGTTCTGCTCAAGGTTTCAGTGTTGAAATACGAGTGACTCTTCATTTTCTCCTGGAGGAAGATTTGGCAGAATGTTTTGAGTGACAAAATCAAGCAGCTTGCTTAAAAAGGAAAGTGCTGTACCCATGTTTTTTGGTTTTATGTTTTTGAACACATCTAATGTCCTTTCAAAATCATGACACTCACTCTCCAGAACGCGGTAATTTATGGTACTTCTACTAAATTGTATTTGAAGTTTTGTAATACGGGAGGATCACTGAATTATGCCAGCCAGATTTGTCTTTTTGGCTAGTGCTGTTAAAAATCCTTGATAAGAAAATAAAGACAAAAGAATGAAGTTGATGTGCAGAGAAAAGCAAGTTCCCCTTGGAGTTTGCAAAAGCCCAGTGTCCTGGCACGACTGAACAGAAGTTGTGATTCATACAAGTGGTTTTCTTATAATCCAGTAAATCTCTTGCTTTTTACATTACCTGTTCCATTTTTTTAAGAAAAGCATCAATAAAGTCTCGGGGACAAGAGGGGTCCAGAGTTTTCTGGTGCTCTGCTATGATTTCTGCAGTAAACGCATTAATTTTTTCAATATTTTCTAACAGTTTTTGATGAGGCCCAGGCAAATAATCCATGATAGTTGGAAAGAAATTGTATAGCTGTAAAAACAACATGATGGAAAAGCACGTTCTGATTAACATGGATGCAGTGAAACATTCCCCTAACTGCAACTATGAAAATGGGTCAATAAACTGTTTTGGAACAACAGATCTTTGGGGGGTTTTTTTGACTGGATTTTAATGCTTCTATTGCATCACTATATTCTAAGACAGACTTCACTTGAGCAACTTTCGCAATAATACCCCTTATTTGGACATAACAACAGCAATTCCATAAAGTAAGAAAAAAACAAGAGGAATTGGTTATTCAACTGCCTGTTTGGCTTTCGAAATTTTTCTCCAATTAAAAATACTAACATGAACATATCTTAATTAATAAATCATTAGAGTAATTAACAAATGTAGTAACTAACTAAAACTGTACATACATTTACTTGTAGAGCGTTCTGGTACTTCTGGTTTTCCTGTATCAAGTCAATTAAAGTTAGAAATTTCTTGTCCTCATAGTCAAACCGATCCCCAAAGATGACAGAGCAGATGATGTTGGAAACAGCATGGATTAGGAAATTGGTAGGGTCGAAAGGTCGCTCTGCCACAACAAAAAGAAAACAACAAAAGGGATCTTCTTTTCAGTAGTTCACACGTCTTCTCCTCTGACACTATAGTGAAGTTTTGCATCCTCCTGAGACCAAAAGTTTTGCACTCCCTTGGAAGGATGATGAAGGGCTTATCCAGTTTATTCTTCTCTAGTTGAAGTGGACTCATTTCCCTGTTTGAATGGTTGAAGTCTCTCCTTTGTCCTTTTCTCAGCAGAACACTTGTCTGACCCGCTTGGCTCCTCTTCAGCTGACACATGCCTGTCTGTCCTGTAGACCATTTATTAGAAATGGGCTAGATTCCCACCAAAACCCAATGCAATTGCAAATTCCTGAGCCGTCTCTTAAGGTTATTGCAACCTGTTTGTGAATTGTTGTAGCATAACTTCAGCTGTATAACCCTCTCCTGTGGGTTCAAATGCCTGTGACTGAAGTCTGGTTTTGATAGCACAGCTGCATAAGCTTCTAAGAAAACAATGGATGGGGAAAAGGTGAGAGTAGACTCAAGAAAGAAAGGCAAGATATAACTGCAGACAGTGACAGGCTGCATCTCAAGGTTTAAAGAGAAGAAGCAACATCAAAAGTATAAAATCCTAAAAGAAAAACAAGAAATCAGAAAATGGCAACTTGGCTGCATTGAGGATCACCCTTCTCTTCACAACTGATGCCTCGCTAGCCATTGGACACTCAGCAGATGTCTCATCAGAGGTGCTGAGCCTGGTGCACACCTACTCCTAGCTATTTATTATTTGCATTGAAACGAAATAATGGTTTTATACTTCACAGTTGTACGTGTATCTTGCTTACAAAGCCTTTTACTAGTCAGTAAAAGATGTCATAACAAGGTGGAGATGGAGGTCTGCAAGCAGGAAGTATTGGAGATATTGTCTAGTTTTCAGATGGGCTGGACCCAAAGCCAAATACCTGTAAATGAGTTTTCTGGTCACTGACTTCTTCAGGATATGTTTCCTTAGAGATGGAGGAGACAAGGTGTAGAAGTGCATGCTGCAAGATTGCTTGACAGTACCTAGCCCTGTCTCCATGGCCAAATTCCACTAAACTCTCAGCTTTGGGGCCAACCCCTTTGCCAATTGTTGTCCTTGTTCTTGTTCCTCAAGAACAGCAGATTAAAAGACACTTTCCAAAACCAGTTTCCTGCATTTATCTCTCCATACTGTCACAGTAGTCACGTACATGGCCACTTCTTGGGTGATAAATCTGGTGAAGCAGCCCTACATCCCTCATTGTCTCGTGGATACAGAGGGTGTCCCAGCAGACTCGAAGTCCGTGTCTTACCATGGGTGTTCCTAATCCTCTCCACCAGAAAATGAGCTTCGTCCTGGATTCGTTCCTCAATGTTCTTCTTCCCCATCCCAAAATCCCTCAGTGTGGTGAGTGTGAATCGTCGGAGCTGCTTCCAGGTCTCCCCATTGCTGGTCACAATGCCTGACACGACACACAGGAAGGAAAAAGACCTCTATGAAGAAACAGGTTTTAATTTTTTTTCCTGAATGAGAGCTGCACAGGAAGTACTCAACATGCGAAGGCACCTCTGCAATTGCCACCTGCCCCAAAATACAACAGTGCTGCAAAATATGATCTACCAGTCACAGGGCTCTGAGTAAAACAGATTATTCCCTGAATAAGATAAACTATGTCAGGATGTAAACAAAACAGTAATGCTTCACTGGATCATCTTGGCCACAAGATCATGGCCTTTGCATTGACATTACAGCTCAAATGTTCTGCTATGCTTTTTCATGCAGTGTATCAGTAACAGTCATAGAAACATTTGGGATTGGAAAGGACCTCAAAAGATCATCCTGCCCAGTCCCTCCAACAGCAGGATCACATAGACCAAGTCACACAGGAACACATCCAGGTGGGCCTTAAACACCTCCAGTGAAGGAGACTCCACGACTCCCCTGGGCAGCCTGTTCCAGTGCTCCGTCACCCTCACTGTGAAGAAGTTACTTCTCATATTTATGTGGAACCTCCTGTGTGCCAGCTGACAACCATTGCCCCTCATCCTATCACTGTATGACACTGAGAATAGCCCAGCTCCATCCTCCTGACACCCACCCTTCAAATATTTATAGACATGAATGAGGTCACCCCTCAGTGTCCTCTTCTCCAAGCTGGAGAGACCCAGCTCCCTCAGCCTCTTCTCACAAGCATCAGTTTTGTATGTTAACTTTAACAGCAACATACCTGTGCCTTTGAAGATTTTTTTGAACAGTGGTAGATTGCCTCTTCCACTGAAGTCATCTGCCTGATCAATCAGAGCTTCTTTCACAGCATCATAGCCACATAGCACCACGACCTTTTGCGGGCCAAAATATACTGTGAAGACAGGACCATACTTCTTGCTGAGCTGGAGGAATGAGTAACACAAAAAACAGTGCGTCTGAACGTTAATTGTGTGAAAAGAAATTTGTAGTGAAGAGGTCTGAGGGATGTGCCAATCAGCACCGAGGTGTGGCATCGATTGTCAGCAGTGCAGAGATCTTTCAGTTATGAATTACAGCCGGGGGAAGAGGGGATTGTACAGGAGATAGGGGTGTGTATAGAAATGATGAGGTTTCAAATCTAAACCCGAGAAAAGCAAATAGTTCTTCACAGTGCTGGCAAAACAGCCTGGAATGACCCTCCTGCAGGGCACAGCGGGTTACAATTTGCACTCACATTCTTTTCCAGCATCTACTTCTGACTACAAGCGCTGCTTGGTCCAACCTGGAGCACTTTTTTTAAGAGCAAGCTTGAAAAGATTCCAGGTTTTTTTATGGTGGGAAACAGAATCACCCAGTGCTCTGAAACAAAGTGGAATGCCTGAGGGTGTTCATGTTTCTCAGCATTCACAAGCACCGAGGCAAAAAGGAGCCGATATGGGTACGTACGCATCTGGTAATACACACGGCAATGCTAGCCATCACCACAATCCCCTCAGCCACCATCCCCTCACAATCACCTATCCACTCCAAGGCCGTGCAACACAAAGGTTTTGCTTGACATAAGGGGGACAACAGTTAGCAGAGAATGGACAGCACAGTTCACCTCCACACTGATTTGCTTCAACCCCTTCACCCATTACTTCTGCTCCCAGGCTATCCTACCTAGCTGCTAGGCAGCAACGGCAGCAAAATGGAGCTGGGTCCTCCCAGAACAGGGACAGGCTCTGTTGCCAGTTTGGTGAGGAATTTGGCACAGGAGAAGTGTTGTGAATATTGCAACAACGACAGTGCCTTGGCAGCAAAGCCACTGCAAATTGCAGTAGTGCCACAGGGTCAGCACTGGACTCATCACTAGCATGATGTTTGCAAAAACATTTAGATTTAGACTTGAAATCCAAGTCTGAAATGCTTTAGACTCAGATATATAGATTACCAGTGTGCCCAGGTAGCCAAGATAACATCCGGGCTTGCAATAGAAATAGTGTGGCCAGCAGGAACAGGAAAGTGATGGTCCTTCTGTACTCAGCACTGGTGAGGCCACACCTCGAGGTCCATTCTGGGCTCCACAACACAAGAGGCACTGGAGCAGGTCCAAAGAAGGGCAACAAAGCTGGTTTAGAGCACAAGTGCCATGAGGAGTGCCAAGGGGAACTGGGGTTGTTTAGTCTGAAGAAGAGGCTCAGGGAAGAGCTTATTGCTTTCTAGGACTATGCTGAAAAGAGGTTTCAGCAAAGAAGGGGAGAGCTGCTTCTCTCAAGAAGCAGCAAATACAATGAGAGTAAATGGCCTCTAGTTACCCCAAGGGAACTTCAGGTCAGAATTTCTTCACTGAAAGGGTTATTAAACGTCGTAATAGGCTGCCACAGCAGTGGTGAAGTCACCATCCCTGGAGGTATTTCAAAGACATGTGGATGTGGTGCTGAGGAACATGATTTAGTGGACGCCTGGCAGTGCTGGGTTAACGGTTGGACGTGATAATCTTAAAGATCTCTTCCAACTAAAATGATTTCGTGATTCTGTGGATCTTGCAATATATTGTCTTCATAAGCAAGTATTTCTGAGACACCTTTTGTGTCTTTTTGAATGTGATATTGGGTCAATTAATGCAAATGAATCTTGTGGATCAAGCTGAGACAATCTAGATGACACTTTGCAATAGATGCCATAGGAAAGAAGGAGACAGTCTCTTACCTCCTTCAAGCTGCCAGGCAAGTTTTTTGGGTTTATCTGGTATAGGTTTCCAATAATGGGGAGTGTCATGGGACCAGGAGGCTCCTTCTCGTTTCGCGATTTGCTTCTCCATGTGGCAATGAGAAGAAGGCACGAGACGCAGATCAGCAAGAAAATAGTGGTCATTCCCAGGAGCTCCATGGTGGGTTGAAGAAGTCGAACGTCCAAAGAGCCTGGTGCCGGACCCGTAAATTCACGCTTATCTATACGCTGTGATATCAGAGCACATGAACTAATTAGCCAATAGCGCCTTCCTATTCCTGCTGAGATGTGAGATTACTCATTAATCTGCTCCAGATAAGAATGAACACACTTGTTATGTAATTTCTTTACCTCTCCAGCTTTTGTTCCTTTGGGTAATCATTAACGTAGGACAAGAAATACTGTTCTAGTGCTGTCAAACAGCCTCAAAATGCAGAAATATTTAAAAGCCCAGCTGTTGTGTAAATGCTGTTTGCCCTCAGGCCCAGACTGGCCTCTGCCAGCCCTTTTAGTGTCTAAGCACAGTGGAGGGATCTGCTGTCCTTGGAAAAGACTATCACTCCAACCCCTTCCCAGGCACTTCACCTCCATTTATGTAGCAGGATTACGTGATTGTGCCCATGTCACACTTGCAGGGTTCCAGACGTGCACTTGTCTTGTTCCAAAAGGGTATTTGGCAGCAGCATTTGCTTGGCCACAGATTCTCACAAATCTCTGCAGCAACCTGCAGTCTCCTTTCTGATGTTCCTAGAAAGTAGCTGAAGATTCATAGAAGGTATAAAAGTCCATGAAAGGTAAAGGCACCCTGAGTAGAGCAAAACTGATTGTTTTAATTAATGCTGTATTTCAATACAGTATTTAATAAAATGTAAAGGATGTGTTAAGAGGATTAATAACTCTTTCATTATTAAGATTAATGAATGTTGTAAAATTTGACCTTTGTGAGTCAATATTCACTCAGGCCCAGTGAAATCCCAGTAAAGAAACAAACAAACAAAGAGGACACAGGGTACAGGGGATGGAAGCAGGTAACGTCTGCTGCCTAAGAAAGGGGATGGGGATGTTCCTGGAACAGAAACAAAATTACTTTCACTGACGAAAGAAATCTCTGTGTAATAAGAATGAGAAATGAAATTACTCTTAAACACACTCGGAATGAGAATCAGTGCTAAAGGCTTTGATTTTCATGTTTATCTCGGATTAATAAAGGTCTGATCTTTCTTATAGAATCATAGAATCATTAGGGATTGGAAGGGACCTCGAAGATCATCTAGTCCAATCCCCCCACCACAGCAGGATCACCTACACCAAGTCACACAGGAACACAGGGGCTCATATCTATTACTTAGTGGCAACTGGGGAGGTGTGCCAGGCAAGAAGGCAAGGGTGGCACCCGCCTTCTGCCATGGCCCTGCACTTGGCTCCACTCACCCCTTCTACTTGGGCTTCTGTCTTCCACCTGAGAACTGTAGGATACAGGACCCCCCTCAATCCAGCTCTTACTCAGCCGTTGTCCAGACTGCTGAGCCTGGCTCCACCTGTCTACCTCTAGTTCTCCTGAGCCTTTCCAGTTCAGCTTGCAGCCTTTCAACCTCGTCTTGCAATTGTGCCGCACGGTCAAGCAGATAATCTACCTGCTTGCATGCTCAAAGGCAACGTGGTGAATATTTCTGGCAAGAAAAACATACCGGGTCAAAGAAAATAGCTCTTAGCAAACCTCCCTGGACAGCTCTGTTTGAAACAGATTTAATTGAACTGTTTTTTTCATATGTTTTTTCTCTTTCATGATCCCCAGTTGTTGAGAAGCTTTGTATTCAAAATCCTCGTGTGGGTGAGAAGTGCCCATTCCGATGGTCCCTGTCTTGCTCCACAGATGAGCCCTTCCCCATCACCCTGTAGGCTCTGGCCACTCTTTGACCACTGTCCAGCTTTTCACCACAAACACCTGGACCTCTGTTTGGCACCTACTGATGACGATGAGCAGGTATTAAATGGGTGTCCATGTCCTCTGGCAGTACCTATTTGTCTCCACAAACTGAAGAGGGAGGTCATCCAGACTTTTAGACAACTGATGTCAGATGAGACCTATTGCACCCAAATGACCATATCGGACACTCTTCCAGTTCTTTCAAGCTAGTGAAACCAGCTTTGCCTCAGCACTCAGCCCGTCCCACTACATAAACAAATGACGCTGACACTTCAAGTGTTAGTCACTTTCGGTCATCTTCCACACAGTCTTCCAGGTGACTGGAGGGAAGTGTTATAATGGACATGTTCTTGTATATAAACACCCATTATATAACACATCTGCATTATCTTTTCTCTCTCTTTCCCTTTTCTCTACTCTTTGAGGACAGCATCTATTAACTTTAGTAAGTGGGAAGATTATGGAACAGTTCACCTTGAGGGTTATCACACAGCAAGTGCAGGACAACAGGGGCCCAGCCAACATGGATTCATGAAGAGCAAGTCCTGTTTAACCAACCTGTTCTTCTTCTATGATCAGATGATCCACCTAGTGGATGAGGGAAAAGTGGTGGATGTGGTCTGCCTGCGCTTTAGTCAGGCATTTGACAGCACTTCCCACAGGATTCTGCTGGAGAAGCAGGCAGTTCATGGCTTAGAGAGGTGGAGCCTTTGGTGGGTTAAAAACTGGTTGGATGGCCAAGCCCACAGAGTTGTGGTGAATGGGGTTGAATCCAGTTGGCGACTGGTCACCAGCAGTGCTCCTCAGGGCTCAGTTTAACACCTTTATCAATGACCTGGGTGAGCGGATTGGATGCACCCTCAGTAAATTTGTAGATGACAGGAAATTGAGCGGGAGTGTTGGTCTGCTTCAGTTTGGGGAGCCTCTGCAGAGGGATTTGGACAGGCTGGAGTGATAGGCTGAGGCCAGTGGGATGAGGTGTAACAAAAGCCAAGTGCCTGGTCATGCACTTGAGTTACAACAACTCCCAGCAGCGCTACAGGCTTGGGGAAGAGTGGCTGGACAGCTGCCTGGTGGAAAAGGATCTGAGAGTGTTGGCTGACAGCCAGCAGTATGCCCAGGTGGCCAAGAAGACCAATGGCATCCTGGCCTGTGTCAGGATCAGTGTAACCAGCGGAAGTAGGGAGGTGATGGTGCTCCTGTGCTCTGCACTCATGAGACCGCACCTTGAGCACCGGGTCCAGTTTTGAGTGCCACAATATAAGAAGGACATCGAGTCGCTGGAGCTGGTCCAGAGAAGGGCAATGAGGTTGGTGAGGGTTCTGGAAAACAGGGCCTATGAAGAGCAGATGAGAGAACTGGGGTTATTTAATCTAAAGAAGAGGAGTCTGAGAGGAGACCCTCTTGCTCCCTACAACTACCTAAAAGGAGGTTGTAACGAGGCTGGTGCTGGTCTCTTCTCCCAAATTACTAATGATAGGATGAGAGGAAATGGCCTCAAGTTGCATCAGGGAAGGTTTAGATTGGATCTTAGGACTAAGTTCTTTACTGAGAGAGTGGTTGGGTACCGGAACAGGCTGCTCAAGGAGATGGCAGAGTCACTATCTCAGGAGGTACTTAAAAATCAAGTAGCTACTTGAAGCCATGGTTTAGGGGTTAGGGAGATGTTGGGATGAGGGCTGGCCTTGAACCTGGAGGTCCTTTCCAGCCATGATGATTTTATGATTCTATGACTTTTATGTGGACCTATGGTGTTAAGTATCCTTAATGCAACACAAAGGAATCCACAGACCCGAGTCCCTTTCCTTTCTCTGATTGATTGGGATGTGACACCCAGCTAAACTTTGATCTTATAAAAGGTAAATGTAGACTACACGTAGTCTCCAGTTTGTGGAAAAACACTGATACATCCAGAGAATGGGTCATCTGACTTAATTCTCACGCACCTATTTTAGTGTAAAATGAGCCATTTTAGTGTAAAATGATTTCTTTCTCTTGACTGCTAAGGGAGCCTCAGGAATCTTATAAAGATTTACATGTCTGATTGTTGGGAATCTGTTTTGAGGCAAATTACCCTGATTCCCTGTTCGTCTCTCCTGGTCCTAATGATGTTTTTGTCAGCAACTTCTGCCAGCTGTGGTACAGCAGGCACTGCTCTGAATCCTGCAGCCAAGCACATTTAAAACCAGAATAGAGCAGGGGGGATAAACTGAGAGGAGCCTTCTAGGTGGTGTCTAGAGGGATGATTATATTGCTGAGAACAGAGAGTTTTATTGTTTTCAAGGCAAAACTAAAGCTATTTGCATTTTCTTTGCCTTTACTTTTGCAGACAAGGCGCCTTGCATCCTTCTATTGTCAGCCGTGAGCGTGAGCAACTGCTGTGAAGCCTAGTGCACTGGAAAAGCAGGGCTTTGCTCACAGCTCTGCTCCCACATCTGGACACAGCTTTTTTATTATTCACCTAATTACTCACATAATTTCTGAAGGGTTTTAAAATGGTATCTGGATAAATCCAGGCTGTTTGGACATGCCCAGAAGTGGAGCACCTCCCTTATGAGGAGAGCCTGAGGGAGCTGGGTCTCTTTAGCTTGGAGAAGAGGAGACTGAGGTGTGACCTCATTAACGTCTACAAATATTTGAGGGGTGGGTGTCAGGAGGATGGAGCCATGTTCTTCTCAGTGTCATCCAGTGATAGAACAAGGGGCAATGGTTGTAAGCTGGAACATAGGAGGTTCCATATAAATATCAGAAGGAACTTCTTCACATTGAGGGTGACGAAGCTCTGCAAGGGGCTGCCTAGGGAGGCTGTGGAGTCTCCTTCACTGGCGATGTTTAAAACCCGCCTGGATGTGTTCCTGTGTGACTTGGTCTAGGTGATCCTGCTGTGGCAGGGGGATTGGACTAGATGATCTCTCGAGGTCCCTTCCAATCCCTAATGATTCTATGATTCTACAATTCACTGGAAAAACAATTAACTGACAAAGTTCTCGGGTCACTTCTGATTATTTGTGTATGACAGGTTATTTGAGTATGAAAGATCAGTCCTACAGTTCACATTCACAAGAAGCACCTGAAAGACCCTACTTTGGCAAATTGCATGTGTCCAAAAAGTAACTGAAGAAATTCACGAGAGAAGAACCTACTGAAGATATTAAACTAGAAAGAAACCACCAATGGCTCAGGAATCACTAGACACTGGAGCAATCTGAAAGCATATGCCTCTGTGAACACCATTCTGCAGCAATATAACAACGAATCTGCTGTGATCAGCAGGTATTAAAGTTCAGTGGTAACCTCAGCATTTGGCAATTTGTTTAACACCTGTATTTGTAACATGTTACACACACACTACTAGAGATAAGAAACCACATCACTACTTTCCAGTTCACATAAATGACATTTGACCAGTTAGCACACAAGTCTTGGTTAAATATTTGTGCATGAACTCAACAGACCTAAAACATAACTCAACTGAAAAAGGATGAAGCCATTGAAGTTCATCAGTCATTTGCAACACATGGTAAATTGCTTGTTGTCAAAAAGGGCAAGGCTGATTACAGCTTTCCTCTGACCTGCACAATGACTCCACCAACATTAGATCACTGTGTTTCTCTTTTAACCCCATCATCTTTGAACAAAACCAAGATGCTTGGGTCTAGGCTATGGTCAGCATGAAGAGAAGTATAAGTGCTTCACCAAGTCAAGTCAGGAAACAGGCAAAGTCAGTCCCGTGGTAGAGAGATGCACAGAAGTGAAGGCTACCAAATTTAAAAGAAAATGTCTCCACAAATCTCCTGAGACTGCTGTTCCCATGTCCCTGTATAGACAGTAGAGTTTCCCTGAACCAGATGCAGAACCACCACAATGTACAGCAGGTCATCTGAGAGGTCAGTGCCCTGGGAAATAAAGAACTGAAAGCGGAACTTCTTAAACTGTCCCCAGTTGTAAAGCTGACACCACGGGCACCACCGCGCCTTTGCAAAGACTGAGCGGGGCATCTGCAATACAAACAGGAACTGAACACAGACCTGCTGAAGCTCAGGCTAGACCCTAAACTAGCAGCTTTCAGCAAGTTTTAGAAGTGGCTCATCGTCATCACAAAAGGCCACGCAGTCATGTAACTTGTGTCTAGTCGACACGTTCTGAAAACCATCCGTATAAAAAAGCAATGGGGGTGGGAACACGCACTGACTAGTGAGCTAAGATTCAAGGAACATTCAGGAGTCAGTTAACACAACTTTTGTCTGACCCCACCACAGAGGCACAGCCAGCACTGGATCATTCTAGCAGGAGGATGGTAGTGAATGACAATTCTTTACCTTGCTAACACCATCTCCTTGCCAGCTGTGTCCAAAGTCAGGCTGCAGCAATTTCCTCGCTACCACAAAAGAAATTCCTAGTGTGCTGTCACAGAAATGTTTGCAGAAGAACACGCTATTCTTCCAGACAAGTTACCACAGATGAATTTACACATTTTTCTTGCTGTTTAGGAGAAGTTTTGAATGGAAGCAATTCCAGAAACCAGCAGCATTTAGCTTCAAGGTATTAGCATCTGCAAGTTGTGCCTTTTCCTAACCACGCCAAAAGACAGCGCGTGCAACAGACGTGTGAATCCTGTTTCCCTGCCCTAAATGGTAATGGAGGAAACATAGAATAACTTGAGAAAGCAGACCTGTGTCAGAAAACGGAAGACGGTGAGGGAAGTGTGTTTAATATGCTACAAATCAAAGACAAGTTCAGAACGCCCAGGGTAGAGGGACCTTTCTCTGTACAAGTCAGTGCCAAACGGGTGACTATGCACTGGGACTGCGGGGTACGAGGACAGAGACAAGAAAGACCAGTGGCTGCCTTGTACAAGGACCCCGAGTCTTTCCGTGTGTGAGGGCTACACCACCCATATAGCGACAGACAGAGAAGGAGAATTTGCAGGGTTAGAGGGGTAGTTTATAGGGTGTATTTTCTACTCATCGCAGCGGATGTTGGCTATGAAGTGCTCTGGCAGAAAATGATGAACTGATTCGTGACCTTCATCCCATGGGGAGCAAGAACTTGCACGAACTCACAAGCAGCATCTGGGTAGCAGAAGAAAGCACAGTACTTTTCTGGCAGGACACATCAAGCAATTGCTTGGCAATGAACCAATGCAGGAGTTCACTGGATTAAAGCAAGGATGTGTGTACTTCACGATGAAGTGAGATTTTCTAAGCTAATTATTGTATTTGAGTTTCATTTGGTATTTTGTAGTGTTTGGTTCACAGTCCACAGGGACCACTCTACTGTGGCAGCTGTCCACATTCAAGTCTTGATTCTCTTGTCTTATTCCAGAGCCAAAGCATGTAAAAAGCTCTTCCAGTTCTCTCCCACTCCAGTTTTGCATGTGGGGTGGACTGGGCCCATATAAAGGCTCTTCTGCTGCAGCTCTCATCCCTGCCTTGCCTAATTGTGAAAGGTGGTTCATGTCTTCCTCCCAGCCATCAGCTTCTCCAGCACATATTGCCTTCCACTGGAAATGATCATACCTAATGCATTCTCTCTCATAAACATCAATGGCTTCAAGCTTCAACAAGTCAGGTTTAGAGTAGACGTCAGGAAAAAATTCTTCACAGAGAGAGTGGTCAGGCACTGGAATGGGCTGCCCAGGGTGGGGGTTGAGTCCCCATCCCTGGATGAGTTTAAAAGTCACTTAGATGTAGTGTTGGGGGATGTGATTTAGGGGTGAACTTGTAGAGTAGGGTTGATGGTTGGACTTGATGATCCCGAGGGTCTTTTCCAACCGAAGTGATTCTATGATTCCATGATTCTATGAAAGATGCCCCCTTTCTTTTGCCTCAAACTCATCTGAACATCAACTACAATTTAAATTTGCTCCTTAAAAGGTGCGACATATGTGATATTTCAATGAAATATTGCAAATAAAAAAGCCCCCAAACCAACTCTGGGTATGTATCCACATCTGCTTCCTATGTGACTTTATTTCAAATAGAGCTATTAACCCAAGTAAATCTCCCAAAAGAGGCACAGAAAACCCCAGTACAGTACAGTACAGTACATTCTGTTAGTGTTCAATAGCTCAGATGACACAGCCCCTGGAAGCAAAACATAAACTTAGTATGAACTACCCAAACATATTTTACAGCCTGTCTGATAAGGATATCTGATTAATCAGTGCAAATGGGTTGGTTAAATATTTCTTAACGAACTCGGTTAATCCGAGTGTCAGTGGATAGGGTCCAAATTCAACTTTCTAAATAGCTTCTGTTGAAAAAGAAGCATGAACTTCTATGAGCTGTCTCATTTTACCTTGTCATGTAAGGCACATTCATTCTTCAGGCAAAAAGCTATTAAGAAAAAAACTGTTATTATTCACCCAGCGGTGTTTGAGGGGATGTGTAGATGAAGAGGGTGTGAAGGCTTGCTTCTAAGTATTTCAGCCTTAAACAAGGAAAATTTGGAATAAAACCCCAAACAACCAGGGAACATCACTACCCTCTTGTTACCTAATGAAATGCTTTTCCAAGGCCTGAACTGAGTTTGCCCAAGCCCCAGGTTCAGTATTGGATTCAGCCTTAAGACACTGGTTTGTGCCACTGCTGGAGGTGATTTGTTTTGTTTTCCATGGGTCTATCTGAATGTATTTTGCAGACTTCTGGGTGATGGCAGGAGATTTAAATTGGAGAAAACCTTAAGTGGGCAGTCCATGCAGAACAAGGCAGCTGCAGTGTTCTGGGAACAGTGTGTGAATGCACATGACTGCAGAGCAGCCAGCAGCTCATGCAGCAGTGCCCTGCACCCTGCTCTGTCTCCACAGTGCAAGGGGACACACCAGGGGCCCATTGAAATGGGGCACTTGCCTGAGAACTAAGACCAGTGCTGTTATAGATACAGCATGTGGGAAGTCTGATGCATCCACTCAGACAGATCAGGCTAGGAAGGACATTTCCATGAAGGCAGTGACTTGCAGCCGGTGTCTGGATGCTTCTACTGGTGTGAGGGTAAATGACAGCATAAGCTGTACACAAGCAGATGACCTGTGGCTCCAGATGGCCAAATTACAAGAACGAATCACAAGGTTACATAGCATCAGAGGAGCTGAGATGGAGACAGATAGTTGGTCACAGAATCATACTTCTTTAGCAGATACTACTGACAATGAGGCACCTTGGACCCTTGTTACCTGTTGTCCTCGACCCCCTAGCATCAGTACTAAGAACAGACAGGAAGCTTTAATGATTGTAGACACCCAAGCATCACATAGATATACTCCACCAGAGAAATGAAGTGGTTATCACAAAAAGAGATGATGTGAGCTCATAGTAGGAGAGTCTAAGTTAAAGGGCACTGAAACACCCGTCTGCCAATGTGACACTGAGTTGGGAGAAATTTGCTGCCTTCCAGGCGCTAAGGTCAGTGAAACTGCTGAAAGGATGCCACAACTAGAACAGGCTGCCCGGGGGGAGTTGCGGAGTCTCCTTCTCTGGAGATGTTTAAAACCCACCTGGATGTGTTCCTGTGTGACTTGGTGTAGGTGATCCTGCTGTGGCAGAGGGATTAGACTAGATGATCTTTCAAGGTCCCTTCCAATCCCTGCTGTTCTGTGATTCTATGATTCTGTGATACTACCAATTGTTACTGTTCCATGTGGGCATAAGTGAACAAAGGGCATGAACTTGATCAAATCAAGGCAGACTACTGAGCTCTAGGGTTGCAAGTGAAAAACCTTGGGGCCCAAGTTACCTTTGAGCATTGGGGCAGTCAGAGGAAAGAGGGCTGCCAAACAATATAAACAAGTAATTATATTGTAAATTGTAAATGTTTTGGCTTTTATGACAATGGGACGTTCTATGGTGACTATAACCTGTTATGGAGAGATGGAATATTTTGTCTTGAAGATTCAAGAGAATCTTTGGTAGTAGGTTGGTCAGTTTAGTCTGGAGGGCTTTAAACCAAAAATCTTATGAGGTGGGCTCCAGTAAGAGAATGTATGTGCCATCGCTGCCAACTGGGGAATAGACCAGACCAGCCACAGTAGCAACAGGTGCTCCTTAACCGACTTCCAATATGTGAGTCAGAAGACCAATCGCCTTAAGACTGGGAGTAACTACAGTGTTTCATCAGTCTCTCCTCCAGCATTACCTTATTACTCAATTAGGTCTCTGAAATGCCTGCCCACAAACATGCAGACAGCATGGGGAATGAGCAGGAGGAAATACAGATCTGGGTGCAGTCACAGGGCCATAATCTTACTGCAGTTATGGAGACACAGTGGAATACCTTACCTGACTGGAATGTTGTCATGGATGGCTTTGTACTTTCTAGGAAAGTTAGACCACCCAGGCAAGGCAGTGGAGTTGCTCTTTATGCGTCTGAGCAACTGGAGTGCACTGAGCTTTACCCAGGAGATGATGACAAACGTATTGAAAGTTTATGGGTAAGAACTAAGGGACGTGCAAATAAGAGCAATATGTCATGGGTGTCTACTACAGACCACCAAATCAGGAAGAAGTTGTTGATGAGGCCTTTTTATATGCAGCTGTAAGTAGCCTCAACATTGCAAGACCTTGTGCTCATGAGTGACTTCAATCACCCTGATATTTGTTTGAAAGGGCATACCCAGTCCAAAAGGTCCCTGCAGTGCATTGATGACAACTTTCCGATGCAGGTGGTTGAAGAACCAAAGAGGAGAGGTATGCCACCTGAAGGCTGATGGCATCCTTGGCTACAGTGATCATGGCATGGTACAGTTCAGTATTGCAAGGGAAAGGAGGGCAATAAGTAGGGTTTCAGCTCTGGGCTGTAGAAGGACTACTTTTGTCATCTTCAAAGACCTACTTGGAAACATCCTGTGGGCTAGGACTCTAGCCCAGGGAGCAAAATAGCTGGTCAATATTTAAACAACACTTCCTTCAAGCTCAAGATAAGTGATGCAGCTAAGATAAGGTCAAAGAAATTGTTTTTTTAATTTAATTTTTGTTATGGAAATCTCACACCTGCTGATGTCATCAACATACAGGCTTACTCTGTCAGTGTGTTCATCTGATAAGTAATAACATGATAAATTGCTTTTGGCTGTATTGGATCAAAGTAATTAATTAATTAATAAGATAAATGCATCAATACAAAAATTTTAAAAGCAATAAGAATGTATTTCTTTATATTCTTCTCCTCTCACCTCTCTCCATATTTCCCTGAACACTTCACTGACAAAAAATAAGGGCCTTTTGTTACATCTCAAAAATTAAACAACGTGCTCCACAGCCAACGTATCTGCATCCCAGACAGTGGTCTGTATACCCACTAGGGTTAATGGAGCCATAAAGGGGTATCTTGTGGGGGATGAATCATAACTTATATTAACAAACCTTTAATTACTCATTTGTAATCACTCCACTGATGACTATAAGACTAAAACTACCAATGTTTGTGCTGAGGCATTTTGATTCTAAAGGTAGAGTTAAAAACCTAACAGGAACTAAGTGATAATCACTTTGAGAGTCACAACTGCAATTAACTGCTTTACCTCCCGTGATTTTAGTCTGGCAGCAGAATGTTGCTGCTGGAATCGAGACGTAAAGAAAGGTAGACTGAGTCATAAACCCACGGCCAATGGTCTATAACAGAAAAAAACTAAGGAACCCTATCTAAGAATTATCTTCTACTGTTTCTGTGCACTGATTTGGGAGAGCTTGGTGTTACGTTAGTAGACTGCTGCTCTATTTACACAGCGGAAGGCCTTCCTTGTCTTGCATCAACATCAGGACATTCGGTCATTCTATGAACATCTGCTTTCCTTATCCTTCTTCCTGGTCTCCAAAGACTCCAGACATTTTTATTTCCCAATTCAAAACCACGAATTAGAAGAAGCCCCAATGACAGGTGGCACTCCACAAAGGCAATGCTACATATGTCGTGTGTTTTTTCCCCCTCTTAAAAGACAAGACCCACAAGGACCAGCAGAGCCTAGGTCCTACAGATGCAGCAAGTGATGACAGGACATTTCTGGAGCTTTGCACAACACTACTTATGGATCTAGAGATTTGCTCCATGCAGAAAAGTCCTATGTCATTGTGTAATCACAGATTGATCCAATGTTCCCAGCCTGAGCAAGAGACCTGAATGGAGAGGGCACAGTGCAAGGAGAAATGGACTGGGAAGTCCACTCACTACCTGCAGACACATCACCATAGCTGACACTCTGATTGCTGGACTCCACAAATCTGTAACTTCTATTCTAAGGTGACCAGGACAATATTGTAGGAGTCCCTAAGACAAGGAGAGATGAGCTAGAGGTGGTCTGGAACATTCCTCAGCTCCTTTTCTACTACTGGCTCATTTATCTGAAATCCAAAAGTGGGCTACTGGGGTCCAAATAGTCATGATACACAAAGTGATCTCTCCAGATTGCTGCTCACAAAGAAAAGTTTTGTGCTGGAGAGGGCAAGATGCTGCAAAGGTGCTGTTTCCTCAGATGCTCCACAGAGCCACTTCCCAGTCCTCTGATGGGAGATATGGTTTGCCCCAGTGATGGCAATATGTTGTTCAACCTACCCAACCAGATGCAACGTGATTACACCAGTGGGGGAGGACCATGTGGACCATATCTGCCAGATCTGAGTCTTCACCCTCAGCATGCACGCAAGATGTGCTTGGTTACAGAAGTCTGTGCAAGTCTATGCAATTGTCACGTAGAGTTTCTGTTAAATGTCATTTATTCCTTGCCAAGAGAGGGATTGTCCTGTGCTCCTTGTAGCTAGATGCCTACACAGATGTTTTAACAGTTAAGATCTGGAAGATCTTGTTCTGTCCCATACACCTCTCCTAAGACAGGCAGATAATGCAGCAATTTATCCTTCAGGCCACTTCTCAGTGCTGCCCTCTAATACCTAACAACTCTTTGTCTCCTGTTCAGCCTAAGAGTTGCAGACTTCATCTCAAGGACTAACCAGTTAATCCCTTCAAGTCTTACTGAAATTCTTGCTACAGACCCCCCCACTGCCCCCACTATTTTCTGTGTCCCAGTCCAGACCTGTGACTGAAGGCAGGAGGGAAGTCTTGTCCTCTCTCCCAAACTCTACCTTTTCAACTTTTCGCCTGTCAATGAAGAGTAAATTGCCAACAACTTGAAGCATGTGCCGAGCGCAGCTTCGGCACAGAGGGAACATTGCTCTGACCAGGCTTGGCTGATGGCTCTTCTTACACTCATCTCACTAACACTTCCAGCTCTGTCAATTCACCTAATTAGGTGAAAGAATTGCATCTCTCCAGTGGGAAGCAAACTCTGGTTTTGGACTCTAGTTTTCATCGAAAAGCACTAACAATTTTTTGAACACAAACAAACCAACCCTGTGTGTTACCACAGTTGTGTTTCACTGAATGAAATAAAATTATTGTCCCCCAAACTAATCTACTTACATGTGAAGATCAAAATGCCTTTAAAAAGTGAACAGAAGGGAAGTCCTTACCGTTAGTCACAAAGGTAGTTCGTGGGAGTTGGGCGGACTCCTGACAGCCACTGATGCATCCTCCTTGCTGTAGGGGAAATAGTGTGGAATAGGGTTTGGAAACATTATTTAGCACTATCAAACAGCCCCCTGAAAGACTGGTATGTGGCAAATCCCCCAACAACCCACCACTGGGTGTGTCCTCCAATACTGTGGCATTCTCAGAAATGCACAACTGCTTGTTAATGATTTATGGTCAGAATGGGAACATGAAGGACACACGTCCTTTTGGTGTTCAGTCTATCAGTGATTGAGTCTCATTTGTATTCAGGCTCCTCCGGGTGTTATGGGATCCCAGTGTCTTATCTTGGCAGGTGCTGTCTGTGCTGGCATTTTCAACTGCTATGAATCACGGATTTTCAGAGGTCCAACATCTTGCTTTTTCCATCTTTGCTTTTTTTTTAATGCCAATTAATGCCCATGTCTGCATACCATCCAGTGTGGTGGATGAGAGTGGCTGGTGGGCTCCTATCTACTCCTTTTGTTGTCTCAAACGCATAAACCATCTCTCCACATCTGTCTTGTTTGGAGAAATAAAGATCATTCCTTTCTAACAGGTGGGCTTGGGGAGGATCTCCAGGGTCCAAAACATTGACAGCAGCCTGTGGGAGATTAGACTTTATAATATTGTCATAAACAAGTTTGAAGGAGTCCTCCTCTGGGGATTTGCTCTCAGGGTAGTCAGAGCTATAGTCCTCCATATCATCCCAAGAAGCCACTGTTGGAAGCCTGGCAGCCTTCAATTTCCTTTGGAGAGAGGAGAGAAAAAGTGATGCTTACCCACATTCTGCTTCTGAGCTGTGGCCTGGTCAACTGCTGGTCAATTACTCGTAGCCAGTGCCTCTCTGCTGGATTCATGGCTGGCTCATTTTGGTGGGTTCAAGACCACAATGGAAGATAAAGGAAAAGAAAACAAAGCAGTTAGGTCTCAGTGAGATCTCAGATAAAATTTGGCAGACCGTGGATATCTTAGGGAAAATGGAAAAGGGTTCATTAACTCCATAACTGTGCACAAAACAGAAGAAAAGGTTAAGCAAGTCGGTGCACACAAACTAGAAACCCTGTCACAAATGCCATCACAGACACGGAAAAGAGAAATCTTTAAATCTGTACCACAGCTTGTTAGGTTAAGGACTTTCTTAAGCAGGCAGCTCTGCAGGACTGATTCATGATGCCCTTGCATTAAATATTCTCCTCTTTCTTCTTCCTACACAAGTCACATCTATAACAATGCAACTATTCCAGACAAAAAAAAGGTCAGTGCTGGCCTTGATTGAGCCTGTGAGCTAAGGGCTGAGGTAAGAGCAATCCCTGTGGATACTGCTGTTCACCCACTAGTGGGACTGAACATCCAGTTACAAAGCTGTGTAAAAAAGAGGAGTGCAAGGTAATATTATTACCTGAGTGCTGCTTGTTTCTCCTGCTTGATCCTCTCTAATATGGCAGAAAATGCTGGTCTCCTGGTTGGGTTGTGATTCCAACAGGCTTTCACGCACAATATCAATCCATTGAGGTCTGGAAAGCCAAACTCACCAATGAAAGTTCCTAACTCTGTGTATTTTAGAACCTGTTTTAATTTATCCTGAATACAGACAAATGAACAAACCACATTAGCTTCCAAGAACTGGTGCCTGCACGTGCGCGTTTGTCCCGCGACAAACTTACCAGTAATACAAGTGGTCAAGCTTGCACTGAAGTGCATAATTGCATAAAACAAGTAATTTTTATGTATTAGTTGAAGTTTCTAGGAATGAATGGATCCTTGGAAAGCACTTTTGTATGGCTGTTACATAAATTCTTCAGCAATGTGTTGAAGTTTGCACTGCAGCCTTTCATTGCTGCTTCTTCTTCCTGCAGAGGGAAACCTTACCTCAAAAAACGTTGCAGAATTCTAGCAGCATTGAGACTGGTACTCAGTCGTCACACCTAGTCAACAGGTTCACAAATCAGCGTGGTGGACCAGGAGATTGACAAACCAATGGACAGAGAAAAGTACAGCACAATCAAGTACATCCCCTGCCCTCAGGACCAGACTGAACGTGTAAGCCAGGAAAGACGGAGGTTCCCAAGAAGCCTGAACGCAGCTTTCATACTGGAATATGGAGGAGAGGAGATTATGAGTAAATACACTTCCCTGTCTAAGAAGGGAGTCCCATGACCAGCACTGCAGTTACTACGCCTGGAGTATTGTGGAATATGTCTTAGTCCAAATATTGACTGAAACATGTAGGTAATAATGATGTCCAGTAAAGGCAACATCCACACTTGGTGTGGAAGCGGCACTTTCCTTCCACACACAAAAGAGATAAATTGCAGAGTGGTTCTTTCCACTCCTAGCAAGGGTGGATTTATAGAGAGGCTGACACGGAATTTCCCCCACAAAACACTGTTATCATCCTTACCCCTGTGCTGCTCAGTGAGCGGAAGGTTTTCAGTGGCTTGTACATGGGCAGTCTTGTCAACTATGCTGGTAAATCTTGACATGTCATAATCCAAAGCTAAAGACATCTGATGCTCAGGAACAGAGCCCATCATTCCTCAATTTCTTGAAGAAATTAACAGGTCTAACATGTTTCTGTGTACTGCAGAGCTAGAGGACAAGGCAAAGCATCAAGGTCCATGCTGTTCACGGTGGATCCAGAAACCTGAGTTCATATTTTGTGTTAGCCGTTAGGGCTAAACATCTAAGGAAGAGAAGTGGGATGGCATCACAGAACCTACACCCAAGCTATTGAAAAGAAAGAGGGCACAATGCACAGCAGCATTCTTTATCATGGTTGGAATTATGGGATAATTTATTTTTGGCCAGGATGTCCAAGTTCTCTGCTGGATAAAAATCCATAACATAGTTTCTCTGAAGTGAAGAAACAAATGTGTTCCGCTGTTTGGATGGGTGTGAGGTAGAATATGGAAATACCAACGTTCAAAGTATGCCCTCAGGATTTTCCTCATTTTCATAGAAGCTGTAAGAAGCATGTGGATATTGTGAAACAAAAGGGTGGCTACAGCTGTGGATGGATAAGGTTGAGTTTCAGGTAAAAAAATGGGCAGAAAAGAGAAGGAAAGTAAAATGTAAAAACGCGCTCACCACTTGGCTGCGTCAGTTGGCATAACTTGCGCACACAAAGAGGCTATCATCTGTCCCTTGATGTGGAAGACAGGCTGCGCTTCCCCAGCAACCAACTTTTGCCATCAACTTTGAGGGGTGGGAAGTATATCCGCAGCATTTATCCGTTCTTCAGCAAAAGCAGCGAGAATTCAGTAGCTGTAAGAGCGCAGGGCTGGGTGAACACCGTATCTGTGTGCTGTCAATAATGACCTGCATCACCACTTCCCAGTTCAGGGAAGCGACCAGTCAAGACAAAGGCCACAACCTTAATTCTCTTGCTCTCGCCGTAGGTATAGATTTATCTATGCAACCATCAGCAACATCTTCACAGCACCTGGATCCGGCCAATCAGAAGTCAAAAGAGGGAAAATTGCTCATTGCAACATCTACTACACAGCTTGTAAGATACTTACAAGGAAAGTAGAGAGACCAGTATTTGGAAAATAAGCCATGTCGTCTGTGTGAGACTGTTGCTATCAAACCTTAATAATTCAGACAACAGTTGACCACTAGCAAATGAATTTGACTGAGGAATGGAGGTCTCAGAGGAATTCTGACCAGTGCAAAAAAAGGGAGACTTTTTGTAGTGTCTTCACTGAAGGAAGCCTGTGGCATGGCTTAGCCTTTACTACACTAGAAGAACCCACATTTATAATATATTCCTGGGCCACCAGGCTTGCGTGGCTCCAGTAACTAGGTGGGAAACAGTGAACGGATTAGAGCATTGCCTAGAATTTAGAAGTATGAGGTACAAGGCTTCAAAGTTTACATACTCCTGGGCATTTCTGCAGCTTTCCACTGTTTGTTATGGAGACCTGGACAAACATTGCTGCCAGGATGTTTCTGCTGCCAGGATGTTTCTCCTGCCGAATGCGAAGCTCCTCGTGTGAAGCACAGCCATTGCTTTGGATGAGTGTTCCTACAGTCAGCTTTAAATTTTCCAGGTCCCTCTTGATTTTTTTGACCGACATCCAACAGATCTGCTGTCTGATCCACTCGTTACTAGTATCACAGTATCCCATAAAATAATCATACAGCTTCTGAAAAAGTATGTGAGGGAAAAAAATACAGTGGGCTCTGCACAATTCAATGTGAATCAAATAGTTTAGCAGTTCTTAAGCTTTCCCTTACGCACAAGCTCTCTTTCCCCACGCGCGATCACGTAAGCTAAAACAGGTAGTGCTGCCTTGCTCACGAGACAATCACGCCTCTTAGCAGGCTTTCCTACTGGTTCTTCCTCAGGTCCAGTTGGCAATCGGGCAGAGTCTCCCCTCTCCTGCACCCAGGTGCCCCATCTTTGCCTCTTCTCTCTTGCTCGGGTATCTCATCTCCACGGCACTCTTTAGCTCTGATGTCTTAGGCCTGGAGTAGCGTCCGCTGTTTCATGCTACCGCAGGTATGAAGGACATATCTTAGAGGATGTCTTCAGCTTCTGGACAGAGAATAAAATAAACATGCATCAGCTGAAACACTCCCGGGGTTTCTGGTTGGTTTCTGTACTGGATCACAGCTTCCAAGGACTATTGCTCAGTTGGTCTGTCCTCAGAGAAAAGGACATGGTTTGAGATGGTGCTAGGAATGTAACAACGAACATACTTACGACCTACTGGAAGTCTGAAAAGAAGACAGTCATTCCTTACTCTTCTGTTAGACATCCTGACCAAACCTGGCACATAAAGCTTCTCAAAGTTCTCCCAAAGCCATATACATACTGTGAGTGTGCTGTTGTGGTCCAAACCTGACTACTGCTTTGGTTTTGAATGAAAGAGATGGTCTATTGCTCCCTTGAAGTAGCAAATTGGAAGACATCAAGTCTTGCTATTGGCTATGGTCAGAACCGAAGGTTCTGCAATGCTGCAGACATGAATGGGCATCAATATTTTAGCTGATTATTGCCCACTAATACTGAATTGTAACACCTCCCTTATCTTGCTTGTGTTTGTCAAGCTAGCTGTGCCGTGGACTCAGATGCATTCATGTCATAGGCAAGGGACATGCAGTTTGTTCTCGCTTTCCTCGCCAGCTCTTTTTGCTGCAGCAGCTCCAGTGCACTTCTTATTTATCCCCACCACCTGAAAGCACTACTCCTATACACAAATCCTCTTCTAGTAATGACTCCGAAGCAAATAAACATGGTCTTTATTTTACAGCTCAAGAGCACAAGTGCAGAGGCAGGACTCTTGCGCAGGATGTGAAAAGGCTCCTGCAGCAAAGCCCTCCAAATGCTGCTGTACAGGAGCACTAGAGGAGTGGGAGCACCCTGGCCGTGGGACCGTTGCCAGCAGGTGTGAGCAGTGTGTGTATGGGGCGGTGCGTGTGCGCAGTGCCTCTGTGGGGAAGCACGCTGTGATGCAAGAATGAATTGCCAAAGGAAGAGCCGCAGCGACGCCTCCAGCGTGGTCTGAATGACTCCCTTGTTCTGTCTGACCTCCTGCGATAGAAACATGGAGCACAGAAATGTTAGCTGGCCACGTCTTCCTTCGCAGTCCTGCGGACGCTTGTCGATAAATGCATGTTCACAAAAAAAAATCACTGACAGTCTCTCTCTACAGAGAATCAGGAGAGTGAAGTAGACTCTGGAAAGATAAAGAAGGAAGTTAAGGAAAACAGGATAAGACAAAACATGAACAACCAAAAGGCACAGTCCTGTGTAACCTGACGTGGAGTAAGCAAAGTGGTTTGTGACTGATATTTAGTACCTGGCCATATGTTTGTATTTATTGCTTGGTGCAGACACCCAAACCAGTGCAGATGTGCTTCTCTATCAGTATGCAGACACATACATGTCCTTAAAGATTTAGGATTTTAAAGACAGCAAGTCTGTCTGTGAGTCTATTTTGTGAATTGTGCAGCCCAGTGAAGGGCACTTGACTTCCACTATCAAGTTTATTCCCCAAAGAAGGTCAGATACTGAAAATTTGTCATAAGGAAAGTGCCCTTTGCATACCAAACTGGTAGCTATAAATTAGCGATTGGTTCTACATAACAGTGGCCTGAATAACCTACATCCCTCTACCTACCTGTAGAGTTTCATACTATTGGAAAAAAACTACTTCAGCTTCTCCTCATGACGTGCAAACCTCACTGGAGCACTAGAGCTGCTTGGAATCCTCTAGCTGAGATATTTTAGTCTAATTAAAGACAACATTTTCAGCTGCATTAAAGGGAACATACTTTTAAGCAGAATGTTTTCTCTCCCTCTGAGAACAAGTGTCTCAGTTTCACAGATAGAAAAGTTGGGATTTTTTAAAAAAAGCTGACAAAGTGTTTTGGTGAAATTCTCAGGATATATTACCATCACCAAGTGCAGACTGTGGTTTTGCACTGCCTGTGTTTCTAGTTGATGCCACATGAGTACATGTATTAGTACTGAATGCCTCAAGTCCTTCAGCAGTTAATGAGATAATCCTGTTCTACCAGTAGACAAATACAGAGTTCTGCTCAGGAGCCAAAACTACATTAATAATTTCTGTTAGTATTCCAAGTGCCCCAACCTCTGCACTTGTGAAAAGCCAGAGGACATGAAACAGAGTTAGCTTCCAATCAGGGCATGTTTTGTAGTGAAGTTTTTGATGGTGACCAATGAATTGCTTCCTTGTACTCAACAGAAATTGCTGAGCCGTTACATGCATCCAGGTGTCACTGAGAACATCCAAAACACTAAGCAAAAACCAAAGAAGAAATCTGCAGACACAACTTCTGCCATTTACGGAAAAGAAAAGACATTTCAGGAGCAACACCTCCAAAACAGATCTAGATGTACATGGGTCTGGTGAGGAGAATGCACTAGTAACAGTAACTACTAACCCATCTCTGCAGCTAGGAGGTGTGAAAAGAAAGGAAACCATAAGCTGCACCAACAAGCACCTGTCTAATTACAGGGGCGTCTGGCCAAATCTACCAAGGAGCCTTGCCTGCAATAAAGTCTCCCCTCAGTCTCCTTTTCTTCGGGCTAAACAGCTCCAGATCCCTCAGCTGCTCCTCGTAAGGACCCTTCACCAACCTTGTTGTCCTTCTGTGGACATGATCCAGCACCTCCATTTGATCTGGGGAACTAAGCCAAACACTACAGTTCATCCTGTAACAGTGTGACAGGAAGAGGAACAGACCTGACAAAATCAGAGACAAATTAATGTTTTCTGTAAAAATCACGGATGAGTTCAGAGGTTAGGATAGACACACACATTCTGATGCCCCCACAAGGAATAAAAGCAACATTACTTACCATGGGTGCTCCCAAGTTCCACCAAGTGCTTCCAAGTCCCACCTTCTTGCTTTTTCTGATGTCTTAAATGTGGATTTTACACGATTTTGCTCTTGGTTCAACCCTATTCACCCAGGCTTAGCATCAATCCAGCTAAATATTGGAAGAGGTGGAGATATGAGCTTTGCATACATACACAGAGGAACTGTCTTGTTTCTTCCTGGAATAGATAATCAAATGATGGCAGGCTCATCTGCTGCCTGGTAGTGGTCCCTTGGTTTTGGCAGAGGTCTTCTAAGAAGGAAGCCTGTGAGTAACTGAGTTTTCTGACTTCCCATGTAGCTTTTTCTTGTAACTCAGCTCTATAATTACAGGCTGAGCCTAACCACAAGTATGAGATTTGAAACACTTCAAAGCAGAAGTTAGAAGGCTGCTGGATGTATGAGTTTAGATGAGCTCACCAGAGAAGACGGATTTGAAGTCAGCTACAGACCTACCAAAGTCCAGATGTTATAAGTAAGGTCTTAGGTTCCAACACAGTTCCAGCAAGGAAATACTTGAACACATTTTCCTTAACATTTCTCTCAGAGCACTGAAGGTGTTTGAACGCTGTTCACCGCTCACACACGGACAAACAGACGCTGACAGCTGGTCACGAAGTGCGACCCCGGCTGCGATGCCCTGTGCGGGCAGCAGACGGCATGCCCGGCCCCATGAGCTGATCCGCTGCCATCCTACTCATCTATTTTTCCCTCACGTTGGTGATAAATGTCTTATGCCTTGAATCTTGGAGATAAGTGAAGCAGACACTTAAAGACTAAACTGACCTAGTGAATCTGCCTCTCTCTGAATTTAGCCTTTTGCCTTGACACTACCCAGCTGCATTTCTCTCTGCAAGGCAAGGAAACATAGAATCATGGAATCATTACGGATTGGAAGGGATCTCGAAAGATCATCTAGTCCAATCCCCCTGACACAGCAGGATCACCTACACCAAGCCACACAGGAACACATCCAGGTGGGTCTTAAATGTCTCCAGTGAAGGAGACTCCACAGCCCCCCTGGGCAGCCCGTTCCAGTGCTCTGTCACCCTCACTGGGAAGAAGTTCCTTCTCATATTTATGTGGAACCTCCTATGTTCCAGCTCACACCCATTGCCCCTTGTCCTATCACTGGATGACATTGAGAAAAGCCTGGCTCCATCCTCCGGACACCCACCCTTCACATATTTATAGACATTAATGAGGTCACCCCTCAGTCTCCTCTTCTTCAAGCTAAAGAGACCCAGCTCCCTCAGCCTCTCCTCATCACCCTTGTTGTCCTGTGCTGGGCTCCCTCCAGCAGCTCCACATCCCTCTTGAACCGAGGAGCCCAGAACTGGACACAATACTCCAGGTGTGGTCTCACCAGGGCAGAGTAGAGGGGAAGAAGACCCTCTCTCGATCTACTAACCACCCTGCTTCTGATCCACCCTAGGATGCTGTTGGCCCCCTTGGCCGCAAGAGCACACTGCTGGCTCATAGTCATCCTGTTGTCCACCAGGACCCCCAGGTCCCTTTCTCCCACACAGCTCTCCAACAGGTCAATCCCCAGCCTATACTGGTACCTGGGTTTGTTGTTGCCCAGATGCAAGACTCTACGCTTGCCCTTGTTAGAGTTCATTAAATTTCTCCCTGCCCAGCTCTCCAGCCTGTCCAGGTCTTGCTGAATGACATAGATGACAATATCTTAGTTACGATGTTCTTCTTCAGTATCAGTAAGGGCTGTCCTCTAACAGTGCTGGAAGGGCAGCCCATGTTCCAGGAGATGGCCAGTAGGAAGAGCAAGAAAGCCTCAGCCAAGCAGGTCTCCTGTACAGCTGTTTGCACACAGGGAGCTTCTTGATAGCCTCCAGCCTGCCATGCATTTACACCAGCAGGTGGTCTACCTCAAGGGTAGAGATGCTGAGTACAAATCAGCAGACCGTACCCAAGTGGCAGACTTCCTATGCTTGAAGTCTGCTTCAGTGCAGCAAAGGACAAATGAGGACTCATTGACAAACAGAATCAGTTACGCAGTGTCAGCTCTAGCAATCAGAATTGTGATTGAACAAGACTAGTAGGAGGAACCAGGGCTTCGGTGGCTGGTACCAGCACTGTCCAAGACTGAAAAGACATTCATTTTAATGCAATATTGCTGTCCTCTAGTGCTTTGGAAAACAGCCGTGAATAGCTGTTAGGTAAGGGAAGCAAGCCATTTCCAGGAATGAATGGAAAAGGATCAAAATACTTGGCAATATCTACAAAGGCAAAAATTAAAGAAGGTTTTGAGTGAGTGTCAACCCATCTAGCCACCAGTTAGTGCAAATTAATGATATCAGTTTAGAGCATTCCTAGGATCTTTCCTGGTTTTGTTTCCACTATCAACAGACCTGAACGCCCCTCACAATCTCCAAAACAAGCTCCACATACCTCTGTCCTCATCTGTTCTGTGGATAGAGAAAGCTCATGAATATAAGCTAGAGGCAAACATGCACTTAAGAAACTCCCCAAGACACATGGACAAACAAATACTTAAACTGTGCTGCTGCTTCTGATTTCTGATTTCAGAAGTGATAGCACAGCTCTGTGAGAAGCGGCTGAAAATTCTTCAGCTACCTTTCCTCCCTACCCTTGCAAAGCAATTCACTGTACATCCATCCAGCTAAAAGAAAGTCAGAACTCACCTCACAAAAAGGAAGGCTACATATCTCTGTGCAGACATCTGCTAGACGCAGCAACACTTAGTTCAGCAGCCAAATCTCACTGTCTAGGGCAATTAATCTTCCCTGTGTTTGCCAGATAAAGGCACATTCAGAATGGAAATAAATTTGACTGGTAAAGCTCTTTTCTCTTGACACTGCTAGACCATCAGCATCTTTTACTTTCAGAGGACCTCTAGCAGCAAGGGGAGGCAATTCAGGCCTTGTGGTCAGATCATGGAATTGACACCCTTGTTTTCATCTCTGCTTTTCTGAGTGGTTATGGGCAAGTCTCTATACAGGGCGTTTTTGCTCTGTCTAGAAAGTTGTCATATATCCTGCAATGTCTACTAGCACAGTAGACATCTCCTTTAGAAACAGTAGTCATTTCTAACAGTTGTGAAAAGGTCAGGCTAACCCTTTATTTAACCTTTTAGTACCCGTTCTCCAGCCAAAACCCAAATGCAGGTGACAACTTTCTGCTGACCTGAAGTTCCTCCTGTGTGTGTGATGGTTACTGCATCACCCTGTGCTTCCAGCCATGTCACCAGCTTGTGCCCTTGTGGTATATTTATAACCTTGAATGTGTGTCCCTGCGTGTAGGTGAATTAAGACAAGCTGGTGAGCAGCCGGTCCCTTCCTGCCCCTGTGTACTGGCTGCACCAGTGATGGCAGCACTTAGGTGAGTGCTTGTGCCCCTGGCAGGACACTGGAGACAAGCCTTCCTTGATGCACCTGTCCTGCTTCCCCACACGCTCTGCCAAGGCCATTGTTCAAACTTGGTTCCTCCTACTCTCTATTTGGTGGAGATCACTGACTTGGGGTGGCAATGCCAGACAAATTTGAATGTCAAAGCAGGTGCAAGGAAAAGTCTGCTGAAAAACCACAGCAGCACACCAACACTAGTCCTGAGCAACTAGGACTAGTAAGGCTGGGCTACTGGGATCTGTATCTCTCGAGGTGCTGTTTGCAAGCCAAAAACATATTATTTTGATTTTACATGCCAGAAACCCAAATCTGTGACAAACTGCAGATACATAACTACAAGCAGGCTGCGAGCTAGCAACTGGAATCGCCATGGAATCGCGGGCATTGTCAGCTGCCCGTGCAGGGATAACGGGTAAGAGGTTCATAAGGGGTTTACAGAGAACCTGTGTAGAAGGCTTCAGGAAATTAATCTGTTTACCAAAAAGAAAGAGGAAGGATGTAGTAGGGAACATGTCAGAGAGGGATCTTCAGTCACACAAGACTGCAAGAAGCTGTGTGTTGCAATAAGCAAAAGCTGAACACGCGCAGAGCTAGAAACACAGCACGTGTCTTCCAGGCAGGAGGGATTCACCAGGGAGACAAGTAACTCAAGCACCAGGGTGAACTGTGTCTTTTCATTAAATAAGTGGATATTTTCACAGAAGGGCGTTTGCTCGATCAAGCACCCCTGTGTAGAGTAGGGAAATGCTTCAGGAAAACCCAAAGACTTGTGCTATGGTGAGATCCATCTAAGCAACCACCGCCACAACTTGAGGCCATAAAAGCCCATGACTCATTCAACCTTTAACTGACCAGCCATGTTTGATTGTGCAATGTTTATTCCTGTTTACAGTACAAACAGAGCAAACCAAGCACTTGGTGCTGCTAACTTTGTGTGTGCAGTTGCTTCCTAGATACCACGTAGCTGCTGTGGCAGGAAGGACCCGCTGCTGACTACAGCTTGTGAGTTAGAAACAGGTCTTCTGGGGTCTATTCTAAGCTCTGCGTTACATGCCCTGCGCAAACAATCCTGAGCGTCCAAGACTGAACGTGTGCTCTACAAGGCTAAAACCAGTGTGCTGCAGGTCAATGGCTTTCTCACAGTCTTTCCACAAAAGCAGCACCTCAGATCAGGCTGATCTGCTGGACTTCGTTGCTCCTGTGACACTTCCTCACCTGTAAAACGGAGACTGCAAAAAGCCCCCAGACCACTTACTTTATACGAGATGACTGTGCTTTGTTTCCAGGGGCTGTGAGCATCATGAAACTACTGCAGGAGGCATTTGTGGGCTGGGAAAGAGAATGGCCCAAAAGGAGTTTACAGAAGTGAACTTACCTTACGAAACGAGGACAGCGTGTCAGATCAGCGACGAGAGCTGGGCCAGCTGCAGACGACCACATCTCACTGTCACCCGAAGAACCTAAAGAGTCAGACTACTAAAGTAGGGAAATGGCTGCCCTGTCCCCCTGTTGATGGTCTCTCTCCAGCTCAACGCCTCCCTTTCTTTCTAAGGAGGGTTTTTAATCTTCTTGAGGGAAAATAATAGGCTTTGTCCTCCACTTGTGACAGTCCTTTCAGACAACTTTTCCCCGTTTCTTCTGTTTTGCAGCTGGAGTGAGCTCTTCTGTGACCAAATAGCTAGAGGACAATCTGAGACACCAGAGTCTCTCTAGGTACTGGCAGAGCTACTGCCAGGACCTTTCGAAGTGGATATCGCCCAGTTCAACCTTCAAGCTGATTGAGAATCACTGACATTGGAAAAGAGAGCAAGGAAGCTCAAGATTAAATGACCATTTCCTTCGACTGCCCAGCAGAAACATCCAGCTAAGACACCTGCTATTGGCTGTCAAACCCCGTTAGATATGGGACCTCAAACATTAACGTTTAGTGTATGAGCCTCTTCAGAGAAAGCAAATCCTTTCATTTCCACCTAGTAGTGATCCTGTGAGAGGACTCTGTACCTTAGTACCATGCCTTAGGAGATACCACCGTGCAAGTAATGGCTAAAGGTGTAGGAGAGGAACCCATTGCCCGTGCACAGGAAAATAACCTTCGAGCATACGGCAACTGGTTGAAAAGGGAGTAGTGAGTGGGACAGCAACATTGTGTAGCCAGACCCCCCCAGAAGAGTAGCCATTTGAGTATTTGCATGTGTTTACTTTCTTTCTGGGGCCAATGTTAATTTTCACTTCCTTATCTCTTTCCACAGCCTCTTCTGTAGCCGAATCAGATGGCTAGTATCAGTCTTCAAAGCAGCACAGTCAGTTCCCCAAACCTCCCATCAGCCTTACCTGAGCCCCAGACCCATAAGCTAGGGAAGAGAGAAAAGATTTGAAAGAGCAGCCCTCAGCCTCTCTTCTTCTGTTTTGTTTTCTAGACAGGTGTTTGACTCTGCAGATCATCATCACACGAAAGCTGGGGCAAGAGCACGTCCGCTCTGCTGTACAGAGGGGAAAGACAAGACACTGAGCTGGCACGTTGGCTACATTGCACTATTGCCTTTCTTTATGGCCTCTGATGCCCTGGTCCTATTCTGCCGTTGCTACACAAGCGCCTGCCTCCACGTCTCACAGGCTGCAGTGAAAGGAAGATGCATGAGTTTTGAATGTGCTCCTCAACAACAGGAAGTGGCCTTACCTTTCACGTTTTTGCTAGCCCTCTGAAGCTGGGTGGAGGAACGAAGGAAAGAATCTAAAATCAGTTTCCACTCCTGCACTTCATATGAAACAGAAAGGATGTGCATGTTAGCGGTGCCTTTTCCCAAGTCATAGAATCATTAGGGCTTGGAAGAGACCTCGAAAGATCATCTAGTCCAACCCCCCTCACACAAACGACAAAAATAATGTGCAGGAGCTCCATTTCTCCACACAGAATATTGTGCTTATTCCTAGAAGGGTCTGAGAAACATGCAACGTTAGGTACTGAGTTAAGAAATAAAAGCTAGATGCTATTCAGCTTTTGCTTTATTAGCACAAGAAGCTCTCAGCTATTGAGAAAACACACTACATGCTGGTGAAGTTAGTACAAGGAACACATTCTGGGAAAAATAAACCAAATTATTCTAAACAGAACAATGACTCTTAAACGCCCCAAACGTGATTTTTGCTCTCATTGTCTCAAACCCCGCCTTGAAAAACCTTGAATTTAATCACCTCTAAACAGAACAGAAAAACACCCCGTTTCTAATGGGGGACGTGGCGGTTATGCTCAATTGGGCAAATCAAGATTCCTTTTACAAGCTCTCAGTTAACTCTTCTCCACAACTTTTATAATCATATAAAGTATCCTCTTCATGCCCCAGGAAAGAGAAGAAACTATCCACAAAAACCAGCAGCCTCAGCAATGAAACAGCAACTGAGCTAAGTACTGGAAGGCCCGCACTCGTTTGCGTTGTGCTAAGCAAATCCTTTGCCCGGACATATGAGCAACATCAACTTTGCTGGCAGGGGCTAAAAAAAGCCTTCCTAGTTTTACGTAGAAATACATTCAGTTTATGTAGGTAAAAAAATGTTGTCTCCTCCAAACGAGTCTAGGTTATTTCACGTGAGCTTGTGGACTCTCACAGCCTGATTGAGAGGAGAGGAATTCACAAAACCCATCAGCCTTGTGAGGAAGATGCTCTGCTTCTGCCTTCACCCTGGTTAGGACATTCCCACTTGTAGTGAAAACATCAAACCTTTGTTGTAATAAAACTAAGAATGATGCATAAAGATCACGTTTTTACATGTCACCAGTGTTGCCTATTAAAAACAGGAAGGGTTTGAAATAAGTTACTTGCTTATTGCCCATGATGCTACTTTCATTTCATAGGTCAGTCTGTGATTTAGTGGTCCTGAGCAGGAGACAGAAAGCCGACAGAAACACGGATATTGATTCTAAGATTAATTCTAAAATATTGGAAAGATAAAGTTGTAACATGTTTGGCCTCAGGGTTTCTCGGCTAGACACCAGTCATAAAGACACGTTTTAAGAATCCAAGGAGAGTACGGGTCAGGTGTGAGGGAAGGATGAGCTTCTTATTTTGTCCATTTCAGAAGGGTCATTGCGAAGAAGCAGATGTTACAGGAAAGCACCATCAGCTTCACAGGCCTCCAAACACTCCTGGGTACCTGCTCAAACAGCAACACTGTTGGGAATGCGATCTGGGGAAAGGTAGTAGTAAGGAAGCTTTTTGTTCTTGTTGCGCTCAGTGATGGTGCTGACAATCTCATCCAGGTTCTTGCGGAATTTTGCCATAGCCTCTTTCACCGGCTTCTCCACGAAGTGTTCATCTGGGTACATGCCCAGAAACAGCTAATTGAAAAACAAGAAGTTACGTTTTGAGAAAGCAGAGGCTGCTCTGTTTCAACACTACATCATCCAGAAGAACAACACACAGAGCTTGGCAGATGCTACTGTTCAAGTAGCACTGTTAACATTGAAGCCAGCCTACACTCGCGTTGCCGGTGAAAGACACCGTGCCGCTTCCCTCCACCACTAGCTGCTTCCTTCTGTCCCTGCATCTTTCTACAGTGCTGGTTCAGCTGTCTCTGTGACACCTTCTCCACCTGCAGGGAGCTGACCCTCTTTATTCAGGCTACTGGCCAGCCAGATCAGCGTCCTGAGCCAGATCTCTGCTTGGGAATTTGTGCTGCTAAAGGAAAGGACAGCACGGGAGGGGAATGAACAGCCAGGGCTGAGAAAGGAACTGCCACATTGAACTTTGAAGGACAGTTTTAAGTTAACAGAAATTTTCACTGTCAGTTTGGCTGAAATAGCCTCAGAGCAAAAACACGACTTCTCCTCAGTGCTGGTTTGCATCTGGCTGAAGAAGGGAGAAACCCCACATCACTGAGACCTCTTCACAGAAAGGCAAACACGGTCAAGTCAAACACAGAGCGGCACCACAGTATTGGGCGTACGTGTGGTCTTACCATGGCCCTCACGGTCTCGCCTACATCTCCACCACCTAGAGAAGAAGGGAGGTTGGCTTACTTCATTGTCCTGGAACTGGCTCAAGGCCCAGACAGCTCCAAGATGCCAACAAGAGCGTCCCCTGTCCGGCAGACTCTCCACAATTTGCTCAATAGTGACTGTCCCCTTTTTAGTTGGAGGAGGGCAGCGCATTGTTGGTGGGGCATTGGGAATCCAGGAACACCAGTCATACTGCACAACAAAACAAGAGAGCACAGTGAAAAGCTTCAGGAAATGATATTTAGGAACTCTGCAATGAAAATCAGAAGTCTTGACACAAGGGAATTTGGGTCCAGAGGAGGGCCACGAAAACGATCAGGGGGCTGGAGCACCTCTCCTACAAGGACAGGCTGAGCGAGCTGGGGTGGTTCAGCCTGGAGAAGAGAAGGCTGTGAGTGGACCTGGTAGCAGCCTTCCAGTATCTGAAGGGGGCCTACGAGAAGGCTGGAGAGGGACAATTTACAACAGCCTGTAGTGACAGGGTAAGGGGCAAGGGTTGGACTGTTTACAAAAGCCTGTAGTGACAGGATGAGGGGAGAGGGTTTCAAATTAGAGAAGGGTAGATTTAAACTGGATATGAAGAAAAAGTTCTTTAGTATGAGGGTGGTTGAACACTTGAACAAGTTGCCCAGGGAGGTAGTTGAGATCTCATCCTTGGAGATATTTGGGGTGAGGCGTAGCCAGGCTCTAGAAAACCTGATGTAGTTGAGGATGCCCCAGCTCACTGCAGGACCTTTGGAGGTCCCTTCCAACCTGGGTGATTCTATGACTCTGCAATGTGAGCCTCTCAGAAAGAGAAAATACTAACTACAGGACAGAGAGATGTTCTAGACAAGGTCTGAAGAGGGAAATGAAGTCCCTAGTAGCTTTCTCAGGGTTTTATAAGGAAGATATCTGGGCTACCTACATGGGAGCATTTATTCTGCTAACCACAGGCATGGACCACACATCTGGGTTTGATCACTGGGCTAAGGATGCAGCTATTACGTTAAACAAAGATTGCTTTTGGTAATCTGAGGATACCTCTGACAAAAACCCCTATAACTAATAGAATATCCTTTTTTCCAATTCCTCTTTTCTGCAAAATTTGCTCTAAAACATGCCCACAGTACTGTGGTCAGGCAGCAAGACTAGCAAAGTATGTTGGTACATCATGGAACATGGCATGTGGATGTGGCCATGGTGAAAGCCAGGCTGGGAACTCGTAATCATTTCTGGCTTGCTTCAGTGTTGTGGGATGGTGATGTCTCATTTTGCCTCAGATATGACTTCAGTTTTTGCCAGCACTTGTTCAGTGCCTTCATACACATCTCCTTGCCTACCTGAGGGAAAGTCCCATGACAGCTATGAACCATGCTGACACTGTGCTCAACCTACACTCTGCCATCACTGTCATATTTTTCCCCACAGCTGAAGACTTGGTCACGGGCTAAATTCTCCCCTCATTTAATTGAAAGTTCTCTGCTAAACCCCAGTAATGTTAAGAAGTGGTTTCTTAGTGGTATGTTAATGGGCTGAATCTCCTGAGAAGGAAGTCGAGGAATGCCTCAGTAACTTGCAATGACAAGTTAGAAGTGAATAGCAACAGAAGTCCCTGCTCATGAGTGTGACACAGGAATAGTGTGGGTTCATTTGACAGCTTCTAGTCCTGCTTCGGGGCTCCTGAGCTATTGGGAATGTGTTTGGGAATAATCAACACGGGAAAGATGGACTCTCTGTTTACCTGTGAGACCATCCATGCCCGAAACTGGAAAATGTGCCAAAAAAAAAGCTCATAGAATCACAGGATATCTCAAGTTGGAAGGGCCCCATGGGTATCATTGAGTCCAAATGCCTGCTCCTTACAGGAATACCTGAAACTAAACCATATGACTGATAGTGTTGTCCAGACCCTCTCTGAACTTTGACAGGCTTAGCACCAGGACCGCTTCCCTGAGGATCCTGTTGTAGTGATGACCACCCACTCAGGCAAGAATTTCCCTGACTTTGGAAGAAATAGCCCTTGGAAGGCTGGTCATTACTACAGGTTCAGAGTGGGTATGTATCAGCAAAGGCAGGTAGGGGTAGCACAGGCTATCGGTACCTGGCACGTTAACTGTAGAGAAAGCTCAAAGTTGCCAGTTGGTTTGGAAACTCTAGAAATAAGCAGTAATGCCCTTTCCACTTATTAGGATATTAAGCTGTTGAAAACTTGACAATACAGCAGCCTAGAACTTCACAGACAAATTTCTGTGTGTGTCAGTGGCAGCTGTGTATCTAGATAAAATTGAAGACCTGGGCTCCTCTCCCTCTGAATTCAGAGATACTTGAGCTTGTAGAGACTTGTCTGTGCTGTTGAAGAAAGTAGAAGTGGAGGCCCTTTAGACCTTCAGGGACAACCTTCAACTGGTTAACACAGGACCCTTGGTAAATGCTCCTTTTGGCCAGTGAGACTGCTGGACTGCTGGGACTGAGTGGTTGGAAAGAGCCAGCTGCACCAGCTCAAAGCCAGACAGCTTGTGCAGCTACGTGAACTGCAACCACAGCACTGAGCTGCTCTGCACATCCTTCCTAAGCCACATCTGAAAACGGGGTGTGTGCTGCTCAGCACAGGCACGCTGCCAAAGCACTGCGGCTCACAACAGTGGCCCGTGGCAGCCACTCGCCTAAGGACTCACAGCAGGCACAAAGCAAAGCCCTTTTCGCTGCAGAACGTGCCATGGACTAGAAGCACGTGTCATGTCCAGGGAGCTCAGCTGGTGACTGGAAAATCTGGGAGCGTGACTGCGCAGCTGAACCTTTCAGCATGTTTGAAAGGGGTCATGGCCAACCATTTCAATAACTGTTTAAAAAAAAATACTCTTTATAACAAAATAATTCAAACTAAAACGCACAAGTCAGAAGCCCTACAGCCAAGTTTGGGTACTTATCGAGGATTCAAAGATTTTCTCCACTTCCAAAACACTTGAGTTTCCACAGGCTTCATGGGGACTTGTGGATGGTTCTGCAGTTATTTTGACCAGGAAAAGTAACATGATGTCCGTGCTTCCACTGAAAAGCATTTAGCAGACCTTGCCCTGGTAGATGCACCTCCCGGCCCAGAAGGAACAGTCTCCCCAGACATTCCTACCTGACCAAAATTCACAGCGGCGTGCTGGGCAGATGTGGTGAATATTATCACCGTGAGATACTCTGCCAGCTTCTCTCGTGTCCTGATTGCCTTTGGAAAACCTAAATGAGGAAAAGGAAAGCTTAAATCGCCCAGCTGTGAAGTATCCCAGACACCCAACAGTAACCAGAAGTTACTCAGAAGGCATGAGCTAGAGGACCACGCAGCAGTCACTAAAAACCAGAGCACTCTGTTTCTAAATCTTGTTGTGCGCTCTGCAGGAGCTACTCAGCCTCCTGGTGTTTTGGCTTCCCTTTTTCACCTGTTGGCTTTACCTTCTTACCTTACCCCACAGAAGTTCGTGAGGCACCACCAGTGTTTGCAAAGAAAGCGACGTTCCTTCAGGGAAAGTCTAATTTCACCTTAAAAATACTCTATCCCTGTCCTCTCATCCTACCTACCCTGTAGCAAGGAACCAAGAGGATCCACAGGGCAAGGGGCTCAGATGCTCCCTTTTTCTTCAGTCTGCAGTGCAAGCAGGGAAGGTTCATGCCAAGAAGCAAATGACCATATGGTTGTGTTTGTAAAGGTCCAGGGCTCAGCGATCAAGTGCACTGCGAGGAAGAGCCCAGGAAAAGCTTATTTGCTGAAATGGGAAGTGAGGAAACGAGAACAACTGAAAGAGAAACAGCAGAATGAGGAACAGAAACAGTCGTATCGAGCTGTCTTTGAAGACCTGTATACAGAGAGAGACTGAGGAAATATTGTGCTACCAAAGCACCCCCCAGCCTGTGTCTCTTTTCCCCATTACCTCACAGTCTAATGCTGTTCTCTCTGTCCTAGCCCAACGTGACTATGGGTCTCCAGGAAACCTAGACAGGTCTGTCAGCAGCCCAGGTTGAACTGTCCTGGCTCAGGCCGCCTGTACCTGATGCTTTGCATCTCCACCACCAGCCTGATGCAGATGTGGACTCAGTCTGAGAGAAGAAAGAGGCACATGGTAGCTCTGGTCAGCCACCAAGCCCAAAGAGGAGAGAATGCACTATTCACTTCTGCTTCTTGCTAGCCTAAGCACACTCTACTCATCTTCAAAGGGGCTTTGCGTACTTCTAGTCAGAGCAACACTTCCAAAATAGGAATGGAGACTGGAAGAGGAGCCCTGGGTGCAAAAGCTTTCCACAGTTGTCCTCCTCTCATGCTTTAAAGACCCAGACAAGTATCCCCGCTCTATGCCCTGGCCCTTGGGGATGCTGCAGGCCTGGCAGTGTTCCCACCTGTAGCAGCAGTCCTGCCACCAGTGGTGCTTGCAACACTCCACCCAAGCTATAGTGCTGGGTGGACTATTGTCCCATATCAAGTTGCTTGCATAAAGCAAGAAGTTCCTACTAGCAAGCCCATATCTAAACCTTTTGTAAGAGACAACTTAATGTAAACAACAATATTATGGCAACTAGATGTGCCCCAATTTTTTGCTTGTCCAGATGGGTAGAGCCCCAGGAGGCTGTTACACACCAGCACATAATGGTCATGAGTGAAAACAGAGCCACGGTGCGCGTGAAAGTGCACACATCCAAGTAAGTAATGGCTTGCAAGATGTGAGAGGAGAATGAGCAAAGGAAAACGTTTCTTGGAAAGACTTATAAGCATCTTCTCTTGAAGAGAACAGAACAGCTCACTGGTGACACAGGTGTTGAACAAATGTGATGTGCAGCAAGGTGCTCCTGGGGAAGTTCGTTCTTACTCTTGTTCGGTGGCGGGTTTGGAAGAGAGGATTCAAGGGGGTCTTGCTGCTCCTTGTGATTTCTACCAGCCTGCCTGGTGGTTTCAACAGCACAAACAGACAGCCCCTCCACAAACGCTTAAAGCGTGAGAAGACAAGATCAAAGGACCAGTCCTCAGTGTACAGAGAGATTACATGAGTTGCCCAAGCTCATGGTGAGAATCTGTGGCAAACAAACTGAATCCTGCGGGAGAAAGGGCGTGATCCAGGGTCTCACTCATAAAGCTGCGCATCTTTAGGCACAGAAGGGAGAGAATCTCCAGCAGTTCAAGGCATATTGGGCATGCAGCACTGGTGTCAGCTGGGACTCAACAAGCTGCAGACCTGGCTGTGCCATCATACCTTACCTGAGGCCTTGGTGCCCCTCATCCCATAGACATAAATATCTTTGACGAAAGCTTGGAGCTCCACATCCTCACACACCACCTCGTCGCTCTCGTAGTAGATATGGATCACGTCCTCTGCAAAGCTGCAGACACAGGGACAAAAGAGGAAGACAAAATGAGGATGAGAAAGCAAGACTGCCATTTTCTGAAGGCCTTCCACTGCCCTTGCAGAGTCATCAGATGCTTCACGGTGACAGAGAGAAGGGTAAGAGCAGGTCTAACACCCTCCAACACGCTTTGCACAAGCAGTGGGAAAGCGCACAGGCAACTTTGATTCATTTCTGACTGCAGCATCACTTCCTCCTGCCCCAAAAACAAGATGCTGGACCATGCTGTGTTCCCTGAACAGTCATGTGCCTTGTTTTCTTAACATTCCTATAGAGTGTAAGACATTCATGGTGACAAGACACATGCACGATGGGCCAGGATACCACACATCTGGAAGGGCACTGCCCACACAATTTATAAACCACATTACTCACCTATGAAGACTCTCTCTGAGCGGTTTGAGGTGGTGTAACACCTTCCTCCAGCTAGGTTAACACCCACAAACAACCAAATTAAACTGATTTTGCTAAATCCTAACTGGTAATTGAAAAGGTCTGTCTCAGTCAGCAAAGAAAACGCAGGAAAGTGAAGAGGGACGTTAACCAGACTCCGCGAAGGCATCAACCACTGGAAAGTTACAACTTCCTTTTCTCTCAGGTGGGCAGCGACGACTGCAGGAAATATTGTAAGACAACCCCTTGCCAGGGCAGAGAGAACACCCGAGTCACACAAGTCCCCAGTACTTGCAGCATTACATCTGCATTATAAACTCTCCTCTTCATGAACACAAAGGACCTGATTTTTGATGAACACGCTTTTCGAAAGCCGTGTGAGCAGAAACAGCTGCATGTTTAGCGAGCAACGTGTGCCATGCAAAAACAGGCTGCTTGTTAGATGAGATGTCACTGCAGAAGAACATAAAGAACATAAGGATCATTGCATCCAGAGGCATCGCTTAGTGTGCACAAAGGAGCCACATCGGTGTGGTTAAGCAGCCTGGCCATAACTCTCCTGAATCAGAGTTGCTGCCCTTCCTGGCAAAATCTGGACCCTGGCAATTCTAAGAGAGGATTTACTCAAATCAGTCAATGTCTAATTTATTGAGTTTTAAAACACAATTTTCATATAAGCCAAACTCTCATTCTCCTTCCACGAGAACCTTTATTAGCTTGTCCATAGCTAAAAGACCCGAACTCCTGCTGCTGGGCTAAATTCCAGCTTGCTGAGGTCTGTGAAATCCTGTGGAAGAGCACATACTTACAAAGAGACCTCTAAAATACAGAACTGCAAGAACACAAGGCTGACCAAGCAGGAATGAGCACTATTTCAAGGATGTGTGCTTGACTGCGTATTGCTCCTCAGACTGGATGTGCTGGATGGAAAAGGCAGCACATGACTAAAC
Organism: Rhinopomastus cyanomelas; assembly: GCA_013400115.1. Lineage (NCBI taxonomy): Eukaryota > Metazoa > Chordata > Aves > Bucerotiformes > Rhinopomastidae > Rhinopomastus > Rhinopomastus cyanomelas. Next base: position 189,359 of record VXBP01001113.1, on the reverse strand, counting down.
AGCCCAAGTTCTGTTCTGTTCACAAGGCTGTGATGGAGGGCACAGTGAGTAGAGAGTCATGCCTTGGTGACAGGGATGTTATTAGCCATTCCTAGAACTGTGGATTCTTACCTCTTGATAGCCTCCCAGACTTTAATGCCATCATCCCGGTAATAGTAGTAGGGGATGTCCTCTTTGCTGTCCATCCCTTTAGCCTTCATCTCGTCAGGGAAACAGAGGGAGCTGTAGGTCAGTTCCTTCATTGCTTTCTGCACCATTTGTACGTGTCCTCCTCCACCCGTAGCATTTGCCTGCAGGAAGAATAGCAAGACAGGAACAGAAGAGAATACAAGAACAAGTACAGCAAAGCCTCAATACCAAACACAGAGCACTCTCTGCCCTGTGCTCCAGAACTGGGGTGTGTGGACACAGGCAGCCAGGACTGCGTTAGGACAGGGCTTTTGCTAAATGACCACTGCTGCCGCAGGGTGGTTAAGGAGAAAGTGTTTAGTGGTGCAAGCTACCAATAGCCACCCCAGAATTAAAGCCAGAAGATCAATCCCACAGGAAGGATACTGATGAGGATTGGCCAGGTTTTCAGCACATGTTACATGTGGGAAAACACAGCATGCCCACAACAAGGAGCCTTGCAGTACTCTTCAGAAAATTGCTGCACAAGAGCTCCCAAATACTGCTTCTCTAGCATGTGATGCAGCAGCAGCCAGCCTACATTCCTTGTCCTCTGGCAGACTGTTCATCCACAAATTCCAAAGTTCCAGGATCCCCAGCTGGCAGGTCTTAACAACACACTCAGCCTGCCCACACGGGGCATGGACACTGTGCTTCTATTCAAAGGGATGGGAAGATCTGCCAGGTCGCCACAGTCAGCAGCAGAGCACAGGAAACAAAGAAGGTGCCTGGGTTTAACCTCTATGTTGTCCTTGGCTAAAAAACCTCTGGAGCGTGGAAGCCATTTTTGGTCTGGTGCCAGAGATGTAAGGGCGACAGAGTTGCCCTGAAACACAGGCTGCCTCTTCTTAAGGGACTTCTGAAGCCTCCCCAAACTTCCCATTTGCTGCTACCTTGTTGTTACAGAGCCTGTTGCATGTCAACCTGCTGTGTAGGTTCCTAGGTGCAACAAACCCTTTCTGGGTGAGCCAAGGGAGGAAGAGCTAGGTAAGTGTTAGATACCAGTGCAGCCAGATGTTCTGATTTGACCCAGCAGCTGCGCCAGAGTCCACGACATACAGCTGTTTCCCTGACTCACAGGAAGCTGAGTTTTCATCCTAGCACATCTGCTGTTCATGGCAATTCAAGCAGCCAGGCTAGAAGCCGCACCATCTACTTATCCACGCATCTTCCTCTGACGCAAGTTTCCTTCTGCAATCAAAAACTCTTTGGCTCACCACTCCGCCCCAAGATAAAAAACTTGGAGTCTGAAATCTGTGACGTAACTGTGTGCATACCTGTGCAGAGCTAGGGTCATACTGTGTTACCTGGAAATCTCATATTCCTGCTCCAAAGTCACATCAGCTCTAATCACAGAATCACAGAACATTAGGGATTGGAAGGGACCTCGAAAGATCATCTAGTCCAATCCCCCTGACACAGCAGCATCACCTAGACCAAGTCACACAGGAACACATCCAGGTGGGTTTCCAATATCTCTAGAGAAGGAGAGTCCACAACCTCCCTGGGCAGCCCGCTCCAGTGCTCCGTCACCCTCACCATGAAGAAGTTCCTTCTCATATGTATGTGGAACCTCGTCTGTTCCAGCTGACACCCATTGCCCACTGTCGTATCACTAGATGACATTGTGAAGAGCCTGGCTCCATCCTCCTGACACCCACCCTTCACATATTTACAAACATTAATGAGGTCACCCCAGAGTGTCCTTTTCTCCAGGCTAAAGAGAGCCAGATCCTAAAGCCTTTCCTGNGAGATATTTAAAACCCGCCTGGATGTGTTCCTGTGTGACTTGGTCTAGGTGATCCTGCTGTCACAGGGGGATTGGACTAGATGGTCTTTCGAGGTCCCTTCCAATCCCTAATGATTCTATGAACTGGACACAGTCCAGATGCAGTCTTACCAGGGCAGAGTAGAGGGGGAGAAGAACCTCTCTATGTGCTGACCACATCACTTCTAATCCACCCCAGGATGCCATCGGCCTACTTAGCCACAAGGGCACATCGCTGGCTCATGGTGAGATACTGACTCACTACGGACTTTGGTCAGTTCTGAATTAGCTACTTACACGTAAAAGACATCATTAGCACGAGAAGGCATTAATTCTGTGTGCTAGTTTCAGGTGATATTACTTGTGATAGCCCTTTATTAGAAAGGTCCAGAAACAAGGCAATGTGTGATGGGTAAAAGTCAAACACACACGAGAAACCTTGAAGAACAAAAAGATTCACTTACCTTGTCAAAAAGACCACACTCACAGATAAGCTGTTCTCGGGCTTTGGTATTGATGGCTATTGTGAACCTCATGTGTGGCACCAACAGCTGTGGAATGGGACAAACAGTGAAAAGAAGGCAAATTCTCTGTCCGAATTCAACAGCAACAAGGTGCAAAGTTGGAAGTCTTGGAAGTCCTGGTGGCTTAGCTACATGTTGCCCTGCAGGGCAGCCAGCCAAACTAGCCCAGCTGAGCTATCAACAGGACTTCCTCCTGGTTTGTCAAACGAATGTAATAATCTTCCTGACCCACATGCATCTCTTCATGCAAGAACCAACCTTAAAGAGGGGGTGCACCGCAGGCAGCTGCCGGAACATAGCTATGCTGAACACCTCGGAGACTAGGTGTGTCCGTAAGAGATGGGTCACTGTCTGGTGGATGTGGAAATCTGATGAGCGAACCCAGATTTTAGCTAGCAGCCAGTCATACGTAGCATCTGAAGGAAGGAATATGGGATTGTCTGGCCCAGGCTTCTGACCAAGCTGAAATACACAAAAAGAAAATGAAACACCCAGTTTTTCTTGCTGAAGGTGAGAAAACAGTCAGCGTGTCCCCTTAAAGACGCGGCCAGCAAGCCCACCTGGATTGCAATCGGTACAATTTTATTCTCCAGGTTTTTATACAGCAGACAGATGGGTGCAGCCAAGTACTGAACTGTGCACGGGTCTGTTTTGTTGGCATCCACACCATCCAGCAGCTCATAGTCCACAATGAAAACGTTCCCTTGCTGTGAAAAAAAAAGAACAAATGAACAACCAAACCCTGGCCATGATATGTTTTAATAGAGTGACCACTGCAAGGCTCAGAACAAAGGTTGGCAAGTCTGGGCCAGAGGGTGGCTTGTGCCCTGTGGTTATGAACATCCACTGGCCCATCCCGTCTCATGGTGTCTCAGGGGTGATGCCATAGAGACAGCAAGCCCCTCTGCACAAGCTACCAGACTTGTATCTGCCGAGTCTGATACTGAGCCTATAGGAAAAGAGAGGAAGTGCATTTGGTATTCACACGGTGGCACCGAGACACAAACAAGCTGCACACTGCCAGCTGAAGAGATCCCCACACACCTCCTAAAAACTAAGCAAGGCACCGCCGTCACCAACACCTCTTCAGCACCTTAGTTCAAGTCTACAGAGACAACAGGGTAAGGCTTCATCAGGAAAGGGAAAGACCCTTCTACACAGAATCACAGAACATTAGGGATTGGAAAGGACCTCGAAAGATCATCTAGTCCAGTCCCCCTGACACAGCAGCATCACCTAGACCAAGTCACACAGGAACACATTCAGGTGGGTTTCCAATATCTCTAGAGAAGGAGAGTCCACAACCTCCCTGGGCAGCCCGCTCCAGTGCTCCGTCACCCTCACCATGAAGAAGTTCCTTCTCATATGTATGTGGAACCTCGTCTGCTCCAGCTGACACCCATTGCCCACTGTCGTATCACTAGATGACATTGAGAAGAGCCTGGCTCCATCCTCTTGACACCCACCCTTCACATGTTTATAAACATTAATGAGGTCACCTCAGAGTGTCCTCTTCTCCAAGCTCAAGAGAGCCAGGTCCCTAAGCCTTTCCTCATAAGGGAGGTGTTCTGCTCCCTTCATCATCTTTGTGGCTCTGTGCTGGACTCTCTCCAGCAGTTCCGTGTCTTTCTGGAACTGAGAGGCCCAGAACTGGATACAATAGTCCAAATGCAGTCTCACCTCTCACCAGGGCAGAATAGAGGGGGAGGAGAATCTTTCTTGACCTACTAGCCCCATTCTGATCCAACCTGCAGTGCTGTTGGCGTTCTTAACCACAAGGTCTCATGATCATCCTGTTCACCAGGACGCCCAGGTCTCTCTCCTAGGCTGCTCTCCAACAGCTCAGTGCCCAGCCTGTACTGGTACCTGGGGTTGTTCTTGCCCAGATGCAAGACTCTACATTTAACCTGGTTATACTGCATTAAATTTCTCCTTGTCCAGCTCTCCAGCCTGTCCAGGTCTGCTGGGGCTTTGGTGACACCAAAGCTTTGTGTCAACAGCAAACTTGCTGACAGTGCACCCTAATCCCTCATCCAAGGAATTAATGAATAGATTGAATAGGACTGGTCCCAGCACTGACACTTGGAGGACTCCACTAGATACAGGCCTCCAACTGGACTCTGTCCCACTGACCACTACTCTCTGGCTTCTATCCTGCAGCCAGTTCACCATCCACCTCACTACCTGATCATCTAGACCACACTGCCTCAGTTTGGCTGCAAGGATGCTGTGGGAGACTGTGTTAAATGCCTTCCTGAAGTCAAGATAGACCACATCCACTGCTCTGCCATCATCTGTCCACCTGGTTATGCCCTCATAAAGGGCTATCACGGTGGTCCCTTTGGGGAAGCCATGCTGACTGTCCCTAATGACCCTCTTATCACTGCTGTGCCTAGAGACAGTGTCAAGGATAAGCTATTCCATCACCTTTCCTGGGATGGAGGTGAGGCTGACTGGTCTATAGTTACCCGAGTCCTCCTTCTTGTCCTTTCTGAACGTTGGAGTGACATTTGCTGTCCTCAAGTCCCCAGGCACCTCTCTTGATCCCCATGACTTAGCAAAGCTGATGGGGAGTGACTTAGCAACGACTTCTGCCGTCTCCCTTAGTTAGTACTCACAATTTCATCTCATCAGGACCCATGGATTTATGTACCTCCTGATTGATTAACTGGTCTCTAACCCAGTCCTCATGTACCAGAGCAAACTCCTCTTTTGTCCCAAACTCCTCATGGGCCTCAGCAATCTGGGGCTCATCAGGACATCCTCCAGTAGTACAGACAGAGGCAAAGAAGGCGTTCAGTATCTCCACTTTCTCTGTATCCTCTCTCACCAGGGCACCCCCCTCATTCATCACCTTTCAGAGGAAACTACTGAAAAAGGAACCTTCACCTCCTGGTGACATCTTTTTAACTGGACCTGAAGAAAGACATGGACTGCAGCTCCAAGAGGGCAGGAGAAAACAGTCAGCACAAGTGTTGCCTGTCAGCAGAGACAATCAGCTTTGCCATGACCAACGTACAGCCTGAAGAGAGGAGATAGGGCTGAAGGCAGTTAGAACAGGGTGTGAAGACCAGAGGACATGAGAAGAAACAAGTGGAGTCCAGTCTGACTCAGAGTTGTACCTTCACTTCCTCCTCCAAGGTCAGGTTTCTCTCCAGACTGCATTCTACCATATCCAGAGTCACAGGCAACTTCTTGGGTATCTCTGTACATCTCCGGATCAGCACAGGGTTGCATCCGTTCAGGAACTGGTAGCCAAACATAAAATCTTCCTTCCAGTGCTGCATCACATACTCTAAAGAAAAGCAAGTCTGCCGCATAGATATCTGCACTGCATCAATATCCTACTACATTGCAGGCTTCCTCCTTTCCTCCCCATCTCTTGCTGTGCTTCACTGCACTTCGACTACGGAGAGCGGCGAGAAAAGGATTCAGAAGACGCCACAGGATTTTAAGGAAAACCACTGAAGTCAGACAGACAAAGTAATCTTTGCTTCTCACTTTGAGCAAAATTAAGCTGATTATGCTTCTCCAGGTACAGAAGCAACGATGTCTCATGATATTTCAAAATCCCACTCTTCAAACGCTCAGGGTGTGCAGCAGAGGCAGGAGAAGGGAAATGCAGGGCGACCTGGGCAGGGAACAGCAGCGGCAGGAGCGGCTCTCTTAGCTGGAGCTGGGGAGGGATAGCTGGGGAAGGGTTTTGATTCTGAATTCGACTCAGCAAAACTGCTCATTCATTCGTCCACTTGTTTGACTTTTTTGCCCCCTCGTTTATTTTTCAGTTGCCAGTATAAATACAGATTCATGTGTCTTATCAATAAAATGCTCATTTGGGGGCTTCATTTCTTTACTGTTACATACGTAGCGCTATCAGACGTGAAGGAAGGCAGTGACAGTTAGAAAGTCTCAAACTCACAGTGCTAACACAGCAGAAAAGTGTTTATTTAAAGGTGACCTTTACATCATCTCTGTCCATTCCTTAACGAGCCCAGAGCTGTATCTGAAGTGTACAGTAAGCAAAAAACAACTGGAAAATGCCTTGGACCGACTTCTCCATGAGCTCTGTTTCTGCCAAGGCTTGCACACAAGCAGGTGCAGAGTTGGCTAACACAGCTGAGACCAACACTGAACGTTTAAAACTCGCAAGACCAGAGCGCTCGCCACGAGTATGGAAATGCTGCCAATGAAAGGAATTGTAGACCACAGCTCACAAGCGTGTTAAAAGGAGGGTAGGAAGCGCCCTGATTAAATCTAACAAATTGCTGTAATTCATAACATTTCAGCATGTAATACTTTATTAGTTTTGAATAGCTCTGGCCACCTGGAGTGCTTTATTTTCTACCAGAAACTGGAGAAGTTGGATTTATTTCTCTTAGATGGTCCTTGGGCACCTTGAAGAGTCGCAAAACTTCAAAGCAGGAGGGAAATGTATTTTTCTTTGCAGAATATGAACGGGCTTCTCACACATTTGAGGACTAACATGCTAATCGATTTGTAGTATCTGTACCTACTACAGCCTGTAATACAGCAAAAGAAAGTAAAATAATGCAACCATGGGTGACAACATGACGCTGGGTTCGGCTCACAAATCAAAGGCTTCCTGGCCCAGCTTTTACACCGTGAACTTCAAAACCCCTGTCTGTCTGCAATGATTTTGACTGGGTTTTCAGGCAACTGCTAAGATTTCCATGCTGAAAAGGGTTAAAGAAAAGAAGTATGTTATCTTTGATATGTTAGCACTACATCAAGGGAACCTTTAACAGTATGGAAGATACTGTAGAAACTGCATGGCCCTGAATATGAAAGTGAAGTTCACGGTCTTAGAGAGAGACTTTTTGTCTTCTGACGAGAGGCAGCAAGTACGTGATGGGAAGCACGGCAGGACCTTAGGTGTGGTAGGCACCACTCATCCTAACGCATGTTTTAAAAGACATTTTGGATAAATACGATAAGCTGACATAAAAGTAGCAGGAGCAGGTAAATGGCTGGACAAAGGCAGCAGGACCAGGTGAAGAAGGGACAGCTCCCAGGTCATTCCTAGCTCTTTGTCATCCATCCACAGATCTGTTGATCTAACAGCACGGGCTTTCACGGTTGAACCAAGTTCTGTGAAACAGACCTATCTTGCAAAAAAATTTACCACCGAAAAGCATTCGAGGAGTCCCGTGTCGTTGACACAATGTCCTGCAAGCACTGACTGAGCAGAGCTACAGGTGAGGTTACAGCAGCAGCAGCAGCACTGAGGCATTGGTATCCTCCTGGTGCTGGACAGGAACTAGATCATCACTGTTAGCAGCAGTGCAACCAGGACCAAGCATGTGGCCATTATGGGGCTGGCCCACATCTGAAAACACGTTCTTAAAGCCACACTGACCTCCAGTATAGCTCAGGACAGAGAAGGTCACTGAGTAATTCATAATAATTTTAGTTGGCATGAGACCATAGCTTCACTTTTTGGTCTTGTGGGCTGCTGATATGACCAGCAGTTTGAGATTACAGTTGATATTACAGATTTATGAAAACCCATGAGAGCGCAGAAGTGCAGATCAGTCACTTCTGTCCTGATCAGACATGTGATTCCGCGATGTAAACATGAGCAAATGCTGATAAACCCACCAGAGATTGTGTTGCTGATTCTGACAAAGATCCTCTCAAAATCTGCAAAATCACTCCAGGAGGACTGGAACATGTGCATGAAACGGTTGACATAAAGGTTCTCCATCCTAAAAATAAAAAAATCCAAAACATCTCTAAAAGAAAAAATAACCTCCAGCTTCCTCAATATCCTTCCCCAGTCTTTTCAGGTGTTTTTTTACAAGTAGGAATAATAAACTTTTCAGTGGTGGAATGTGAGATTGGTCACTCTGCAGAACTGGCTGAACTCTGTACTGGAGTTATTCCTGGCAGCCTACAACGGCACCGCTTTAAGAGCCATGCCGTAAAAAAGCTACAGTCAGTAAGACTAGTGCTTCACACATCAATAGTTAGCATCAGCTGGAAGTGCTAAGATCATCAGCAGCACACAATCAGAAGGGGTGTGGTGACACAGAGACTGAGTGACCTGCACAAAGTAAGGATACACACAACCCAAGATCCTTCCAGCTAGTATTCCTAAGCAGAGAATAGCTCCTTTAATGATCTACATGATCAAGGCCAGACTGGATCCCTACAGCCTGAGCCCCAAATTTCTGAGAGCTTTCTATTTACTGGAACTGCTGGTTAAACTTCATACTATTGTCTTAAAGCTGAGGGTTGTCTCTAATCTCAGGAAGCAAGTCACTTAGCTGCACGCTTCACATGAACACGGTGGGCTGGGAGCAAGAAACATCTGACTTGAAGTGCTAATTCAGCAAAGGATTCTGTCTACAGCAGTTGGCAAGTTCACCTGGTCTGAAATGGTGAGTCCTACCTTGTTACGTAAATGCTAAACTGCTGTTATGAAATACACATCCTTTATTTAGAGGCTGAGGGAGCTGGGTCTCTTTGGCTTGGAGAAGAGGAGACTGAGGGGTGACCTCATCAATATCTGTAAATACGTGAGGGGTGGGCGTCAGGAGGATGGAGCCAGGCTCTTCTCAGTGTCATCTAGTGATAGGACAAGGGGCAATGGGTGTAAGCTGGAACATAGGAGGTTCCATAAGACTGTGAGAAGGAACTTCTTCCCAGTGAGGGTGACAGAGCGCTGGAATGGGCTGCCCAAGGAGGTTGTGGAGTCTCCTTCACTGGAGACATTTAAAACCCTCCTGGATGTGTTCCTGTGTGACTTGGTCTAGGTGATCCTGCTGTTGCAGGGGGATTGGACTAGATGATCTTCCGAGGTCCCTTTCAATCCCTAATGTTCTGTGATTCTATGATTCTATTTTAACTGGGAAGCAAACAAGGAATTTGAAAAAGAGAAGACAGACTCCACTAACACTTCAACCGCACAAAGCGCCCACAGTGCACAGAGACAAGCAGGGCGTGCAATGGAGTGAAGAGGAAATCCTCACAAACAGAACTTGAGAGCAGAAGGATCCCAGGTGAGAGTACTTAGATGGAGGCACCCTAGAAAGGACCGGATTCGAAGTAGCTAAAGAGCATCAAAGGACTGAAAAAACAGCAAGTGGCAATCCGGAGGAGGGCTCCAGGCCAGCGTGACTCTAACACAGGCAAAGGAGCTGCTGAGCCCGGGTGCCCGTAGTAGAGTGGAGCATTTCTGCTGCTGTCAATAGCAGTCGAGGCTAAGAGGTGCCTGGAGGCATGTTAGGAAGTAAAGCCAGCCTGGAACAGAAGATGACTTCTTCAGAGGACTCTTTATACCTGACAGGGACACAGAGCGATCATACAAGGACCAAAGAGAGGGTAATTACTGGGCAGGACTTTTTGGATGGATGCCAGGTCCATTCATCATCCGCTCTGACATCTGCTGGAGTGACAACACAGCAAAGCGCCAGCATTCCTGGAAGTTCCTAGAGTGCACTGTGCACTGATGACAGCATTTTACTCCGAGTAGTAGAGGAACCAACCAGAAAGGGAGCTTTGCTAACCGACAGAGATGGGCTGGTGAGTGATGTAAAACTTAATGGGAGGCCAGGCTGCAGTGACCATGGCACCATTTGCCTGCAGTGTATGCCCGTCTCCCCAGGGCCTCCCACCTGAAACCAGAGATCGCTGTGTAGGTCTCTCTCATCTTCTCAGAATGTGTATAATGTGCTGTGACACAGTTTCTGTTTGTTTGCTCATTTGATTGGGTTTTCTCTTTCTTTCTGTCAGGTGTGGCTTCACGGCCACTTCTCTGGCAGAACAGCTAGTATTGCATTAAAGAGCTACAACAGCATGCACGCTACAGCTTGTTCCATCATTCTCCTAATGCCAAAGTTTGCACAAACCAGAAAGCTGGGGACCCTTGGTCTTCACAGTTATACATCTGCCTTATTCCAGTTCTGAAAGATCTAGGTCCACCTGCCCATATGTGCTGCAGAAACTCACCCACCACCCTGTTCATACCTGCTAGAAACTTATTCTGCTAGAAAAAATAAGAGAAGAAATATTTGCTGCTGCTGCAAATCATAATTGTATTGTGAGGAACAGATCCTACTTTGGGGGAGAGATGAGGGAGAAACCTGTGACAGACGCAATACAGCCAAAACACACAAATGTTCTTTGAAGCTTCCCATTTTCAAAACTGGAAAACAAGCAGGTAGATCCTCTCGGATCAAGTCCTGGGATTTGATTCTGTGTTGGTCGTGAAATTACCTGCAGCAGTGTAACACCAAGAGCGCTCTAACGAGGTTTCAGTTACTGTCACCTCCCCTAATGGACTGAGCTAAGCAAGTAATCTCTTCTGTCAGAAGTCGCAAGTCTCTTGGTGTAACCACTAACCTGTGCTTGATGACACAATCTCCACCTGAGCACCCAGATATTCCTGTCCCAAAATATGAACAGTTGTGCATATCAACAGAATCACAGATGCAGAAATTGTGGGTGATGTTGGTCCGGTCTTGTCTCACCTCAGACTGTCCCATCATCTGATAGTACAGTGTCATGGGATGTCTGAGACAGCTCAGCTCAGAAGGGGAGTGACAGGCCATAGAGGTCCTATGCGCCTCCTGAACCCTGTGTTACTTCAGAGAGCGCTGCAGGATTCATTATCCAGGCTTGTCCAATGGCCAGGACTACAAGTTTTTCAATGACATGACACTGACAAATGGACACTGATTCTACTACCCCGAGCAGATCATACTCAGATGCTGACGAGCTGCTCAGAAAAGCTTTTCTTCAGCAGGATCTCAAAGATGCTCTGTTACCACCTTTTGGTACATGACTGAAAGGCTGAACACAAGCAGCTGGGGGAAAGCGGTCTCAGGGAGGAGACTCTGAGAACTAAGCCAAAAGCCTACAGTCTATGCTTTTCAGTCCATACACTTTTTACAGTCTATACACTCCATGCTTTCCACCAGTCCTTCCTCCATCTGTCTACAGGCAAATCAGTGCCTAATGAGAACACAGGGTCAGCTCCCAGCATGAAAACTTAAATATTGAGTTTAAATAAAAATACCTTAAGCTATTTTTGACTTTTGTTGACTGCACATCCAGCTGGCAAAAAGTACCCAAGTTTGAGACGTCGATGAGACGTAAAAGATGATCAGATCCCATCCCAAAGGAGATTTTGCAAAACTTTTAAAGTTCCACAAACACTTACGCTTTAGAGTAGTTCAGAATGAAGTCAATTCCTTTCTCGTTGTCAAACTGGATGTCACGAGGCAGATTGCTGTGAGAATGGGCATCGATGCTCAGAGGAAATCCCGGATGCCACTCCTTCCAGCTGAGAAAACAAGAGAGGCTGAGTCAACACACACCTGACTAGTCCTTTACCTACACCGTTTCTCTGGTTGAACTCTATGAAGCAAATTTGCACCAGATTCATTCAGGCCAGAAATGGTGACATACACTGCATCAACACCCACAACTACCCTGCAGCATCCTGAAGTGTGATGAAAGGCATCTCTTTGGCTACCTGTCTTCACAGAACTTGAAGAAACTTCATATTTGTGACATGTCTGAACAATTGCCATATTGGGTTGAAATGGAGAGTAGCTTCAAATGTTGGGAGGGGACAAATGTTCTTGGGGCTACGTTTTTGCAGAACTGAGATAGAGCTGTCAAAAGTCCTCAGACATGCATTTAGGGTCCTCTGAAAGGCAGCTCTCTGAGAGATGGAGATAGTCTTGATTCAGCTCCCCAGAAGAGCCTTAACGTCCATTCGGTCGTGGCACATGTTGCCTACCATGGACTTTTTACTCTGTGACCCACTGTAACTTCAAAGCAAAAGACAGTTTGTAAAGATGCTGTTTCAGTGGTGCTTCCAAACACACAGGCTGCATCGTGTGTTATCAGTCATGTCTCTGAACTGTAAATGGCTATTTCGATGGAATTACTAATGGTTTTGCCTTCCTTTTTGAATATGTAAATGAATTGTTGTGCCACGCAAGCAGAGACACTCAAATTACTCCACAGCACCCTAGTTCAAGAAACAATGGAAAGTAGCTTGCTGGAGCTGCATAAAAGCTCCAGTAAGACCCAACATTCCAGAACTGGAAGACTGCTTGTAAAAGAGAAATGAAATCTGCCTTCAACTCTTCCTTGAAGTTTGTGTGACAAAAGGTCCGCACAGAGACCACACCAATAAATTCCCACTTCAGCCTTCCACGTAGGCTTGTCTGTGATTCAAGGATCTCGTGATGCCCACACGCATCAGGAAGATAGTCACTTGTGATCATCGATGATTCCAGAAGTGGCACGGAAGAGGTAGAAAAAGCAATAATGTCAGGCAAGGGAGGATGCCTTTGTGTCCTGTAAGCTGCTGAGAGACCAAGGATCATTCATGACAGGCCGGCACAGTTTAAAGTAAACCTGCTCCACCTCCTTAAATGCAATCCCATAAGAACAAAAAATGAGACTGAAGAGAAACTTCTTTCTCCAAAGGATTTCACTGCAGCAAGTCATTGCAATTCAGCTACAACAGTGAACCACAAGTTATTGCATGGACTCGCAGCCATCCATGTTTAAGTCTAACATATTCGGGGCAGAGCACATCAAAAACATTTAAAAAACCCAAGAAACCCAGCCAATCAACCCTGAAAATGGAAGGGCTGCCACTCTGAAAGATCTTGATGGGCTTGAGCACTGGGCCTGTGCAACCACATGAGATTCAACAGGTCCAGGTGCAAAGTTCCATGTCTGGGTCGGGATAAGCCCAAGCACAAACACTTGCTGGGTGGTGAATAGATTGAGAGCAGTCCCAAGGAGAAGGATTTGGTGGTCTTGGTAGATGAGACATTCAGCATGAGCCGGCAAGGTGAAAGTGCCCCAGAAGGCCAGCCACGTCCTGGGCTGCTTCAAATGGCTGTTACCAGCAGGCCAAGGGAGGTGATCCTTCCCCTCTGCTTTTTGAGACATCACCTGGAGTACTACATCCAGTTCTGCAGCCTCCAGCACAAGAAAGACATGGAACTGTTGGGAGTGAGTCCAGAGGAGGGCCACAGGGATGATCAGGGGCCTGGAGCACCTCTGCTGTGAGGACAGGCTGAGGGAATTTGGGCTATTCAGCCTGGAGAAGAGAAGGTTCTGAGGGGACTTTATAGAAGGCATTCAGTACCTGAAGAGGGCCACGGAACAGCTGGAGAAGGAGTTTTTACGAGGGACTCTAGTGATAGGACAAGGGGAATAGTTTCAAGAGGTAGATTTAGATTAGATCTTAGAAAGAAACTCCTCACGATGATGGTGGCGAGGCACTGGAACAGGTTTCTCAGGGAGGCTGTGGGTTGCCCCTCCCTGAAAGTGTTGAAGACCAGGTTGGCCAGAGCTCCTGGCAACCTGATCTAGTAAGAGGTGTCCCTGCCTAGAGTACCTCTGCACTAGATGATCTCTGAGGTTCCTTCCAACCTACGCAATTCTACGACTCAATGATTTTGGTGAATTCCACGTAAGTAAACTCATATATGGCCAATACAGTGACTCACACTTTCTCTTAGCCAGCAGTACAGTCATTAGAGCAACACAAACATACTCTGCCAGATTCTGACCTGATGACAACAGGCCATGGACCTCCTGGAGAGTTACGGAAAACTCACCGGTACATTTTTTGACGCATCTCAAGCTCTTTGCGTCTGTGCTGCTTGAGAATCTGGGTCTTGTCATCTCGGGGGAGTTTTGCTGTGAAACAAGAAAATGAGACACAGTTATGAGGTTCCTCTACCTATGACCACCAAGTGCTTGAGGAGGAGAAGAAATTTTCCAAACCTTCAAACTTCTGAACAACAGTTTTATAAAGTTGCTGTGGGAAGTGCTTACACGATTCAATTTGGTACTTCGGGTACAAACACAGGTCTTTACAGGGTCTGTAGAAAGGGATAAGGTCCTAACTGGGTGTCTCCAAGGGGCAATTAGCTCATGCTAGGAACACCCCTCACAACTGCGTATAAAACCTGGATCCCTGGCACAGACACTTGCTAAGGGCAGTGTTGAACAGTCTGAATAGGATCTTGGGAACTGATTTCACAGTTCTGTATCAAAGCTTGTTTTCATCAATACGAGAAAACACAACAGTGTTCTAGCTAACCTCTGCTAAAAGACATCTCCAGGATATTCTATCCTCTCTCCTTCAACTGTGGTCTCTCCTGGCAGCTTGGGGCAATCACAAGGACAGAAGGAGAAAGCAGTGAGGCTTCATTTCCAGACAGCTTGCTCTTCTGACCAGGTATTCACTGCACCATTAAACAACACAGAGCCACCTTCTGTGGTCAGAAGAAGAGCAAAGGACAAGACTCGCTTTACATACGCAAATGGGAAGGCAGATGAGGACAGCTAGAGCCTCGTGGAAATAACCCTTTGAGGTTCTGGGTTAGAAACATCACAGGTAACATCACTGATAAGGGACATGGCTAACAGTTTCCAGCTGGCTGTATTCAAGTCAGCAACAGGGTTTTAACTCTCAGTCCTCTGGAGGCCACACAGAAGTGCTTTCCATGGAAGAGCTGTTATAAGTCAAATTAAGAAAACTGGAAAGTCCAAAAAGAAACTGACGTAACAGCTGTGATTATAGGACAAAAGGTTTCAAAATAAAAATTATTCATCATTTACTAGACACGAACAGCAGGAAGACAGCCTTTTATTTCCTGCCACCTCATGCATTCTTCCAGCTGTTATCAGGCTCTTATGCTGCAGAGCACTACAGCAGCCAACCTGCCCTAGGAAACACAGAGGTCAGCAAGCAGACACCAGTAATCAGTGTCTGCCCTGACCCTGAACACAGCAAAATAGGTAGTCACAGACTGTTGGAACACAAAAATCAGGTCCAACAGGCCACTCTCAGCAGAGCACAGAGCTGCCGTAACGCTTTCCTCAGTTGGTCACGAGTCACGTCCATCTCACCATGCCTCCTGGACTTGACAGCATGCAAAGAGAAAGGTCAGAAAGTGAAGCTCTTGTTTCAAGTCAGGCATTGCAACTGCTGACTAGCCTAACTGCATTTTATTTCACTCTCAAGGAAACAAGACAATTTGCAGGTAATGAGTCATGGACCACTTAGGGGCTTAGGATGAAACTAAATCTCATTAGTTCAAATGCACTTGTAGCAATGGAGATGAGGAACAGCCAAAAAGTTGGCATTAAGGTTCACATTCAAGACTAGTGTAAGGAGCCAGTGTAAAGATTATTCTGCGTGTGTTCTTCCAAAAATACCCAGCTCCGCCGCCAGCAGGTAGCCCAGCTGCTGGGTATTCCTGCCGCTCAGCAGGCAGTCCTAGCCCAGGGAAAGCCCATTCCCTACGGTGCTGAAGAGTATTGGCACTGTGTCTCCATGTGGGAGAGAAGACTGGGAGGTACATGGGGATAGGAGAGGTGGAAGAGTCCTGGACATTTCACAAGAAATCAGGTGTCTTAAGGCTCTCACCTCTTCCATCTCGAAGGACAATTTCTTTTTCATCTGTAATCCAGCGGTAACATGGGAACTCCAAATAGTCACCCATGGGTGTTTTTACAGTGATATACCTGAGGTACCAGTCATCCTGGTACCAATATTTTCGTTTCTCAATTTTTATTAGCTGAATTTCTCCAAGGTCTTCCTCCACAGTCACATCATAGGAGTCAACCTGGAGAACAGAATACAGTCAATGATACACTGCACGTGCAGGAAGCGCAACCAGCACTACACAAGAATTCCTCGTCTCTCCTGATATGACACACACAACAGAGTTGTCACAGAATGTTAGAGGTTGGAAGGGACCTCGAAAGATCATCTAAGTCCAACCCCTCCTGCTGGAGCAGGGTCAGCCTACAGTACTGTCTCAAGATGTCCTACATGGGGCTTGAACCCATGACCCCAGGAATTCAGAGTCCCATGGTTCTCCAGCTTCTGGTAGGTGAGAAGAGGAAGACACATCACTGGACTGCAGCATGACAGAAACACAAATAACAGAACAAACACGAACATGCAAAACACTTCGAGAACAGAGACGCGCTTCTGTAGGCAATCTAACCATGGTATCACTCACCGTCGTATTTGCAAGTGCGAGAAAAACATGCAGACCGTGAAATGTTTACCGTTCCCCTAGCTACAGCTGAACGGGGTGTTGATAAGGCACACCTCTTCATGCATCCGGAGAGGAAAGATGGTCATGATGTGAACACATTGGACTAGGAATGTAAAGATCTGTGTGCATTGGTCATATCTATTTGAGGTTAAAGAAACCATCCAGGTTGGCTAAAGCCCCTTTGTCTTGTCCAGCTCTCCATCGCCAGAGCTAGGACAACGGTGCATCTCCCCTTCGCACCGCTTACGTCCAGACTACAACGCAACTTGTATTTGTACGGCTCCAGTGTACAAAGGAATTTGATTCACAGAATATCTGCCCACAGGTATTGTCTTGCTCGCTAGGGGGAAGGCTGATTCACCTAAGGACCAAAACTGAAAAGTGAAAAACATTGAATTCCAGACAGAAGGAAAAGCAACTCACACTTGCCTCCATACAGCACTTACTATTTCTGCTGTTGCAAAAGAAAGATTCAGAGCCACATGCACGTACAGGACGGAAAGAACACGCACAAGAAGGATACCATGGCATCCCTTCCTTTCTCGTTCTAACCCAAGTTCGATGATGATGGCAAGTAAGTGCCCTTGTCCATGAGCTATTTATGAATTACTTGCTGTGATGAACATTTTGGGATGAAGACATATATGTGCCCACCAAAGTTAGGGACGACGCATCTTGATTCTCTCACAATCCATTACATAAAAATATCAGCTTTCATAAATTTTATCACATCTAATTGACTCACAGAAGCCAGAGAAAAATAGAACAAAACACAAAGCTGAGGTTTCAGCCAACAAATTAACATGATGCTCGTCACTTTTCTTTGCATCTCCACAGCAGAAAAGAAACAAGTATTTCTGTAGAGCCAATAAGTATACTAATTTTAAACACATTTTAAAGTCTATATGGCTAAATCCTCAACCCCTCCACCCCCAACTACTATCCCAGAAGAGCCAAACAGGTCACGTGCAAAGGTAAATTCTTTCTCTTGGTGATTCATGATTTTTGAATCAGTTGTGGAGACACAAAAAAATTGAGAGGATCTTCTCAGAAATCCCATTAATGGTGCCTTGAGCCACAACCCCGTCACTGTTCCATCACCGGGTGTGTCCAAGGCCAGACTGAATGGGGCTTTGAGAAACATGGGCTAGTGGTAGTTTTCCCTGCCCATAGCAGGGGCATTGGAACTAGATGATATTTAAGGTCCCTTTCAACTGAAACCACTCTATGACAAACTGTGAGAGTCAATGACTGTAGGACACTGCTCCATGCTCCTGGCCAAGTGAATGGAGATTCTTTTCTCCCACAACACTGTTTTGAAGCACCACCCTGACCTTTGCATATGACCCCATGTGCAATAATCTTGGCTTCACTCATAGAATCATTAGGGGTTGGAAGGGACCTCGAAAGACCATCTAGTCCAATCCCCCTGTGACAGCAGGATCACCTAGACCAAGTCACACAGGAACACATCCAGGCGGGTTTTAAACATCTCCTGTGAAAGACACTCCACAACCTCCCTGGGCAGCCTGTTCCAGTGCTCCATCACCCTCACTGTGAAGAAGTTCCTTCTCATGTGGAACCTCCTATGTTCCAGCTTACACCCATTGCCCCTTGTCCTATCATTAGATGACAGAGAAGAGCCTGGCTACATCCTCCTGACACCTACCCTTCAAATATTTATAGACATTAAGGAGGTCACCCCTCAGTCTCCTCTTCTCCAAGCCAAAGAGACCCAGCTCCCTCAGCCTCTCCTCATAAGGGAGGTGCTCCACCTCCCTCATCATCTTCGTTCCCCTGTGCTGAACTCCCTCCAGCAGCTCCACATCCCTCTTGAACTGAGGACCCCAGAACTGGACACAATACTCCAGATGTGGTCTCACCAGTGCAGAGTAGAGGGGGAGAAGAACCATCCCCCTTCTGATCCTTTGTGCCTACCACTCTTGTCGATAGGCACAAAGAATTCTGGATGTAGATAATGGTTCAGACTGGTCCACATTCTTCAGGTTTTCTTTCCAGATATAGGCAGCTGTTGAACCATTTCCTTTCATATTCAATTCCTGCAACTTCTGGTTTTATCAATAAAATCAGTGCAAATCAACCACTTACCAGGCTCTGGTTTCGCACTGAGTCAGTACTTCTGCAATTTTCCAGGACCAGGAGGCACTTTGCAGAAGAGGACCCCTTCACAGGCTGACCATCTTAGCACGCGTCAAACACAGCCACTTCCCGCTTACATATCTCTTTATGCAACTGCAATGCAAACTGAGTTCTCTCTCTTGATTTTACCATGATTTCATTACATTTGGCAGTCAGAAGCTGGAAGCAGCCACCTTGCAGAGACACGGTCTAAACGAATCTACAAAGCTATGTGAACTGTTTCCCACCTGTAGTCATCACTATAAAGGGAATGTAAAGAGAGGACAAGGGGCATGGTTTCAAGCTAAAAACCGGCTGATTGAGATCGGATCTTAGAAAGACATCCCTGGCTGTGAGGGTGGTGAGGCACCGGAACAAGCTGTCCAGACAAGTTATAGGTCTAGACACGTTCAAGGCCAGGTTGGACTGGGCACCTGGCAGCCTGGCCTAGTGAGTGGTGCTTCTGCCTAGTGCAGGGGGAGTTGGAGCCAGACGATCTCTGAGGTCCCTTCCAGCCTAAGCCATTCCATGCAAAGACTAATACAATATCCTACAGAAGCAAATGATAAACACCATTTGGATTGGAGTCGCTTTGTGTTCAGCTTCTTGAGTTTTTGTGCTCTGCCTTCTCACTCATGTCATGTTCCAGAGTTAGTCACGTTCAGAGGAAGAATAAGGCAACCAAAGAAACTTTCTGGTTAGGAAATGTACAGTGTTATTTTCAGGTCGAGGTCTCATGAAAACCCATTGCTATCAAGCGATTAATACGGCACGGAAAGTCTGTTGTTAGGCTTCTTTCCTCATCAATTCGTTGTTGCCCAATATATCTGTTCTTTTTAAAATGAATTTCCTTCAACAACGTAGCTTTCTAAAGTGCTCATTTACGTGTATCTGTTTCTGTAGTTAATATAAGGTCACACCAATACATACACACATCTTAGGTTTAAGTTAAAGAGTAAAGTAAAATGGGTCCAGAGAGTTGATAGGAACGTCACTCTGACACCCAGTCTTTGGAAGAAACTCATTCCTCTGGTGACAGTCTCTTTGCTAGTCTTTAGAGCCCTAAAATGGTCACACAAAGTCACTGCTGGGGTAACACAGAAGGACCGCTCAGTTCACCCAAATGTCTCTGGATATTTTAAATCTTTTTATGACCATCACAGTCCCCACTCTAAAGGCACTTCAGAAAGGGAGGGTTCCATCCTGATGTCTCACCCAGCTTTCACTGTCTCTGAGCCATTGACACTGTGGGCTCACCTGAGATGACAACATTTGCTGGTGCAGCAAAGCTGTGACAGGTTACAGAGGCAGTGCAAGGCCTAGGTCAGAACTGGCAGCTGAGGGCTCAAGGTTTCTGTGGTATTTGTTGTAGGAAATCTCCTGGTAAACATCCTGGTAAGCATCCCCGATGACAACACGGAGAGACAAAGACACTAGTTTTCATGCAGCTTCTGTTCTCTCACTCTCAACTCAATTAGTGAAGACTGTTGGACTGTCCAAAATTCTGTAACATCTTGTTCAAGCAATTTAATCTCATGCAAGACCCAAGTTCTTTCTTTTTGAGGAGACTCCTACTGACTAGTCTAACATTGCACAGAGATCTGCATTGCCCTCCTGCGGGGACTTGTGAGTGCCTTTCTTTCAGCAAAAGCCAAAAGCAGATGAAGAGCTGTCGTGGCTTAACACCAGCCAGCAACCAGGAAAACACCCGGGTGATTGCTCACTCCCTGATGGTGGGATGGGGGAGAGAATTGGAAGAGTAAAAGTGAGAAAACATATGGGTCAAGACAAAGACAGCTTAGTGGGTAAAAGCAAAAGTCATGCACACAAGTGAGGAATTCATTAACCACAACCCAGCATCAGGCAGGTGTTCAGCTACCTCCAGGGAAGCAGTTACCCATCACAACGTAACAGTTACTTGGGAAGACAAACACCATCACTCTGAACACGTTCCCACCTCCTTCTCCCAGCTTTACATGCTGAGCATGACATAATATGAAACAGAATATCCCTTTGGTCATCTGGGGTCAACTGTCCCAGCTGTTTCCCCATCCACATTCTTGTGCAACCCCAGCCTAGTTGCTGGTGGGGTGAAAAGCAGCAGAAGCGTTGACTCTGTGTAAGCACTGCTCAGCACTAACTAAAACATGCCTCTGATGTTTTCTGCACAAATCCAAAACACAGCCCTGTGCTAGCTACTATAAAATAAATTCACTCTACTCCATCCAAAACCAACACAAGGAGTAACAGGAAGAAAGCAGAAAACTGAGTGACAGCATGACACTTGCTTTGAAATCCCTCAGCACCATCAAGAACTTAGGCAAAAGCAGTGGTGGCTTTCTGTGTTCCCTATGCTTTGAGTAAGTCAGACAACTACAGCTGAGCTACCGCTGTGTAAATCCCTCCAGGTTTTTCCATGTCTCTGTCTCTTGATCAACATCTGGCATGCAAACCTCCTACCCACTGGTCCAAGCCCTCGTGCACAGTATCTAGTCGTAGGCACAATTTGCATTCATCCAAATGAAGACAATATCAGTATAATGAGCCTAGCCCAGCATTTGGACAAGGAAGTGGAAACTAGACAAAGCCTTACAAGGTAATACCATAAAATTCCAGTGCCTCTCTTTTTCCCCCAAATGTGTTCACTATTGAATCACTTTGCAGAAAAAGAAAATAATAGAGATGATATTAGGAAAAACACTGAAGGCAGAACTATGAAACCAGTTGCTACGTTCTACAAAACAACCAACCTCCAAGTCTTTTGGCCTCCTTCAGTTTTACTTTTTGGTTCTGTGTTGGTATTTTTCTTTTCTTTCCTTTTTTCTTTGCACAACATACCAGTAAGACTCACAGTGTTTTGGACACAAGGTTACCTGAAACACTGCCTGGAGGAACTTGTTGTACTCCCCAAGAAAACATCCTCAACAAGTACACATAGCACCTCATACTGCCAGCGTCCCATGGGCCAGACACTCTATGGAACGTTGATGCTTTCATTTCCTGTATTAAATGTGTTCTTAAAAAACCATCTTTGTAGTGTCACACACACAACACTTAACAGAGATTTATGTAGGAAGACAAGTGCTCATCTCAATTCAGTCAAGAACCTTTGCATTTGCAACCAAATTTGAAAAGGAAAGGAGACGGTCCCTACCTCAGAAAGTCTTCTCAGCTAACAATGCATTTTGTACAAAATGCTAGGACCCAAGTCCTAAAAATACCCTAAAAATATCCCTAGAAGCTGCCTTCGCAAGGAGATGTAAATAGTGCTTTTAGGTGCATACATCCTCTGCTGTCGTGCTACTAGCATCTGCAAACCTCAGTTCAGCGCTCACAGCTGTCAGCTGCCACTGGACCTGGTCCTACAGCAGTTCCTAGCGAGCACATACTTTATGCTCGTATCATGGCGTTTTCCTCCTGTGACAGGATCCGGGACAATTGGAGATTCAGAGTACCAGCAGAGTCTCCATCTCAGTCATCTCTCAAAGACAGTGAAATGTAGCCCACGAGTAAGAGCAAACTGCCTGGTCACTGGAGATGCTGATGCTTGTCTCCTCACCTGGACAGAGGTCAGCTTCCTGGAAAGCACTCTGACCCTAAGTTTGCAGGACAGTCTGAGGTCTTCGTCAATGTCTTTTGCTAACATTGTTAAGCTTCACTTAAAAACATAGAATTGCCTGGGTTGGAAGAGACCTCAAAAGATCATTTAGTCCAATCCTCTTGCAGTGAGCAGAGACATCCTCATCTAGTTCAGGTTGCCCAGAGCCTTGTTGAGTCTCATCTTGTGTATCTCCAGGGATGGGGCCTCAACTACCTCCCTGGGCAACCTATTCCAGTGCTCAACCACCCTCATGTTAAACTATGCAACTGTTCACTGAACAGGAGAGAAAGAATGACTGGATGTCCATTTGGGAGATTCAGGTAACAAGCTTCTCTGCTAATGAATGCTTAATCATGAAGGAAAATATCTTCAGAAGCAGTAGCTAGTAAATCCCCACAGCTGAATTTGCTGTAGCATCTCCTCAGAACATTGTCTCTAAACATCCGGGAACCAAACCTGTGCATACCATCAGCACTCATTCAACACGCTGACATCTGCAACGTCTAACACACGTACTTAACCAAATGTCTAACTGGAGACCTGCCCTGTGAGCCCCCTGGTTACAAGAATACACCTTAAGGCAAAGCAGTACCATGTCAGTTACGTCTCACTTGTATTTGCAGCAGTAGGTCTTATTTCCAAAGTGACTTAGGGACACTCCATTAACACAGTGTTGCTGGAATCTCATCAAACCCTTTGGAGACTCCGAGTTAGTGTTTCCAAAACACTTTGGGAAGGGGAAAAAAGTTACTTATTGTTTCCACAGTGGCCATTGAACCATTCTAAAAGCACACTCAGAGTACAAGTGCTCATAGATGGACAGCATGGATGCTGTGATGAGACCACAGAGAGGACACAATGCATAGCACTAATCAAGGTTGGAGAGAACAGCACAGTCAATAGCCCAGTTCCAGCTCCATTCTCACACTTGCATGTATATGGCATTTCCCAGCCACATTTCCTTTGGCAGGTGTCATCATTCCCACTGGAAGCTTTTACCTCTGTTCTGTAACTTGCACCTCATACCTTCAAGATACGAGGGCTCTAACTACTGGTAAATGCTGACTCTAAGCTTCACCGACCAACACAAATTTATTGTAATGTTTTTAGGGAAAGTACTAGGAAAATCTGAAACCCCTTTTTAAACCAGAACCAAAGGGTCCCATCCTTCCTCACGATGGACTGACTCAAGCCAGGGTTAACTCCAGGACGGGGATGCAAACGATGGGCACCCAGGCAGGGCAGCAGGACCTCGGTCGGGGAACGGGAAACGGCCAAAGGAGATGCGCGACGGTGCGTACGTGGCACAACCCCCCGGGCACGGCCGGGCGTGGGGCCGGGCAGCGGGGACCCCGGCCCGGCTGAACTCACCGCGCCGCGCTCGAAGTCGTTGTAGAAGGGCTTGTCCAGTAGATGCCTCTCGCTGCAGCCTGCGGTGCCCTCCAGGCTCAGGTACACATAGTCGTCGGTGCCCGCGAACCACTGGGTGCCGGTGGCCACCGTGACCGTGTAGGATGGCATGGTCCCACCCGCTCGGCTCGGCTCTGCACAGCCCTACTGACCCGACCGGGCGCTGCTGGTCCGCGCTCCTGCCCAGCGCCGCCTCCTCCTCTGGAGCACGTCCCTGACCGCCCCTTCTCCAGCGCCCGGCACACCTAGCCCCTACCCTGCACTGCCCCCCGGCAGCCCGCCCCGACACCCCCAGCAGCCTATCTGGCACGGCTGTCGCCCCACACCCTTATCCCGGCACAGTTGTCCCGCCCCGCACCCCTCACCGTGCCCCTGCCCTCCCACTCCGCGCCAGGTCCACGGACTTTCCCCAGCCCCGCGCGCAGCACTTTCCCTTTCTTGCGTTCTGCCACAGCTGTGCAATCCAAAGGGGCTCCTGGAGCTCTCCACTTGCCACACTTCAGGGCGATCCTGGTCCTGCCCGGCATCGCCTGGCACCACTCACGGTGCCTCCCGGCCTCCTCTCCTCCAAGATTTCAGCCAGGCGCCCTCAAATTGTTCTGCACTCTGTAGTCTCACGCTGTGATCACCCCAGCTTGCAGGCACACACGCTCCCGTGTCCAAACCTTACGCAGCAGCTCAAGGCACTACCATGATCTGCCCACACACGTGCAGGTCTGGACCCCATAAGCTCTGTTGCTGACATGTTTATTCCTCTCAGCTTCTGAACCACCCTGTTGTTTTTGTACAACTGTGCACAGCTCTAGCTGCCAAGGTACCTACACGGCAGAGCTGCGTGCACACAACCAACCCACACTTCTGCAAAGTGCTCTAAAAATGCGACCAGTTCACAGTCCCCACCCACTCTGAGCACCACAAGCACCCAATACCATTGAGACACTCCGGTTAAGACAACAGAAATCTGTCTGTGCTTCTTCCACAGCCCAACCTACCCACAGAAAATAACCCCACAGCAGTGACACCACGTACTCTGACGCAAAGACAACTGATGTTATTCTCCTGTATCTTCATCAGGCAACCCAACACCACACGCTGCCATATCTGTTGCCTCACTGATGAGGTGATCCTGCTGTGGCAGAGGGATTGGACTACATGATCTTTCGGGGTCTCTTCCAATCCCTAATGATTCTATGACTATGATCTTTCTCCATGCTGCACAATACCCATGGAGGTCTCCTTCACTGGAGATGTTTAAGACCCGCCTGGCCATGTTCCTGTGCGACTTGGTCTAGGTGATCCTACTGTGTCAGGGGGATTGGACTAGATGATCTTTCGAGGTCCCTCTCAATCCCTAATGATTCTGTGAACACCGTGCTGAGAGGAGCCAGGTGGCAGGGTTTGCAGATCCCAGTGTCCTTCCATCATTCCTCTGGGGTCAGACTAAGCTCCTCGTTCCCTCAGTGCCAGGCAGTTCACCTAGTGGGTCTCTATGCACTAGTTCCTAGTGCCAGAGAATACGCAGAGTAAGCTCAATCAAAAGCATCTCAGAGGTGCTTTTTGCTCACAGAACACTTGTGCCCCAGGTGCTGTGCTAGGTTAGCAAGTTACCATGTGGCACTAACCCAGTCCCGCTGCATGAGCACTTTCAGTCTGAGGCACTCAATCCACAGATCAGGCTGGGTGGACATTACTAGCCACCAACCTTCACATTCAGAGGATGACAGCAATTAGTCAACATTTGGAAGTTACTGTTCTCTGCCTGCTTCTCTTCTGGCAAGTCCAGTTGCTAAGGGCCTCATGATTCACTCCAGCATGGCTGTTTCACCTTAGAGAGCTGAGCAACACCTCAAGAAATGTTTAGGGAGTCTCTGCCTCTGAAATTGAGGGGCTCAAGATGTATTGTGGCCTAGTGATGGCCACACAGCAATGGGCACAGCCTGTGATACCCCGGAGAGGTTCCCATTCTTTTGCAGAACCATGACTCTACTGGGCTGCAATCACCCAGAGAAGTCAGAGAAGGTCTCCCACATTTCTTCTACACAAATCTCAACCATTTTCTATATTGTGACTCAGATTTCAAGGCTCTTCCATATTCAAGGCATGTATTTAACTATGGACATATAAGACATTCACTGTGCCTGCTGAACGTCTTGGCATGAATTTCTAGTCTGCCCCACTTTTTAAATCACACCTGGAAATGCAGCTGAAGAATCCCATTCCAAAGATCTGACTGCTCCCCTTGAGGTTTAACAAGCAAGGGATCCTTCTTGCCACAGGTTGTGCCGTTGCAGTCTCTTTCATCAACAACACTACCCCACAGAAGTCAACCATAAATGTTCTGCCTTCCTTTCCTCTTTACCCAAGATTCCAAAGAAATCACACATCAGGTTTTTTGCAGCACAAAATACTTTTGCACAAGTGCTGTCAGCCCTGAAGTTTCAAAATGTAGGTTCTATCTTCACTGAAAGATAGATCCAAAACTCTTTTAAGGTGACAGGTGCTTCAGAACCAGATGTTGTCAGACACAAGTCCGCCTCTGGGCACCTTCACTTTTGTCACCAATGTGGAGCAAAGTGGTGTGCAAACCTTGATCAGTGAGTTTCACAGAATGTACTGGGTTGGAAGGGACCTCTAAAGGTCATTTAATTCAACCCTCCTACAACAAGCAGGGACATCTCTAACTAGAACAGATTGCTCAGAGCCCCACCAGGCTTGACCTTGAATGTCTCCAGGGATAGGGCCTTGACCACCTCTCTAGGCAACCCGTTCCCGTGACCCATCATCCTCACACTAAAGAACTCCTTTCTAACATTCAGTTTAAATCTACCTTTTTCCAGCTTCAAACCATTACTTCTCATCGTATCGTTTCATGCCCTTGTGAGCAGTTCTTCCCCAGCCTTCTAAGAGGGCCCTTTTCAGGTGCTGGAAGGTCACCACAAGATCCCCTCCCATGTCTTTTCATATTTCAGCTCTGATGCAGTGTTTGCACCCCATCCCCCATGTCAACAGCTATGTTTTCAGACCATTCAGGTCTCTTTTGTACACAGGTGTGACTAGAGTCTCCTTACAAAGGAGTTACAACCCCTTTAACAACTTTTTAAAGGAAACACTAGATAAGCTCAGTCTGCACATGAAACTTGTGGGAATGTGTTCCTTACCTCTTGCCAGCTCTTCCACTGCTCGTTCTCTCTTGACTCTCTTCCTTTAGCATCTCTCACTTCTATTACGATTTCCATCTTCAACAGTTTATTGACAACATTTACTCTTGGCAAAATTGTGAATGCTTCACCAAAATCCTGCCAAACCAGGTGGCAGGATATGCGAAAACCAAACCCAACCATCTTACCAAGAGACTGCATTATTTCACTGCTGAGGAGACCCAATGTTTGAGACCTCCGTGTAGTCCTCTTCTTGTATCTGATGGCTGCTTGATGTCAAACAAGGAAAGAACTCTCTGAAATTGCTGCTGGATCCCACAGCCAGATCCAAAATTATGGTCCCAAATTAGGGAGCACAGGGATCAGACAAAGACTCGCACTGTGGTGTTTATGCTACTCCCCAGATTCCTCTCAGTGCGGGGGCTGAGCTGCAAGAGAAAGAACGTGCTGCACCCCGTACATGGTGCATCTCCCAGGGATGAAGAGGGATGCTTGAACTGCTCAGGTCAACGAAGACCCTGGCTCCTGGTGTCCCACTTCCTTTCTGAAACCACTTACCTCCTTAAGACATCCTCAGCACTTCCTTCTCTTCCAGCTGCTGCACTTTAAAGAAGTGTGCTGAGCCCTTTGGTAAAATGGTGGAGAGCTTGAAGAGCAAGGGAGATGAAGGCTTTAAGACACACTCTGTGACCAGGAGCCTCCTTGTCAAAGTGCCAGCCTGTACCTCTGCTCTGGATACTGAGGACCTGCATCCCACACACAGGCCAGGAGACACCACTACTGTGTTTAATCCCAGAGACTTCTGACCAGCAAAGAACTAAGCAGAACATTCCCAGTTCCCTCTGGATCTCAGATTAATTAAAACCCCTGCTACACCCAAGCCTGGAAACAAGAAGGGTTTGTGATTGTCATGGGAATGAGATGTGCTGCATGCACCCAGAAACGGCACATGCAAGGAGCAGGGGCTCGTGTGCACAGCCACACGGACCCAGCGCTGGTTTCTGTCACCCGTTGCAAAAACCAGGCAGTCCCATGCAGGCACTGACCTGATGCAGACAGTGCGCATGAGCTTGTTTCTCCCCAAGCCACCTTCCTTGACAATGACTTCACAAGACAGTGGTGGGATGTGTCCACTCAAGCAGGATGCTGGGAAACTGGGTCCTTAAAACATGAGCAGCTGCTATTTCTGAACAGGCAGTGTGTTAGTGGGGTGCTAGGACAGCCCCCTGCAAGGGGCACAGCTACGCTGCCGTGGAGTTTGACATTTATTCAGCTGCCATTCGCCTAAGCATCACCCACATTTTCTACATGAAATTCACAGTGAGTCAGCTGTTGTTCTCATTCTCTTGAGGTGCCAGTGAAGAACAAGGTTGTTCTGTGAAGATGTCACATGTCTTTTAGACCTCCTGAGGCTACAAGCAATGTGGATTGGCAGATGGCTCTCTGAAATACAGTAACAGGCATTAAGAGCAGGGAGGACTAATAGAACATAGTAACTAACAGCTGAGAACACCTGGGTGCTAGTTGTGTATTGCTCCACCAAAAAGGGAAGGAGAATCATCTTGGCAAAGCCCTGCCTCTTTCCCAGCTCAGTGTCCAGAAGTTAACTCTAAAAGGACTGCAAAGCTCAGCAGTGTCCTTGCTCTGCCATCCAGGAGGTGTCAATCCTGACTCCAGCTGCACCCCAAATGGCAGTGCTCTACAGACAACAGCAACTTCGCAACCTTTGCACATGAGATCATCCAAATCGCAAGCGGCTGCGAGTCTCTCCCCGTGAACTTCCTATCCCTTTTTAGGTGGTGTTCCTTGGATCCTCCATCCCATTTAGTGTGATATTAGGACACCTTCCTCAGCACTCAGGTCCGTAAGGAAAAAGTTTTTCACTGAGAGAGTCATTGGCCACTGGAATGGCCTGCCCAGGGAGGTGGTGGAGTCGCCATCTCTGGAGCTGTTCAAGGCAGGATTGGACGTGGCACTTGGTGCCATGGTCCAGCCTTGAGCTCTGTGGTGACAGGTTGGACTTGATGATCTATGAGGTCTCTTCCAACCTTGGTAATACCGTGTGTGTGAATCTGGGAATGCACTCCCCGCTACATCTGCTGATCATCCCTAGTGCCTCCTCAGATGTAGCTGCTACTCTGGCACTTTGCGAGGAGAGGAGAGGAAGGCAACAGAGAGGAGGCAGCCTGGGAGACTGTCCCAGTAACACTGCTAAAGAGAAGGAGAGAGCACAGGCACGGGACAGGTAAGCTATGGACAAGGAAGGCACAAGGAACACCGACGCATCAGTGGCTACTCTTTTGATATCTTTTGGCATCCTTTGGCAGCACGTATTTGAGAACTGCAAATGGCAGTGGAGGATGAAGACTGGTGCAAGTCCTAAGACCCAGCAGCAAAGGCAGAATCTGGATAGAGGTCTGTGTGGTATCAACTCTAACCTGAAGTCAGGCAGGTCCAAACTAATTCCTGAAAGAATACCTTTAGCTTCTACCACAGGTTAGTTCGGTCCAGGCCTGCAAGAAAGCCGCTTACTGAAATGAACGATCCTCTTGCTAGCGTGAAAAGCGTCTGTTAAGCCAATCCAAAGATCACTTCTCGTTTAACACAGGACTTTCAAAAGCAAGAACTTAAACACAAGAGCAAGGCAAGAGGAAAGCCAACTCCAGAAAGACCTCAGAGTTTATCCATGGGAAGGGAACAATAGTGCTTCGGGAGTTAACTTGGGATGCTCTGGGACAAAACAGGTATGAAGTACTGCGGACACTAAGACAGATGCGCTTTCCTGATGGGGGGGGTCAACTCATCAGTCTAAGACTCTTCTCTCTCAACCACAAGGACAACCAAATCCCTTGGCAAAGGAACCTGCTGTCCCCAGCACTAGAGCCTATGGCTCTAACAGTGATTAATTCTCCAAAGCATTGATTGTAGCTGGTCTTTGAGACAGGGAGTATCAGAGCAACCGAGTACAGCAAGGGACTCCCAGCAAAAATGGTTGGGAGGTTAAACTTAGTGAAGTTTTAAAATGTAAAGGATTGCAAGCTGGGCTCCTCGAAGCTTTGGTATTTAACACACTCCCTGAGTGGTGATCTCCACCCTCTACCCTGTGCAGCCTTCTGGTGTTTTATTCTGCAATTTCAAAACCTTCTGTGATATGAAAGCTTTTGAGAGTACTTCATTCACCTCCTTAACACGCTCAAGCAAGGTCTTCTCTCTTTTTTTCAGCTTTCGGTTCCTGCGCCACCAAGCTTGCTTCTTCCCTGGAATACACTTTAGAAGTGAGCACTTAAAGTTGCCATCCCTGTTTGACCCTGTCTGAGAACTGTCAGGTTTCTACTTATTCCACCCTGTGTAAGGCAGTGAACTGGCTCAGTTTCCTTTACCCAGGGTTCTTACGATTTTTGAATCTTAAAAATACTTTCACTGCCTCCTTTCTCAACTATATCCCCACGCCTCTGTTTAGCAAAACTGAACATTACCTGTTTAGTTCTGGTTCTACAATGAGATAATCTTGCCCAGTTTTCTAGTGTCATGTCAAGACTGTGAAAAAGCATCCTCTTCTGTCTGTATTGGGGTAACACAATACAATCCCAAAATGTCAGAGACCATCCTACACATCAGAGACTGGAGCCTAGGGAACGTACGGGAAAAACTGGGCCTGCAGATGAACACTGAGCTTTATTTGCACAGTGTCACTTTTGGGTACTGCCAAGGTCCTTTCCATGAATCACATGCTGATTGTAATGTTGTTCCTCCTAGCACAACCCTTTCCGCCCAGCTTTGCCCAGAGGAAGCTGTGTGACTGAGAAATAATGACAGCAGTGAAAGAGGAACAGGTCAAGAGGAAGGAAACTGGCATTACCACAAGTAGAATGAATGGAAAGGTACAAACACACCATCATCGGGGGGAACAGGGTGGGAATAAGGAAATCTGAAATGGAGGGGGTAGGTGACAGGAGACTGTCCCAGTGGTTGTGGCAAGATGGGGATTTGGAGAATGTACAGTTCCTGCAGGATTGGCTAAGCCATTGTTCAGGCACAAGCCTGGCTTTTGGGGCTTGGTTGTCAGAGTCAGCATCAGGAGTCACACCATTTGACATCTCTGTATCCTTCAGAGAGCACTCACGGGGCGCTCAACCAACCTCTGCTGCTGCCCTCCTGCCACCCAACATCAGGAAACACACTCGAGGAAGGGACCTCGAAAGATCATCTAGTCCAATCCCCCTAACACAGCAGGACAACCTAGACCAAGTCGCACAGGAACACCTCCAGTTTTAAACATCTCCAGAGAAGGAGACTCCCCAATCCCCCTGGGCAGCCCATTCCAGTCCTCTGTCACCCTCACCATGAAGTTCCTTCTCAGATTGATGTGGAACCTCTCATTTTCCAGCTTACATCCATTGCCCCTCATCCTATTACTAGATGACACTGAGAAGAGCCTGGCTCCATCCTCCTGACACCCAAACCTCACATATTTATAAATATTAATCAGGTCACCCCTCAGTCTCCTCTTCTCCAAGCTAAAGAGACCCAGCTCCCTCAGCTTTTCCTTGTAAGCAAAGTATTATACTCCCTTCATCATCTTAATGGCTCTGCACTGTACTCTCTCCAGCAGTTCTGTGTCCTTCTGGAACTGAGGGGTCCAGAAGTGGACACAGTATTCTAGATGGGGTCTCACCAGGGCAGGAGAACCTCTCTTGATCTGCTAACCACCCCCGTTCTGATCCACCCCAGGATGCCGTTGACCCTCTTGGTCAAAGTCTATTGATTTACCTTCAAACAGCACTTGCTATTACCTGAAATAAGGATTAGCCTTGAAGAATGCGCAACACAGACAGCTTATACAAACTCGAGCGCTAACTTAGCTACGACTCCGCTCTGCCTAGGAGATGGACATGCTCCACACAGTGATGATCTTTCAAACGAATATCATGTTAGAAGCACGAAGAAGTTATAATTTACTTGAGCTGCCTGAGCCCAAGACGAGAAGCACTTTTAAACCAACAGCCAGATGGCTCCACTGACTGTTCCTTAGATCGTCTATCAGCTTTTCATCCCAGACTGTCAGTCAAACGGCAGGTCATGGAAATCATCTTACCACCTCTCTGGCAAGTATTTCTGTATAGAAATCTAGCTGGTGGTTTCCATGAAAAAAAGTTCAAATATTTTCTTAGAACCCCCCGCCTTGTGTCTGTTACAGACACAGATTCCTGATCGCCCTTACCTTTTGGCAGTTTATGCTTTTGTGACAAAATTTCTCACAGCAGTTTTCTTCAAGCCACCAGTGCCAGAAACCTGTTCCAGAGAAACTGCCGAAGACTCGCTGCTTTGTAGCTCAGTCCTGGCACGAAAACACACGCAGCACCGCAATCGTGTTCATGCCATTATCAACGGAGGGTAGATGCAGCCATCCACCACTCCATGCTTCCACAATGTTCTTTTTCTTTTTAGAGGAGAATCCCAGCAACCAGCACCCCGTGCTCCGCACAGAAACCGATGCACGTGAGGACATTTACTTCAGACGTGAAACGTTCATAGCATCACGACCGCTGATTCCAGAAGCTCCAGATTTTAAGGCCCACGCGAATCCTCTCTCCCCACCTCCTGCATGGCACAAGTCAGAAAATTCTCCCCACGGTTCCTGCACCTGAGCCCAAAAGCACCTGCACAGTCCCATCTTTTCACTGCAGTGAAGGAGCTGCCCACTTACTCCGATGGTTAATTATGTCTTTATCACTGTGAATCATTTTATTATCAAATTGCCATGGGATGCTATTCTGTGCTGTCCTGCTACACCAAAAAGCCATCGAGTTCCATGTTTACTCCAGTGAAAGTAACTCGCTTCCATTATCACCCCACTATTGGAAAGCTGGATTTTTCTCTCACGTGGACCACTAATGCTCTTTCAAACAAAATGGATACTATAATGGTTTTGGTTTGTTCTGTTTTTTTGCAGGTTTTTTTATAGAAACACTTTATTGCTGTAGTCAATAACCCTGTGTATCACACACAAATAACCAATTACAGTTTAAGAAACTAAAAATAACTCTGCAAGTGGTAATACTGAGAAAACAAATATACATGAAAGGATACAAAACTATACATTTAAGTTATTAGAAATGTACTAACTAAAAAATCCTGCAGAAGTGTGAAGTGTCCTGTATAAACTATACAACACATGCCAGTGTAACGTTGTTCAACATTGTACAATTTCCTATCTACATCTGTTTTACCTAAGTACAAGATCGGCCGCAATCTTTCAGTCGTTACCTTCTATACAAAGACGAGTGTTTTCGGTACTGCACTGGAATATACAGACACTGCAACATCTCAGAACTGAAAACTAATCACCAAAAACCCCACAACGGTCTCGCTTAGAGGTTTTCTTTGCATATTTAATATAGTGCTGTGAAATCAGGCCAGGTATATTCTTCTTTTTGTATTTGCCTTGTTTCACCCACATTTGAGAGGGACCCAATCCAGAGTCGCCAAACCTCCCATTTCATTGCTGGCCACAGTCTCTGCAGCAGATAACACCAGACATCTGTATCCTAACACACTTCAGAAGAAATCTGGACCTGGGTCCCACTTTGTGCTAGATACTTACCCAGTGTAATACAAGACAGAAGCCACCAGCTCCCATGTGCGTCCATGTCCTTGCATCCTTTCAAAGGTTTTGATGGAAGAGTCGCACGCCAAGCAGACGCCATCCTAACAGCACTGCCACAGATGAGGAACAATGCTCTGAGCAGTGCAGTGGGCTTGGACAGGCAGTTATTATCGCTTTCCAGGGTTTCCCAGGTACAGCCCAGCACTTCTCTAACCCCCGGCAGGCTCAGCATAACCTTCGCTGAATCCTTCCTGCTGAAGCAACGCCAGTCTCAACAACGTTCAACCACAGGAAGCTGTTCCCAAGTCTGGCCATCTCTTCAGAACACAGGAAAACATTTTAAATACCACTCCTGCTCAAAAGACACAGGGTTACAGCTGAATAAAGTCTTGAGAATTCGTAGGAATTTAGCGTCTCACAATCTCTTAAATGGAATCTGCTTGCTGCAGCACACACCTGTATTTCTACCATTGTACATGTTCATGACCTGGCAGATACATCAAACATGATGTGGCAGGGAGCTCTTATTGGCACAGCCAGTCCTTTCTTGGACAGTCAAAAGAACAGGAGTCTGGTCAGATATCTAGAGCATGTGACATACCAGCAAAGCTTCTGGCCATCTACAGAAAGGATTGTGATAGATGATATTAAGCCTGTATTCCCTTCTACTTAACATTCTGGCATCAGGAAAGACCCAGATGAAAGGAACTAACTTTGGCCAAGAGCAGAACAACAACAACAAAAAAAGTCAAACTTCTATTTCAATCATTTCAAAAATTGGAAGGGAGTATGTGCTGTAAAGTGCAGAAAAGCCTGACCTGACAGAGGGTGGTCATTCCCCTGGCTGAAATCTGGGTGGGAAGGACCGAGCTCACCTGAGCTAGCATTAATGCCTTGAAGCTGGAAGCTGAAAACAGGTGAACAGTATCTCATTGAGGAGAAATAAGGAAACAGCACCATCCAGCCTTCTCATAGCATTTGATTGCACCATGCAGAAGTAGGGAGCTGCAGCTCCAGAAGCCCACTGTTCACACTAAGGAATAATCTGCATGAGAAGTGTATCAGCATAAATGATAACCCCTGACAGATGCATTTCTTCTGCAGCCGTTCTTGGTACGAGCATTCCTAAGCAGGTTAAGGAGTTTAAATACTAGACCTAGATTTTCATTCAGAGAAGACCTGCTTGGAGAGAGAATGGGTAGCAGCAACATTGGTAAAACAGTTCCACTCACAAGTATTTTTCCCCAGACAATTTTGCTGGAGATTGCTTTTCTTCGCAAGTTAAGATACAGTGGGATGCAGCAAGAACCTTCAACATCCTGAATACGCTGAACATGACCTGTGCCACGTGGAACTTCCAGTTCATCACATGAGCTTTCACAATGTTTCACCAAGAATCACAAACGACAATGTTTGAAACAGGACCAGCACCTTACAGTATGCCATTATCAGCACTCGTCGGAACACAGGCCAAGATCCTATTGGTGCCTCATGGGTGTGAGCAGAGGAACAAGCAGGTTTCATACCAGAACTTAGCCATTTTCATTTCACTGATTTGCCACAGATTGGAAGAGAATGCACACAGCATCATCTTGCAGCTGTAATGTAAGCGTCTTGCAGACATAACCAAGGAATAAGAAGGACATGATGAAGGTGTGCAAGACCTGATATTTAACCCACCTGAGTTTACCAGTAAACCTTTTCATAGAACAAAACAGAAAACAAGACAGTGTATATTATCCGTGTCCTTGTAATAGAAGAGTTCAGGAAACTGCAGAGTTCAGGAAAGAGCCCAAGTAATTGCACTTTCAATTATGTCAGGCACAGGCAACAAACTCCACATGCACACGGTCAGGAAGTCACTGCCCCGACACTACGCAGGGTATGCAGGGCTTGTCGGCCTGTCTGCCTCGCATAACCGTGAGACATCCTGACACCTAGTAGTGC
This sequence comes from Rhinopomastus cyanomelas, assembly GCA_013400115.1. NCBI lineage: Eukaryota > Metazoa > Chordata > Aves > Bucerotiformes > Rhinopomastidae > Rhinopomastus > Rhinopomastus cyanomelas. Next base: position 153,962 of record VXBP01001113.1, on the reverse strand, counting down.
AGCTTTGTTAGAACTGCCTAGAGGTCTGGGTATTTTAAAACATCTCAAGAACAAGGTACCATACTCTTCATGAATATTACAGCCAGTAAGCTTGAAGCAGAAAATTAGGCAGAGGCACAAACAGACATATTTTTCCTCAAACTACTCTTAGAAACCACCAGTGTGCGATCTCTTACTACAGTCCACTCTCTGCCTTCTTTTAAAATTCTAAGTTGGAAATAAATTAGTATTACATTTTAAGGGGAAACTATAACTAATTTCTTACTGTTAATCTTCGGAAAATATTAAAGCCACTCTTTTATTATGAACAGAACTTGCCTGATCAAAGTCATACTTCAAAAAGACTAAGTAAAATATGAACCAGAGCTGATGATTCAGTTCATTATCTCAGTAAGTAAACAGAAGCTTTTACCTAAGTGAGAAGCTCAGGCAACTCCTACTAAAACCAACCAGAAGATTATCATTGTCTTTACAAAGATTTAGATAGGGCTCAGGAAGGGGAGTCAGCTTTCCAATACAGAGACCTCTTGTGCTGACTTCTCATGGGGCTTTGCTTCTGTTCCAGCCATGCTGGGACTTTGGTTTAATCAGGACTTGAATCTGGACTGTGGTTCAGTGAGGCAGATTGGTCAAGTGCATCAACAGCAGGCTCAAACCTGCAAATTAACATTAATTAACAACAAAGCCAAACCTCAGGCTCTGGGCGACTCTGTCTAAAGTCTGCAAATAGATTTTAAAGCCATTCCTCTCTTTTCTTTATGGCCACATGATTAAGAAGCCAGCCCCAAATACAAAAGCACAGAGAAACCTATTCTCTAACCATGTAATGCATCACATCAGAAGTACAATCAGGGAGGTATTTTTAAACTCATCCACTTAATGTAATGTTTACATCCTAGACTCTGATCTTAGCATCTCCTCTGACAGCATCAAATCCTTGGGTAATTCACACATGACTCTGCATTCAACAGGGAAAACCATTTTCAGCTGGATTAGCTAAGTATCTTTTTCTCCATTACAGCTCACATTTTTACCAGTATAGCACCAAACCCTTTGTCAAGGGTTTGGAATGAAAGTGACATCAGGTATAATGTGCAGGTGTGTTGATGGTCTGACCTGTTGGAAAAAAAAACCCCGACACTGTACACAACCACTACTCCCCATCCACAAATCACAAGAGAAACATCCTCTGAAAAAAATTGCTCCTCAAAGGAAACCCAAAAAGGCCGAGATTTTTAGTGTTATGTTTAGTCAAATAACGTGGGCATGTGTTGGAAATCATAGTTTGGAATTTAAAAAGAAATTTTCTTTATAAGGCAAGAGGTTAATGTTGCAGAACAACAGATGGGGTGAAGAATGAAGAAATGTTTTGAAAACAACACATTCTTTCAAGTTTCATTCTCATTTGACAAACATATTACAAAATAAAGGTTTTAAAAGTGCTATATGCTTTGTAAGTCTCACAACAACATGTAAAGCAAGATTTTACACCTGCTGCCTAGGACAAAAATGTTAGTGGCAGTGTTAGCAGTAGATTAGACTCTAGTTCTCCCATTTCCCTTGGTGTCTGGGACAACCTCCTTCATCGGGCTTAAAGAACAAACCAACCCCACTGTATACACACTCCAGCATTATTTAGAGTCATCTTCTAAAGTAACAAGCTCCATGAAGTTGATGACAGTTCACTAGCAGCTTGCTTGATACCAAACCCAAGGCTCCTTCTACTCAGCATCCTGTGGCTCTTTGATCAGATCAGCCAGTAGGAGAGACAAAATGTTGAGAGGTATGCAACCACAATGACACTGACAGATATGCCAAAGAGATTTAAAAAAAATTTCAACCAAAGGAAGGTAAAAAATATTCATCCTCCAGCCCTCAGCTGATTTTAAAAAGGTAGAGCAGTTTGCAGTAAACAATGATGTTGATATTGTCGAGGACATACAGAAACATCCCTCTCACCCAGCAATCAGACATGAAGGATTTCTGCAGCACAGTCTTCTGGCTCTGTATAATGTGAAGAGTTTGTGTCTGAATGGTGAACCCCAAGCATTTCTTTACTTTCGAAGTTTGGCTCCATTAGTGCAGGTTTTTCAAAAATATTCTTTTTGCTAGTTTCTGGACAGTTTTGTACATATATTACTCGGTTATAAGCCTTAAGTCTCTTCCACAGCTGTACGTACACTTTGCACTGTACATACATGAACAGAAGTCCTCCAGTGAAACCAATAGCCACAACCACCAGCTTAGTCCAAAATGGCCACTCTAGTCTGCCTGGAAGAAAGCAAATTTTAAAAAAAGAAAAAAGACCTGGTCAGTACTGGCAGGACTACATTTTGATCTTTCAAAATCATCCTTTAAGGAAACAGTCACAGAGTTTGGGTGATATGAACTATTCTTATTTTTACATTATCCTTGTCTGGACTTCTTTCCGCTCTCTTTGGTTCCCCCCAACATTTGATTCTCTGTGTTTGTGCACGTGTACAGCACAATCACAGAGACATGGCAACAGCCAGTAATAGGTTTAGGTCCTTTTACACTTATTTTTAAATAAAAACAGGATCACATTATGAAATGGATTCTAAGGAAAGGTTTCTTCTTCATTTTCTGGCCAAGAAGTCTGCTCAGCTCCGTGATCACTCAGTACAGGAAGTTCTAGTCTTTGCACTCAAAAGGGAACACGTTAGCACACACTCATTATGCAGACAATTTTATCTGCATCGTTAGTTAAACTAGAGTCTTTTCTGATGCAAAACTGCAAGTGTCAGGATGTTGAAGCACTCTGAGAAACTTCATAAAAATAACCACCATTACATTTCCCGAATTTGTCTAGCTTAAACTTTTAGACATTAGAAGTTGTTACATCTCTAGCAACTACTTTTAAATGCCAGACTATTAATTTTACATATCTTTGGCTTAACACAGGTCATCTATCCACCCAGCCTCTCTCCTCTTTAAGATAAGGGGTATCAGAAGATGGATATGAAATCATGCTGAATCACTCACTATTGGGTTTCTCAGAGAATAAAATCATGGTCTTTCAAGTCTTCAAAGTTTCTACCAAGATTGAGGCCAATGTTCTTTTGGAAATGCATAGCAATGTGAGAGGAATGAAAACATTATAGTCCCAAAATACAAAAGGCACTATGGTGTGATTCCTGATGAAATACCACCCATGATTTACATCTGAACCTCAGATTCACAGAGGAGCTTCCTGATGCCATCTGTAGGCAATGGTAGTATATGCTCAGCCCTGTGCAGACATGAAGATTTAACCACACACACTCCCCACACTCTCCAGTTCATTACAGCACTCCCCAGGTTTAGAATCCCAATGAAGGGAGCAAAGAAGACACTATAACATACAATAAATACTCACACTGTTCCTCCTATTCCCACCCATCTTATTTACTTATTGCCCAAAATAACCCAGAGATGATAAGACCTTGTGAGCAAGTGCTTTTCCTTCTCATATATAAACCTTATGCTGAAAGGCCAACAGTTTTCACTGTACATGGAAGAGACAGGGCTGGATGGAACAGAAATTAAAAGATTTCATTCAAAACAGCTTCTTGTCTGAAGTCATGAACAATCAAACTACAACCAAAATAAGAAAAGACAGTAAAACTGTTCCCTCTCAAGTGTGATTCTGCTCTGAAGAGACTGTAACAGCTCTGTGGACTTTGGACATTTATTGATGCTCAGCTATCTTCCCAGATGACGCTGTTCAATCACCAGCATTTTCCAACTGCATGACCAGTTGCCTTGACTTCTAACAGCTCTCAGCCTTGGTAGATACCCCATCCCTTTTACCCCCACCTTCAGGGACTGCTAAGCTGTCTGCAAAATGGTTGTGTGACAGCTGCAAATCTGCAGCCCAGTACACCCTGGCAAACAGACTGCAGTTCAGTAAGTTCACAGCTGGTATTCTAAAAACAACTTGCTCTTCGAAAAGTTAAGGCATCCTAGCTGTGGAGTGGAAGCCACCACATGAACTCACAGCGCATTTCACCTCAGTTGTGTGAACTGCAGATCTACTTGAATTTATTCTGTTTCAGGCACAACCCCCCACGAAATTTTCTCCGCTCTAACAAGGTTCTCTCAGGGAATGCACCAACCCACTTCACAGATGATCAAACAGAAATAAAACTCTCTTGGCTTATCTCAAAGATTTGAATTTAAGTTCTGCTTATTTCTTATAATTTTAAAAACTGTGCTGATTTTGCCCAGTTTAAAGATAGACCCAGCAGCAAACAAATGCTTATCTGCTCAGTAGGTCTTCCAACTCAAAACGAAATCAGCTAAGGCTGGGCTATTTTGCATCTGGTTACAGTGGATTAGCTCTCACACTGGCTCTTTTCACCAGTGCAAACTAAATTAAATTGAAATAAGACTTTAAAAGCACTCACAGCCCAATTTACATTGATTTAACTAGTACATTTTAGAACTGAGCTTTTAAATTAATCCAACCCTCTCTGCATTCAGGATCAATAATTATTCCAAGAGAGTAAGTGGGAAGCAAGTAACATACCAGTAGTCTGTCCCTGTTTAATCTCTTCAGCCGTCCTGTCTATCAGAACATAGAGAGACCACACAACGCAGGTGATGGCAATGATATGGAATGTTACAGAGCACATGATCTTCCTCCTCTCACTGGCTGTCATCTGTAGCTTCTCCCACTGGCAAAAGACCCAGAAGCAGAGCAAGAGATTAGGTTTATTGTAATTACTAAAGAATATTAGAAACCCTCAAATATTACAAAGAACAAAAACCAAACAGGAGACCAGTTTCCTCCTAATATGAATTTAAAAAGTCAGATGGCAACATTGCTCTGACCCCAGCACTTTTGTGACAGCTGGCAGCTTGTCCTGATGTGACAGGAGCCATCCTGGTGCCAGGGGGACCTCCAGTGCTCAGCTCCTGCCTGGAGCCTCAGCACAATGTCACTGTATCCTGCTTACCCATGCAGGGGCAACTGCAGCACAGACAGACCCCCTGATACTCAACAGCAGGTACCCACAGTTAGAGCTGAACATCATACGAGTGGCATCATACAAATGCTCCAGCAGCATTCAACTGCAGTAAAAATGTACAAGATCCAACTGACCAGAGCACATAAAACATCTCACACTGAGCCCTGTCAGCACCCCTCAGTGCACAGCCAAAGCTACTCAGGTCTCAGCTCGAGGTTGCTTAGTTCTCACCTTCTGTCTCAGAGGGTTTCCTTCAGTCTTCACATATATTTAACACTACTGACAGCAGCAACACTAGTATTTTATTTTCAGTGCTTCAAGTACACTTAAACACATGTGCCGTAAGAATATGTAGTAGAAATGAGATGACAGCTTTTGGAAGTGAGAGGATGCAGTGAATTAAATCACTAGACCTGCATCTATCGATATAGTTTATACAGCCCAAACAGAAACCACAGTCAGGGTGCTGTTACTTAGAAAAGACACCAAAAAATGATAAAATTACTACAGATCCTTCTAATATGCAAGGACTTGTTCAAAACCAGCTTTTTATTTTTTTTATCTGAGTCTCCCAGAAGCCTTTTTTGGTTTTGGTTTTTTTTCTTAATTTCCCATGTTGCAATTAAAGTTTTCACATGTAGAATACACATCCCTCGGTGTATCTGCTTGGAACAGAGAGGTAGGATGAGCTTTTCTCACGCTTTCACAAACATATGCTGGGGCACACAAGCTTCTCGTAAACACGTATGTGTTTCTAGAGAGGACCACTGATGTCTGCTAGAATAATCTGTAGAAAAAGAGGACTTAGAAAAGAAGGAATAATGTGGAAAAGAATGAGGATTACCTGCACACTATGATTGAGATCACCACCCATCATGCTGAATTTATTGTTTCCACTGCTACAAATACTAGAGTGGTTGAAACATGAAACAGAAACTGTGATCTTCTCTGCCTTGCCATCAGACAACGTCTTTGGTCAGTCCAAGCCACATTTCCCATTCTGAGGGCATCCAAGTATCACAGCATCACAGTAATGATAAGGTTGGTAAAGACCTTAAAGATCATCCACTCCAACCTAAGTATCTTCATGGCCCAAGAATGAAAGACTTCTAGGGATGACATGCTAGACTCATCTCACGTTAAGAAGTGACATTCTTCCAGTACTCTCAGAAAATGATTGGACAGAAAATTGCTTTTGCATCTAAAGAAAGGTGTTCACTTTTGACAGAAACTGTACATTAGTTTATTCTGTCAGAAAGTAGGCATCTGAAATTTATTTGTGAGTACTTTCATAGAGCCACAGGGAATTGTGTTTAGACTCATGTACAGATCTATTTTCTGCTCCATAGCGTGAGCAACTCTGCTGAACTGCTGGTTCCACAGCCACCAAACCATTCTGCACCACCTCATCCCTGCAAGAGATATGGCTGCACAGCAAAAGAGGAGATATTCTGCAAACTATGCATTATCCTTGTGCAGTATAGGAGGCAACTACAATCTGTAGATTCCTGTAACAGGCAGTTCCAGTTGAATTGGCATGAAACATTCCTAGGTAAAACCGTCAGCAATTCTGTGCTGTCAAAGTGTTTTTATTTAAAAAAAAACCAGAAGAAAAATTAGATTGTCTTTTTATTTTTCCATCGAAAATTTAAAATGGAGCATCCCTCCCTTGTCTCCCCTCATCTTCACTTGAATGGTGACATGTTTTATTTTTCATCCTCCTCCTTCAGTATCTTAGTGTATGAACAGCACAATGCTGTGATACACACATGAAGATGCTGAGGAAATTAGATTCCGTTTCTACCCTACAGACAAGCACACACCCTATTATTTGTCCCATCCTGTTCATAATCACCAGTTTCAGACTGACTGACAGGATACAATAAAGGCTGAGTCAAAGATACAGAGGCAGTTTATCTTCTGGTTGCAGCTGAATCCATAGAAGGATTTTGAACATATATTTGAGAGGTAAATTTCTTCTCCTTCTATTTATGGCTCTGTTCCTACCTTCTAGCATCTAGTCTCTTTCCCACATAGGACCTGTTCAGATAGAACTAACGATGCTGTGTGACTCATTTCTGAAGGTGTCCAACAGTTTCTTCTCACAGGGTTCAAGGAGTCAAAAAATCTTTTCCACTCGAGGCACAGAAAGCACAGAAAAGGAACAGAAGCCAACTGCTGACTATAGCAGGTCTTTTTACCTGGCATTCTCTGGCATAATTTCTTTCAAGTCCTATGGAAAGAATATGCTGTGCAAAGAATTACCTGAGCAGGTAAAAGAGCCCGCAATGGCCAGTTGCAGCTCAGAGGTACTATGCTCTGTGCCAAGGGGCTACCAAGGAAAATCTGCAGCTCTTAGGAATGCAACAACTCACTGAAGTCATACGCAGAAGTCATCCTATCAGGCAGAAATACTAAGCCGAATACTTTGCAGACTGTACATCTCGATAAAAAACATCACAGGTATTTGAAAGCTGCTCTACTTTCTGCTAGGAGTCACTTTTAAGAATGGACAAATTCTATCAGCTTTTGGATGGCTGCAGTCCAGACTTCCCACCCTGTGAGATTTAGGCTTATCATAACTGGAGCTAATGTTTCTTGTTTAGTTTAGGTCTAAGCTGACCTAGCCTAGGTTATGATTTTAACCTTTTCCACCTCGGCAAGATCTGTCTGTGTTAATAGAACCAGTGTTGATGGTAAGGACTAGCTGAACACCTGGACAATGTGGGGGGACAAAAAAGATACAAGCACAAAACTGGCCTTACAATACCAGTAGCATTGAAGTATCTATATTTTAAGTGACTGGATTTATGAAAGGTAAACAAAAATACAGGTTCTAGCAACCTGAAGTACTAAAAGCTAGTAATTTACAGTCTAAGAAAAGGTAAAAATGAAACCCTATTTATTGGTGAACTTCCTTGTGCTTGCACAGTAAAATTTTCATTAAGACAGGTTTGCTCCTTTAAAGAGAAACAAAAAATTAAAAAATTCAACCAAATTACACTGGGAAACTGTGACTTCAATTAACTTTAACCTTAAGCTTTGTATTTTCAAGAAAATGCCATGTGGATCTCAGCAAAGCAAACTAAAGCAGGTAACAATACAAAACCCCACATAAAAACATAAAAAGTGGACAGATGCAGAGGAAATACTTCTGTGCATCAGCTCTAAAATGTAACCATAAAAAAATCAGGTTGCTGCATGCACATATGCAGTGTGTGTGTGTATGCACAGACAGTTACACACACGGTGCTGCCGGGCTGCAGCAGGTAACTCAGAGCTAGATTCCATTGATGTTGAATTTGTCAGCCTCAGGGTCAATTTAAATCCTTCTGCATCTATACAGACCAGACGTACTGAAGTGCTACACAGAGGACACTGCAGGCTCATGAACAAGGACAGCCTGTGGATCTGTGTTTAACAATGCATTTTCTCGGGGAAGCAGTTCTTGTACCCACCTTTCGCAGAGGCTTCAGTTTTGTCTCCATGATAAATTCATACTTGCACAGTTCACAGCATCGTGTGTCTGAGCTCTTGATCCACTGCTGCAGGCAGGCTTGGTGCACAAAATGAAGACTTCCTGTGCAGTGACAGGGGGTAATCAAAGGGCTCTCATCGTCTCCTTCACAATGACATATCCTGAATCAGAAACAAAGCTGCTCATTAGCACAAGAGGAAGCAGAAAGGAAGCTGAAGAGGCACGTAATACCTGTGATCGCACGTGGTTGTCTGTTGAGGATCCTGAGACACCCACATCAAAGGAATGTTTTCCATAAAGGAGCCAAAACTAAAGAACTCCACTGCTGCACAAGCACATACACAGGCACAAAATAATTGAGCACAGACACCACTAACTAGACAGCTGCTCTCTAACCAGTAAGGCAGACACACAGATCCTGACAAAAATGCAGTATGCAAAAGAAAAAAAACAAGGTAAGAAATGACATTTCATCTAGAACATCAGCACTTAACTGCAAATGGCATTTAAACAGATCAGACAGCACTTTCAAAGACAAAATATGCAGAGAGCTACTCATGGATTATGATGTGGAACAGAAGATAAAACTCCCAAACCAATGGTGAAACAGCACACCCCAGCATCATGGCATTAATTTAGACAGCCTGGATTTTGCACAAGAAAAGTGATTAGTTCTAGTGCCACTTGCCAAGAGACAAACTCACACTGCAAAGCTACAGCACTGAATCTCCCCCAGAGCACACCTACTCCACATGGACTAGTGGTTTTGCTATCCAATTCTTACTTTGTAAGAGTTGCTAAGGAAGCATCAGCTGCAAAATTATTCTCCCTCAGAGCCTAACTGTGCAGACAGCAAGGACACCTGATATAGTGCTACTATCAAGTGCTGGCATTCGATTCCCAGTCTCCCTTTATACACAACCCTTGGGCTGCATCAAACATTGCTGCCACGCAGAAGAGGTCATGGATTGCAACGGCGGGTAGTAAGGAGCTCTGGCAATGAATATAGGTTACTAAGCATATGTCAAGTGTGTCCTGGCACGCTGCCGTCCCCGTCTATTGCTGAAGCCTCTTACTGATGTGTAGCATCTTGCCTCTTGTGACCCTGCTGATAGCTGGCAATTGGAAACAAAGGAGTGGGTGGATTACAACAGTGTCTTGTTGATAACAAGCCAGTAGAGAGCTAGATTCTGCTGGTAATTAGGGGACAAATCAAATAATATTGGCAAGTACTAACAAAGCCAGCTTCAGAAGGTGCTGACAGGGAGAAGAAACATTAGGATAGTAACATGTTTGGTGGAGGGATGGGGTGTTTTCTCCTGCAGTTGGTGACTTCTGCTCCTCAACCACAATTTAGAGCTGGGATGGGGCAGACCTGCGATAGGGTGGACCTGAAGACAAGTCACCATGGAGACAGTCCAGAGCTGACTGTTCCCACCACCTGTGCACATGACTAATCTTCTGTAATTGGAACAAGGACATCCACGCTTTTTGGAACGCGCACTATGGACATCACACAAACCCACTACTGACACCAAATACTCAGATCCTCCTTCTGACTAAGGCATCCAGAAAGCCCTTTACCAATACAAGTATGTGGTGGGATACAAGCTATGAGGAAAAGATGAAAAAAAAAATCCTAAACTATATGACCTCATCTCAGAAGAAGTTTTCAAAAGTCTCTTTTCCTCCTAACTCCTCACTCTCCGAGCAAACTCGTAGTGGCTGTCAGGATAACACAAAACACATTTACGATTAAAGCTAAGACATACTCAGCTTGGCCTTTAATATGTGTAGCTGATCCTTCTCATGATATTCCCAGTTTGGGCACTGACAAGAGAAAAATACCATCTCAGAACCCCAAACCTGAAATACATTGCGAGAGAATTTATTTGATGCCAAAGGAAATTCTTCTGTTTAGCAGCCTTGTTAAGTGCATTAGAGGGGTGCAGGACAGCAGAGAGATGGCAGCATGCCCAAGTCGCACATATTAAAGCAAGGTGACAGGGATAAAAGACAGAGACAACACACGGCAGGGGAAAGCAGAACAGTCACCACCGCATACAGGAGGGCTTGAAAGTAGGTGGTTGTCTGGTAAACCAACCTGCAGGTGTCCCCCGATGTGGACACAGGGGAGAGAGAGGGGAATTTCTCTGAGAGGGGGGAAGGGCAGTCAAGGTCACTGTCCTTCTCAACTGAACAGAGTGGTGCCCGTTGTTCTTTTGTTTTCAATTTCACTGAGGTGCTGCTGTCCTCAAAGACGTCATCATCTCCCATATCATCAGAGCAGAAGTCTGTGCTTTCCACCAGCACACTGGAAGATTTCTCAGCTTGGAAGTGACTGGAATAGCTCTCCAGTTCGTGGAACTTATGCAGGCTGCTGGTGCTGGAGGTGTGGGAGAAGGAAAAAAGGTAACGCAACAGTTTTTTGCTCCTTGAGGTGTCATGGTCCACTCTGTCCTCCAGCAAGGGGATATGTACAGCGCTGTGGTTCTCTGCTCCTCCTGATGCACTCGAGTAGTTGGAAAGGGAAGGGATATAGGAATGCTTAGAATTGCTAAAAGAAAGAGGCCTGAGATTCAGTGGTTTTCTCTCTTTAAGATGAAATTTGTTAATCCTTAAACACTGCTCTTGAGTCGGGGTCAATTTGCCTTCCGAGCACGTTCGTTCCACATAGTCAAAGCACTCACTGGTGCTCTGCGCCTTCTGGTCCACATCATTGAGGGACTTGGAGAATTTCAGAGTGCGAGTGGGCTTTATGTTCTTAGTAGACCTGAGTGCCTGGCCCCGATCCTGCCCACGGGAGTTTTTCTTTGCTGCATGTAACGTATCCTGACAGATTACTGTCACAGTGACCCCTTGTGTCAGAGGGCTCTGGCAGTGAGGATTTTTCAAGACAACAGCAGACTGCACTGGACTGTGATGACAACACTCAGAAAACACTGCACTGGAACTGCATGCAGAACAGTGGAATAAAAGCACAGAAAGTAAAAAACAATTACAAAAGAGAACACATAATTAAAAGTGAAGAAATGAGAATTAAGGCTAGTGTGGGAATGGCAAACATAGCAGGGGCAAACAGTCAGTGGGATTCGACGAAGCATTGTTAGATAGCAGTCGAGTCAAGCGAATGGGATGCTTCACGTTATCCCACATTGTTTACTTCCATACACCTGCTTTTTTAGGTTGGGACTTTTTGTTTTCTTATTTTGAGCCTCATAGAAGCTATGCAAACACCACACTTTACCTGCAGATGTCTTGGTTGGATGGTGTAACTGAAGTCCTGGAGAAGCTATGAGGGGCAGAGACGGAGGTTGGACTTCCAGCCTGCAGTGAAATTAAAACAAACAAAAAAATCAAGTCACAAGCTGGAAGAGTTTGGCACGCGCAGCAACCACCTTCAGGGTTCAACACAGCCCATGGAATCAGATGCCACTCAACGTAAGACGTTCAAGGGCTGGTTGCAAGAAAGTAGCTTGAATGCTAGAAAGGAGGGTCATGCAGCCTCATCCTTGAAAAAGCAGTAATCAGAACAGAAATGTTTTTGCCCAAGGTCAAATGCAGCCATCTCTGTAGTGGAACCTGCCAGCTGTCAAATACTTCAATGACCAATAGCTCAGGAAATGAGCAATGCTACAACGATTAGAATAATTAGATGGAGGTGTGTGCATGGACTAGGTGGAATTTAGCTGCCACTTAATAGCTAATCCTTCCACTTATCATGACGACAAGAGATCAGAGGCTTGGTTGTTTGTTTTGTTGTTGGGTTGGTTTTATTTCCACAAGAAGCAACTGCCAGTAACTGAGTTATTTAAGCACTGTTTGGGGACTTGCTTTCTGTACGTGGAGAGTTATTTTCCAGAAGCACACGAGCACCATCTGCCAAACCAGACCGTTCCCTGAAATACTCTTTATACCTTGTGAGGCCTTTCATCCTCCTCTACTCTGACAGTGTCTTCCACCTACTCGGAGAAGACATGTAGCAGCAGTTCACAAGACCAAACAAGGCACAGTGAGAAACAGAATTACTGCAGAATTTGGAATTCATCTAAACTGAAAAAAACCCATGAAGCTAAGCTCTTGGCTTATTTAACATGTATTTTGCAGGCCTCTAAAATCAGTATGGCAAGAATGATCACTGTCTCAGAGCTGAGATGTGATCAGCTGTTCTTAATAGGAGTTTTCTGTAACTTTATTCTGTGGGCCACTAACAGAAACGTCCCAATTCTTTCTAGAGGTTTTGGTGAGGAGACCTATGTTAACCACCTCACAACTGAGAATCCTTAAACCTGGTTCTCCTATGTTCCACAGCTGCTGGATAGGGTCCCTGCAGAACACTAATGCATTTCAAACTTCAAACACAGGTTTGTAGCTCTTCTGTTCTGTAAAGCCTGAAACCTGGGAAGGAACAACACAATAGTCACCACAGAAGGGTCAGCACCACACTGGGCTACACAAAACCCAGCATTACCTGCACAGACCTGGGCAAGGCAAGGGCTCAAAGTCAGTCTGAGAGAGGCTTTAAGTCATGAAAGGTGTGTTGGCACAGAAGCACACTGTGTGCCCAGCATTATACCTCAGCTTGAGACATCAGAGCTAGATCAGTCATCTGTGGTCATGGTGAAACACACACGCACAGACAATCTGCCTCAGGACTCTACAGTCCTACAGTTATATTTACTAAAGGCCCCTACAGTGCGTTTAAACTGTAGCCTGTTACACTCTCATAGGCTCCTCATCACACAGTATGCTCTCTTTTGTGAGAGAAGCGGTTATACACATGCTACTTTATAAATACAGATACAACCAGCATTTTCTGTATTACAAGACTCATCTCTGAAGGCTTTGTTTCTCTAGCCAACAGCATTACAGCAAACAGCATCTGGCCTCACACTCGAATGTCTCAGATACTCCAAGGAGAAAGAAAAAAAAGCATCATCCATTTGCAGCTGGCTCTGCAAGAGATGACAGTGAAACTCAAACACACACTCTTGATCCACGGCAAGACACTATAGCTTATTTCCCATCCTACCCATCTAGGCAGGATAAAGAATACCAAGAGAATAAATTAGGGCCAGGAAGCAAACTGAGCTGTGTTACGACTGTGACAAACCAAATTAAAGACTGAAAGATCAATTATTTGTTTTACCATGGAAACTACAGTTCATAGAATCATTAGGGATTGGAAGGGACCTCGAAAGATCATCTAGTCCAATCCCCCTGCTACAGCAGGAGCACCCACACCAAGTTCTTCACATCTTACACGTCATTTTACACTACTTGCACATGCTATTGATATAGGATGCCGATCGTATAATGATCTCCAATTGATGCTTAATCTCTCCTACAAGCAGGAATTATCTGACTTCAAACCTTATCTTTTTTAAAGAGTTTGTGTTACTTTTTTAACCAGCAAGAGTGACAAGTTAAAGACCTGACTCTATAATCTGCTAAAATAATTACGCACATAAAAATTAATAAGACTTAAAAAAATGAATTATTTTTAAATATGTATTTAGCAATCTTCTAAAACCAAAACATCGAACCACTAGAAGAGCATGCTGTGTTTTGCCATGGGAGTATATATTGTTGGAACTGAAGTCACAGATCAATTAATAAATGTCTCTGGTTTATGTTATGAGCAAATCACAGAAGATAATCTGCTTAGAACGAGTCAAATCTCTCTACTCCTTCGCTTCAGCAATTAAGCTTTCCAAAAAAAGACAACAGTATATGTGATGTGACAGCCTGATAGAAGATGACCAGATTAGTGAACCAAAATTACTCTTCCAAAACCATGTTAGCAGTCTCTTGATGCAATTGTCTGGCACCAAGAGAGTATCAAAGTCTCATCACTCGGGAATTCAAAAGGCAGGGATAAACAAGACCTTGTGGAATTTCATTTGCATGTCGGGCTTACTGTTCTGTTTCTAGATGCCCATGTTGTTCAGGGCAGCTTGCAAAACCCTCACATCCGAGGCACGTTTCCTTTTCCTTCTATTTTCCTGATTCAAAACAGGAAGTCCTTTGCTCCATCTTCGCACATGAAGCAAAGGCAACCAAATTATGAACAGAAATTAACACGCTTGGAAAGACACTACAAAGTAGAACAACAAAACACTAGTGGAAGTTATGCTCCACTCTTGGTTTAAACTAATGTAAGCTGTGTCTACCACCAAAAGACAAGGTTCAATAAGCTTGTGAAGGTTCAGCCCCAGGGGGGGACCCCAATGTCCTCTTTTCCTCCCAAGCTTTTTGCTCACTACATTATTTACACAGCTACACTGCAAAATCAGTTTAGGATAGCAAGTTGATGTAAAACTAACCCCTTTTACTGAATGTGCTTAGTGCCAGTCACTTCAGCTGCCAGAGGCACACCATTAGAGGCTCCTTGCCTCTAATAACAAGGGAAGAGCACAGCGAAATGCAAGCTGCTGCCAAGAGCCTAGGAAGTAACTTCTGCTAGTTTTAGATGCTGAGGTGCATGCAGCTGATGCTGCTCAATCCACACAGCTCGACTGGGATTACTGACTCAGATACAGATGTCATCAGATGGAGAATAAATACCAGCAGCTTTGGGCCAGAACAGGGCAAAGAGGAGGCAATGTGATGTGTGACTGTAACCGACAGGTAGGTCCAGCTATCTTAGAGCTCTGATGCTGGTCCCATGCAAAGCTCAGCTCTGAAGAGGCTAGGAGAACAAGCAATCAAAGCCTTCACCACTCCCACACCTCCTCCTCCCATCCTTAACATCCTGGCAGCAGCCCTTTCGGTTGAACTGGCTACGTATATCGGCAACAGCAGTAGTGGATTTTAAAATACTCCTTTTCACAGGAGGTATCTGCCATGCTCATGATGTGCTGTGTGGCCTAATCCTTGACAGCCTGACCATGACCCTTCTAACCCCAGAATCACTTTCTTAATCTCCTGGACACCTTCAATGACAAGCCTTGGAGCTATGGGGCTGGCAAGTTACCATGTACAGCCTGACTGATTGCCTAAAATAGCTCAGGACTAAAGGTCAATGGTTAGTTAATTGTGTATATTGACAGTCCCATCTACTGCAATTCAGTGAGGTCACAGTGTGGCCTTCTGGTGGTTAGATAATCACAGCAGCTCTGAAGGCAGCAGTCTCTGGAAGCCTAGAGCTCTCTGGAGGGTTGCCATCAGGAAGATACATGTTTCTTTTTATAGCTTTCTATATATCTATATCTGTCTCTCTATATTTATATACACACATATGTGTTGCCGTAGCTGGTTGTTCTCATTCTGTCCCTGCTCCACGAACAGTGTGATCTGTTGGTGAAAGAATTCAGCCTTTTCTCGTTACCTACTTGTGATTACATGCTGCAGTCCAAAAATAAAAAACCCCACTACCTCGGAAAACACACCCAGCTTTGGAGTGAGCCAGAGTGAACATGTCAATGGCTTGGGTATACTGAGAAGAGAACACAGGACATCAGGGACTGGCAGGGACCCCAAAAGATCATCTAGTCCAATCCCCCTGCCGGAGCACGATCACCTAGACCAAGTTGCACAGGAACATATCTAGGTGGATGTCAAACATCTCCAGAGAAGGATAACATGCACACCTGAGATGACACTTCTGAGTACAGTTGCTGTCATCTCACTCTGGGCTGCACTTCAGTACTAGCAATTATTATACCTCATTTTAAAGAACAGAGCCTGTCACATTCTCAAAACCTTAGTAAATTATTCACTGAAGGTAAAAAGTTAAGAAAAAACTCAACTCCAGAATTCCTCTGCTGACTGAAAGGATGAGGGAAGCAAAGAAAGGTTTCCCCCCCCACCTGCAAACTTCATAGTTTTTAGGTGCCGCATGAACAGGACCAATACTGTGGTCCTATTTGTGCTAGAAAACCTTGCTAGAACTCTTAGCTAAGGCCCTGGAATGAACATTCAAAGCATCAGACAACATTTACTGTGCACAGAGCATACCTTTTCTTTGGGCTGACAAAGAGCTACAGAAAATAAGAACATTTTTTAGTTTTTCACTCAGGAGGACCTGCAGCACAAGGAGCTTTGGAAAAATACAAGTGTAGCAATAGAGCAGGGAGTCGAACACTCCACAAACTGCACTTCAACCTGGCAGTTTGATTAAGGATTTGCCTTTATTTTACATGAATTATTTAATGAAATGAAACAATGTAATGAATTATTTAATAAAATCATTTCAAAACTATGTGCTGCTGCTGCTGCATTAAAAATATACAAGACAGCAAAACAAATCCTAATAGGTGGCTACATCAAAAAGGTATCTCAAACACAACTGGGCCATTGCAGCACTTTCTGTCTGCCTCTGTTTCCTCTAAGAACAGAACAGCAGCACAGAGATGGTCTTCTTGACTGAGCCAACTCCAACTACCACCAGTCCTTCTGGGACTTAAAAAGACTCAAGTGAACCCCGGCAGGTGTTGGCAAGGCGGGGGTATCTCCCACCACCGCCCCAGAGTTGTGCTGTCACAAGCACAACCAGTGATGAAGACCAACTACCTTTAATCCCTCCCCAAGATATCCCTCTGCACTACGATGCTTTTTCAGTACTGATATCACAGTGCTGCCACTTGCAATGAGCCACTGGAACTGTGTGATTCAGATTTGTCTCTCTAGATCAACACATCTCAGCGATGAATGTGGCTAAAACACCTGGGAAAGACAGAATTGGAGGAACAGTAATAATGCCTTGTTAGAAGAACTTACTGGCAAAGAGCTGTTTTCTCTGTCTCACACCGATTCTATTAAATATGTTTAATGGCAAAGCTGCTGCTAATCATGAATATGGCAGGCACCTATCTTGCATCTTACATCTCCAGAGGCAGCAAACCCCCCAGGCTTGGCTTGTCCATTGATTTGCACCAGAGAAACCAAGATTGACCAAGATTGTTTTTTGACAGGTGATCTAGGAAAGAAAACAGTAATGGAGGCCTGGTGAGAAAAGGCACCAAGTACCACTGTAAGGCACTCCACAAGTAAACCAACTACTCTTCAGATAGGGAAAGGGTATCTGTGAAGAATCACAGAGCATTACGGCTTGGAAGGAACCTCGAAAGATCATCTAGTCCAATCCGCCTGCCACAACAGGATCACCTATACCAAGTTGCACAGGAATATGTCCAGGTGGGTTTTAAATGCCTCCAGAGAAGGAGATTCCACAATCCCCCTGGCTCTGTCACCCTCACTGGGAAGAAGGGCTCTGTCATTCTCACCGGGAAAAAGTTCCTTCTTATATTTATGTTGAACCTCCTATGTTTCAGCTTATACCCATTGCCCCTTGTCCTATCATTAGACAACACTGAGAAGAGCTTGGCTCCATCCTCTTGACACCCACCCTTCACATATTTATGAACACTAATGATGTCACACCTCAGTCTCCTTTTTTCCAAGCTCAATAGACCCAGCTCACTCAGCCTTTCCTCATAAGGGAGGTGTTCTATTCCCTTCATCACCTTCGTGGCTCTTCACTGGACTCTCTCCAGTAGGTCTGTGACATCTTGAACTGAGGGGCCCACAACTGGACACAATACTCCAGATGTGGTCTCACCAGGGCAGAGTAGAGGGGAAGAAGAACCTTTCTCCATCTACTAACCACCCCTCTTCTGATCCACCCCAGAATGCCATTGGCCCTCTTGGCCACAAAGGCACATTGCTGGCTCGTGCTCATCCTGCTGTCCACCAGGACCCCCAGGTCCCTTTCTCCTACACTGCTCTCCAACAGGTCAGTCCCCAACCTATACTGGTACCTGGGGCTGTTCTTGCCCAGATGCAAGACTCTACGCTTGCCCTTGTTAGAGTTCATTAAATTTCTCCCTGCCCAACTCTCTAGCCTGTCCAAGTCTTGCTGAATGGCAGCACAGCCTGCTGGAGTGTCGGCCACTCCTCCTAGCTTTGTGTCATCAGCATATTTGCTGACAGTGCACTCTCAATCCCTCATTCAAGGGGTAGATTAAGGAATAGATTGTCAAGTCATTAATGAATAAATTGAACAGAACTGGTCCCAGTACCAACCCTTGGGGGACTCCACAAGATACAGGCCTCCAGCTAGACTCTGTCCCATCGACCACTACTCTCTGACTTCTACCCTGTAGCCAGTTCACCATCCACCTCACCAGCCGATCACTCAAACGACACTGCCTCAGTTTGGCTGCGAGGATGCTATGGGAGACTGTGTCAAATGCTTTACTGAAGTCAAGGCAGACCACATCCACTGCTTTGCCATCATCTATCCACCTGGTTATGCCCTCATAAAAGGCTGTCAGGTTGGTCAAGCAGGACTTTCCTTTGTGAAGCCATGCTGACTGTCCCTAATGACCCTCCTGTCCTTGCTGTGCCTAGAGACAGTGTCCATCACCTTTCCTGGAATGGAGGTGAGGCTGACTGGTCTATAGCTACCTGAGTCCTCCTTCTTGTCCTTTTTGAAGATTGGAGTGACATTTGCTGTCCTCAAGTCCCCAGGCACCTCTCCTGATCCCCATGACTTAGCAAAGATGATGGAGAGTGGCCTAGCAATGACACCTGCTGTCTCCCTTAGCACTCGCAGGCGCATCCCATCAGGTCCCATGGATTTATGCACATCCAGTTTGCTCAACTGATTCTTAACCCAGCCCTCATCAACCAGGGCAAACTCTTTGACCCAGGGAATATGCCATCGCTGCCTCACTCACCTCCCATCCTTTTGATGGGCAGTTCTGCCTGCTGTGCAGAGTCCTGAGCTTGGGCTGAAGGCAGCCAGGAGGTCTCAATTAAACCCAGAAGACAAATACATCATTTCTCTCAAGCCACTACAGAACAAATACAATTGCTTGGCAATATGTATCCACCAGGATGCCAATATCCGTGTTTTCAGCCTTCCAGCAAGCTCTGTGTTCCATGTACACATGGACTGATGGCTCTCACTAAAGTGCACTGCAGCTGTTAAGTCTCCAAAGCTCATCTGTGGAACAGATGGGTTATTTTACTGCATGCACGCCAAAGAAGGTCTCCGGCTGAACTAGCACAGTCAGGCAGCAGTGAGCCCAGACAGCCACGCTGTGTGTGCTAAGCTGACACTTGAGACTGAGATGGCCTGAACAGGCCACCTACAGAGAGAGATTGTGAAGGACAGACAGCCCTGGTGACCGGCTGATTTTGAAAGCATTTCCTAAACACCAAAATGACAGGATCGTAACATCAGTGACTTCTAGTCTTCTCCATTAAATTCTCCCTCTCAGACTTGTGCCACTTTGACTTCCAGCACACATCCAAATCAAGTGGCTTCAGCTAGGATAAGGCACATTACTAGAATAGAAAGTAGTTAAAAACTCAGGGAAAAATAAAAAAGAAGGTAAAGGAAAGAGGCATCTGAAATTTTTGGGATCATCAACTCCACCATATAATTTTGGCAAAAATTTCATACTTTATATAATGTTCATTGCTATACTTAAAATTATGTCTAGAAGCTAAAACTGAAGATGAAGTCATAGAATCATAGAATAGAATCATCAGGGATTTGGAAGGGACCTCAAAAGATCATCTAATCCAATCCCTCTGCTAGAGCAGGCTCACCTCACTGGAGANGTCCTCCAGGTGGGGTCTCACCAGAGGGGAGCAGAGCGGTAGAATCACCTCCTTCGACCTGCTGGCCACACTCCTCCTGATGCAGCCCAGGATCCAGTTTGCCTTCCAGGCCACAAGTGCACACTGCTGAACACTTGAACACTTTCAGGTCCTTCAGGTGATCACGAACCAGATCTTCACTTATGATGGGCAGTTCTTCCTTGCAGTCCCTGCCATTATTTTCAATGTCTCCAGAAGTGTGGTTGGAGGCCTTTTCAGTGAAGACCGAGGTAAAGAAGTCATAGAGAACCTCAGCCTTTTCCATGTCACATGTGGCAGGGGGGATTGGACTGGATGATCTTTCAAGGTCCCTTTCAATCCCTGATGATCCTATGATTCTGTGATTCTATGATTTTCACACTAAACATTTTTTCCTGTCTTTTCCTTTCCCCAACAGCTTGGTAGAAGGTCTTTTTTAATTGCTACAGTAATTTCACAGTAATTTCTTCTTCCCTACCCCCAGGCTCATGTACCTGAACAGACACCTCAGAACAGCAGTTCTTTTCTGTAAGCTTAGTTAATCTGATGGACTAAAAGACAGTTAAGCTCTGCAACTGAAAAAGCTGGACTGCTTTTTTAAGGATGAATGCTCACTGCATCCATCAAAGCTTCAGGCAGCACCGGACGTTTGTATTCACATGCTTCTCTAAATCTGTTCCAAGCTGATGAATAGCCTAAATGGATTTTAAATTTCATAGCAGGCTTAGGCTACCACTTTGTGTCTGCACTGGCTGCTGTTCAGCCCAAGAATAATTTAATGCTTTACAGTGTGCCTCTACTATGCATCAGCCTTCAGAAAAGACAAAGCATTTACACTTGTTAATGTGCACTTGTTAGAGCACTTTTGACTGCTTTGCTGTGAGTCCAGTACTAGTACTTTCAAAGTACTAGCAGAAGTACTTCTTAGAAGGCCATGAAAGTACAACTACAAAGTGAGTCCCTACTATTCTAGAATCAGCCCTCCAGAGCAATCAATGATAGAAACAGCATGATAGAAACAGATGACTTGAAGGTATTTCCACAAGTCACATAATCAGTTTCAGGATATATCAGGCACTTTAAAGCTAAACAATATCACTAATTTGAGCATAACTGTTTGCAGACCAGTTCTGTTAGTTTAATGTGTTTGTAAGCACAATTCCTTTATTTAGGAGCAGAGAGCATCAATTACCACCACAGTGAACCTCCTTCTCGAGCTGCTCTCAGTGACTAGCCTTATTTTAGAGTAAATTTAATCTATATTTAGAGGACAAAGCTTCTGTAAAGCTTAATTACTTCTCTGTGTGACTTGTATGTTCTAGGCACTTACCAGTGAACAATGGCTTCCTGGCAAAAATGCTGGCCTAGGGTAAACAGTTGAGATGAGGATCTGGGCTGTATTACTCCCGTGCTAGTTGAGTGTGTTTCAATCAGCATCATCATGGTTGAACATAGCAAGTTTGGAATCAGGCCATGTCCAAGACTAAACCAGTTCAACCTGCCTTCAATGCTTTTTTAGTTTTTTAAAATTTCCAAACTAACACAGAAAAGATTCCAAAAGATAAAATGTTTCATGTAGAGCAGATTTAAAAGAAGAGTTTGAAATATACACACCAAAAAAAAACCCCCAAAGAAGGGCCTGGAGGAAAGCCATATCCCCCAGCATGCAGCAGACTGCACCACATGAAGAGCCTCCTCCTATTCCTTATTTTTTTCTGCTGCTTCTGGTCTCCATCCCTAGCCAAGTATTGAGGTGATTACTTTTTCTTGGCCTGGCCACATGTACCACATTTCTTCAGCTTCTCTTTGCCCCTTCCTCCCAAAGGACAGCTCCACCTGGTCTTAGCAATTGGGATCTAGTTCAGCAAGGACCTGCTACCTCTGCCAGCTGATCTCATTTTCAGTGGCACCATCTGCCTCCCTTCCCTGATCACTTCTAGCCCTGGGGCATTGCTTTCTTTGGTCACACTGAGTAACAACGCATCCTCTCTTGGCTAGAGGCCGAGTCCTGACTCAAACCTTTCCACTCGTACAGCACTGTGCAACTGAGAGCAGGGGAAAGCTACACAGCAATAAGCACAGCAGGTTCCTAATGACATATCAGCACCAGAAAGGTCTCCGAGTCAAGGGTCAGTGCCAAGCACTTGTGGTAGATTTGCTACACCATAAACTAGATTTGGGTGGGAAAATAATAGCTGAAACAGTCATGTGTAGGAAGCGTGACGGTTATTTCTGTACACGCACACATCAGCGTAACTGCAAAAGCAGCACACAATTCATTAAACTCAGGTTTTTGTTAAATAGCTCCTCTTAAAATGGTGTAGTACCAGCAAGTTCTGTGGGCTTTGGAAAGAGCAGTAACAGGCAGCCAAGCATTCTCACAGTCTTTCATTTTCATGTATTCAATCTACCTTTTATTCATCAGGTTGTCACACAACTCTAAATAAACCAACAACAAAAAAAAGGCACTTTCCTATTAAACCTCAGAACTACTGGACGCCTTCCATGTACTTAAACTTCCATGCAGCTTCTACTACTAGAATCTTCTCCATTTTGTCCTACAAATTGCCTGCAACAGCCAACCCACTGTAGAATGCAAATATATAGTTGCAGCTTAACACTGAACTGTGTGCATGTGCGAGGCACCATTTAGCTGTAGGAGGCAAATCGGGACTGGTTACACTGATGGAACTTCCACCTCTTGCCCACTATCTCCAGAGTAGAATAGATACCTGGAACAGATCAGAGAGGCAACAGAGGAGCAGTAAAAACATCAGCACCTCTGTGAAAGCTCATGTCTGCAACCAGAAAGTCTCACACACGGAACCGGCAAAGCTGATGTCTGCTCCGCTTGAGGACTTCAGGTCTCGGTACACACAGCAATCACGCTGAACGTTTCGGTGTTTCAAGAGAAATACAAATATCGATGTCTCACTTGCCAGCACTCCTGGGGGGGGTTTGCCAGAGCACAAGGTACTTCCCACAGCACTGCCACACTACCAGATCGAAATTAAGAGTGAACTGTGCAGCTTCACAGGGGTACCAGACTGCTGGGGCCAAAAGGCTTGTTGTGCTGAATTTACAACACTCTGGGAAAAGTGTAATGACACTTTAATGCCTGGAAACAGAATTAAGGATCTCTAAGGAGGGGAAAGATATGGTAAGAAGGAACAGGCAGAGTCCCATTTTAGAAAAGCACACATGAGAAGTTATAATCGTACAGTACTTACTCCAGAACCCTTTCAGGGAAGGCACATTTTCTGATTACTGTCACCTTCAGCTTGGTCAATACCATGCCACTGGCCAGCTGTCCCATCCATTATTTAAGAAGCACAGCCAATTTTGCATTTCTGCTCTAAACTGAAACCTGTCTCTGCCCATATGAACAACAAATTAAGTACAGTCACTACTTCTTCTGCTGTAAATTGGCATGAATAGCTTCCCATACCCTTGAAAGACACAGAATAGAAAAAAAGGAGTTGAACTTGACACAGCCATGATCCAAACTCTCATGGAAAGTCACTATTACCAGCACAATCAACTGTGGCAATGATGGATTTGGGCTTACACGTCCTATGAAAAATACTCGTCAACCACCACAGCTTTGCTTGCATGAAAGCTTTAAGCAATTGTACTTGTGTAAACAAGAAGGTGTCAGGTTCCAAATAGTTTAAAATCTTACTTATAATGTAGGAGTACAGTACATATTGTAATAGGTTATCTTGGACAGAAGACAATTTTTTCCTAATGGCACAAAGCATCCATTGTGCTTTAGATGTGGCCATCAGCTATACTGAAGCGCGACTAGAACGGGTAGAGCACCATGATTCCCTTACAAGATCAGGTCCTGTGGTAGTAAACATTTTAAAATGCAGTCATGCCCTGATAACAGTGTATTTCCTATAATGATGATAATAATAATAATAATTCAGTGTTGAAGTCACAATAAAATAATGTTTAACCTTTGTATCAAATATACACTACAGGACATGTGGCTATATATATCTTACAGAGAATATTAGATTAGATAGTTTATGGTATAAAAGAACATACTTGAGTGATGTTTTTGGAGTGGTTTTTCCCCCCAAGATAAGATCTCAGGCATCTGTCATCTATTGTGTTCCTACCAAGCTAAGGAGGCTGACAGTGTGAAAGAGAAAACCTCCTGTAGTTTCCATTTCATTTGACCTGTAGAGATAGTCTGCAAAAAACCGAAGAGTTCTAATGTTTCAGGAGACTATCCATGGCAGACAAGCATAAAAACCATTTGCCATGGGTCACACTGTCACACATATAATCTTAATTTTAAAATGAAATATATTCCACTATCCTCAGGTTTATCTAAGACTCACTTATTTTGAGGAACATACCTTTGAGATGTTACTAGAGCGGCTCACAGAATGTCCCAAAGTTTTCTCATTCTGAAAGAAAAAGAACAGAATGACTGCAGCAAGAAACCACTGTTAGAAGGATATTTTAAAGCTGGTATTAGAAACCAGATTCCATGGGGAAAGTATTACAGCTGTGGCTTTCAAGGAATTTGCTTCTACTGATATCAGCCTGATTTATGATAATCACTGTTTGCTTAACAAGATATTATTATCTTGCAGAGAATCACACGGACAGGTACAAACTGAGAAACACTAGATTTCTTCTCTGCATGCATACTGCAAAGCCCTTTTCTCAGATGACATCCATTGTGGAAAAAATATTTCTCAGCTCTGCTTCACCTGCATTTAAAGGCAAACGCCCACAGAATCACAGAATCGTTTTGGTTGGAAGAGACCACCGAGTCCAACTGTTAAACCAGAACTGCCAAGCCACCACTAAACCATGCCCCCCAGCATCACATCAAAATATCTTTTAAAAACCTCTAGGTCACCACTTCCCTGGGCAGTCTGTTCTAGTGCTTCACAACCCTTTCTATAAAGAATGTCTTTCCTAATACCCAGCCTATATCTCCCCTACCACAACTTGAAGCGACTTTCTCTTGTCCTATCACTTATTCCTAGGGAAAATCTGGCCCAGATCACTAGAACTGAAAACATTTGCTTAAAGGAAATCAGATGATCTCTGGAAAGAACTGAGAATAACCAGCAGAACTACTGAAGAACTTCCTATTTATCACAAAACTCAGAATTACACTGGAAATATCATATAAGATGGAAATGTAGAAGCTGCAATTCTCAACACTGAAATCAGTGCTTACTTTATCGCCAAGTCATTTTTCAGTAGACCCTGACTGGTAAGGACCACAATCCTAACACCTACCAAAATACACTGGAGGTTACACCAAGATATATCATCCTTTAAGGCTCCCTGGTTTCTGAACATTAGTCTACCCTAAGTGCTCCGCTGGGAAGAGCCTAGAAATTGCACTGCAAAAGCTTTTCTGAATATACTCCAACAAGAAATATTTTTTTCTAATGTAAAAACAGGGCCAGTCACAGCCTTTTACAGATGAGTATCTATTATCTTGTAAATATGTGAAGCTGGTATGCAAATTGGTTTGAGATTCAAATGCTTTGGGAAAAAAAGAGGAAAATTGCTGCGTTCCACTACAGGCTCCACGCTGGCTAAGAGTTTCTAGAAGAGCATCTTTTCATCTGGGATTTTATAAATCAAACTCTCTCACCTCTATTCCTGAAGAGAATTTAACCTAAAAGAGACTCTTTGGTAACACCATCTTCCAGCTCTGATTAACACTGACTAATCAGTCAGAGCTTGAGATCAGAAATACTGCATTGAAAAAAAAAACCCAAACAATAAACCCCAAACAGCCAACTGTTACTACTGGTGGATCAGCTTGGATAAGCACTCTGGTTTCAGACCATCTGCATAGAGTTTGTTACAACTCAAGCAACCCTCAATGACTGAAGCTCACATCAGGTTAGCCTGGCTGGCTGGGCACCCTCGCGTTACACGCGCTTGGAGATCCCTGCGCTCCCTACAGCCTATCCTCAGAGTAACTTCAAAGCTTTGGTACGTGCTTACAAAGCAGGCTATCCCCTCCTTACAACACTGGTTGCCTCACAACACAGTACTGGGCACTCCCTCTCCTGAAGACATGAGGAAGCAAACGCAGTGTTCCAAACCCCTCTGTATATAGGAGTGTGAGTACCAAGAAGAGAGCAAAATAGGTTTCAGAACAGAGGAGAAGCAATCAGAGAACTCCCTGCCAGTTTTGAGTGATGGCCAAACTAAAAATCAGTGAGGAGCAGTTTATGCTCTGGAACAGCTGTGGCCTAAATTACCATTGACTCCTGTTGCAGTTTGAAAATTACTAGAATTTTCAGATGTATAGATTTGTGCTTTCATGAAGAAAAAATTATGTTGCTTTAAGAGGACCCCCCGCCTGCCAGTGACCTGTCCTGGGGGGAAGTGACACTGTCCCAAGACCTGACCTTAAGAGGTGTTGCTAGGTCAGAAGATAAAAGGGCTGGTTGCCCTGAGGCCTGTCTCTTTTTGCTGAGGGCTTCAGCCATGCACAGGGCTGTGGCCATGAGGTCAGTCTCCATCTTGGGTCCCACATGTGGCCGGGGCCATGTGGCCACCACCATCTTAGACAGCACTCATCAGCAGGAAGAGAGACTGTTTGTCATTTCTGCCGCTGATTAAAACTGGGGATGCTCAAGTATTGGGGAGAATTCCCTCAGGCTTAGCTGAAGACAGCAGGAGAACTTGAGAATCCTAAAACCTAGGGCATGAAAGACAGAGTCTGGGTTCTCTGTTTGAAAGCACATCTCCTGCATCGAGGGACGCAGTTCAGGCGCTGAGGAATCAGGCCGGCCCGAGAGCGTTGAGCTGGAGAGGCTATGCTGAAGAATGGAAGAATTCACCAGTCTGCGAAACTGCCTGGGTGCCGCTGTACCACAGGCAGGGGTGATGCATGAATAATAGAGAGGGTGGTGGTACTCGTCTCTACTGGACTGACATGCTTTTTTCCCCCAGATCTCTGATGTGAAAAAAAATACCCAAGGACCGATACGACAGTGATCTCCCATTGTGTTTTTCTCAGAATATGTGATGGGATTTGTGACACAGTGACTAGTTTGTGTGCACTGACTTGCTTAACCTTTTCTTCTTTTCTGTATCCAGTTATAGAGCTAATAAGTCCTTTTCCATTTTCCCTGAGCTATCCATTGTCTGGCAAATTTATCCGAGATCTCATCAAGACCTAACTGCTTTTTTTCCTTTAACTGTGGTCTTGAACCCACCACAACTCCAAAGCCACATTTGCATACTGCAAGGCTGAGTTTGATTTTCGAGATGACTACAAACTGTTGTTACACAGATAAAAGTATTCCTGGAGAGGAACAAACACATAAAGACCCCCAAAAATACAGACATGATGTTCCTGTGAAGAGTAACAATGGGCATACTGCCAGAATCAGTATGACACCAATCATAAGAGAAAAACCTAGATGATTTCAAAGGCAGTGTAACTATAGCAACAGGAAAAAATAGTTCATTGAAGCTATAGAAGATGGAAGAGAAAAGGGGGCAGGCATAGTTCTCAAGCTATGACGAAAAGAGCGCAATGCAAGCTGGCAGGCACAAAGACTTGTCATCAAATATACGTGAGGTGTTTGGCTTAGCAGGTTATGCTTGCCCTTCTAGGGCCATGTGTGAGGAAAACAAAACAAGGCGATGTGGTACAAAGGAAAATTACAGTGAAGTGCAGAGTGCCTGAAGCAACACATACAGCTCCACACAGGTGAGTCTCAAATCCAGCCTGAGGTGTCAAACACTTCTGGGTAAAATTCCCAAAGACAAAATTAAACAGAGCAGATGTTTATTCACTTTAACTCAACTCTCCTCAAACACTGCTGCTTAGTTGAAGAAGACGCCTGCCAGGGAGCATGACCCAACTTACATAGGCACCTGTGTTGAAAAGGATGTGCTATAATAGTCATTAAACAAGAGCTATATTTGCACAACACAGCAAATGATGCAGAGCAAGCATGCTCTTTTCCATGCCACAGAAACCAGGCTTTCTGCCTCTGCTCCCTTTTGGCATCCTTTTGATGGATGCTAGGAGCTTGTAAGAGACAGATGCTCGTATTATCTTTATTGATCTACTGGCTGGAAACCTACCTATCAGAGGATTCTGCCTGCAGATGACTGTAAAAAGTTGCTTTTGTTACTGAAGGAGTGATTATTTTAAAACAAAATAGCATTTTTGAAAAAGTAATCCCCTAAGGGTTATGGAGTGTGTTCTCACACATGTAAGTATTGATGATACTTCTGTAGGGCTCCGTGCTACCTAACTGCGTTTCCATATCTCAGTTTCATTTACCACACAAAGTTGGTACATCCCAAAAGTCACTAAAAAAATTCACTACAGCCATAGCCTAGACCAGTCAAAACCAGTAGTCAACAGAGCTATTTACACGGACAAGGAGGAGAAACACCAAGGAGTGACAACTGACCTGACAGCCACCACCAGATCCAGCACAGACTTTTAAATAATACACACAGTTTCCAGTCTGGTTAGTTTGTCAACTATCAAGAAGACCCATGACCCAGATAAAATTGCTTCAGCCCTGGGACACAAATTGACCCTGTCATAGCCTGTTTTCTAGCCAGGGACACTGCTTGAAACAGCTGCCTCGAATCTCACAGTTTACACACACACACACACTTTGGGCTGAAAATAGACAAACAACTGAGTTTTGCAGTGCAACAGCAATTTTCAGTTCACTACGACCACTCAAGTAGCAACCTTGCTGAAGGTATGTGTATTTTATCACCAGCTTCTGTAACAGAACAAAATTAATTTACTCTTCAATCATTACACAGCATCACAGTTCATACATTTTAGCTGTGCTGTTTAATACCCTTCTTGCAAATAAAATAATAAACGTCAATCCTTCAGGAAAAAGCACTGTGGAAGCCATTAAATAAAACCAGTGCTTGCTGGTTTTTTTCATGCTGTGATAGAGTCGGGATGTTGTGTGTTTTGCAGTCATTAAGATAGAAAAGAGCTGTAAAGCCACAGGAGCAGCTTCTGGAATAGGTAGATTTTAATGGCATGGACAATTAATAGGTGAGAAACAAAAAACCCCATTAAATAGATAAAAATTAGTTTTAGAGGTAACAAATAAAAGCTCACTTTTCACACTATCACTACGTTCATTCTGGGATGTTTTATCAATTACAAATTAACAATAACATAGGAGTGGCAAAGCTAAGCTTCTATTTTGTTACTAGCACCCTCCAACTAATAAAGGTCTGCCGACACCCTTTCATAATACATTTCCACTGCACAGTAAGATGTATTCTAGCCTGGTAATTACAGCTCCAAAATGAGCTCTCCCTCCCTCTTGCAAAAGCATTAGTCCTCACACTTGAATGCAAGGTCAAAATGAATGCAGCATCTGCCACCATGGACCATTCAATTATCACCTGTTAAAGCAACTGTCATTCTACTTTAGCATATAGCTCTTTCTCTATGGGATGATGGAATCTTGCCTTTCAAAATTACCCTACGCAAGCAGTTGCTTCAGCTCACATCTGCTTTCTGCAGGGCTCTTCATCTTGTTGGTTCATTTTCCCTTCTGCCACAATTCCTTGGTTACTTTTGCACAGAATGCCTCTCCCTTCTCAGTTCAGAGACCCAGAAGCAAAGACCTCTCTTCAGTCCTCCCTTTTACCTCAATCTTCCACATTTGCACGCGTAAGTTACGTCACCCTTGCTTCCTTAACACATATCCATTCTCCACTCAGCACAACGGCTATGTGACTTATGCAGCCAAACTCAGAGACCTGCGACCCCCCCAAAACTCCAGTTCTACAAGTGTGAAGCTGCACACACCCAGGTATTGTTTCAGGTTTCATACTGTGTTAGGTTTCCTAACACCCTCTTCCCAGAATGTCTGCCAATCTTGCATGACAACTACATATCTGAACAGCAGAAGTTACAAAGAACATACTCTTGTAGTTTGAGGAGAGGGGATGGTGTTGACAATATTGGCATGTGCACTTAACTACCTGAAGCAGATTGAATGGGAGGAAAAAAATGGGAGAAGGCCAAAACCAATGGACTGTTAAATTACCAAAACTCCATCAGTGCTAGAATCACTGACAGAATCCAACATTTACTTCAGTAGGAAACAGTACTGTGCATCATATAATCTGATTATAGCCTTTCGTTATCAGTTTCCAGGTCACCATGGAAGAGCAACAAACGTACTAACAGCTAATAAAGTGCTAGTGCTTGGCAAACTTCTTAAACCTTGCCTAAACCTCACAACCATGAGCCAGAAATGTGTCCTTGTGGCAAAGAGGGCCAGCACGGCATAGAATCATAAGGGATTGGAAGGGACCTCAAAAGATCATCCAGTCCAATCCCCCTGACACAGCAGGATCACCCAGACCAAGTCACACAGGAACACATCCAGGCGGATCTTAAAACTTGTCCAGTGAAGGAGACTCCACAACCTCCCTGGGCAGCCTGTTCCAGTGCTCTGTCACCCTCACCGGGAAAAAGTTCCTTCTCAGGTTGATGTGGAACCTTCTATGTTCCAGCTTACAACCATTGCCCCTCGTCCTATCACTAGATGGCATTGAGACGAGCCAGGCTCCATCCTCCTGACACCTACCCTTCAAATATTTATAGACATGAATGAGGTCACCCCTCAGTCTCCTCTTCAAGCTGAAGAGACCCAGCTCCCTCATCATCCTCATTGCCCTACGCTGGACTCCCTCCAGCAGCATCCTGGGTGGTTAGCAGAGAGGTTCTTCTCCCCCTCTACTCTGCCCTGGTGAGACCACATCTGGAGTATTATATCCAATTCTGGGCCACTCAGTTAAAGAATGACACGGAGCTGCTGAAGAGTCCAGTGTAGAGCAACGAGGATGATAAAAGGAGTGGAGCACCTCCCTTATGAGGAAAGGCTGAGTGAGCCGGGTCTCTTGAGCTTAAAGAAGAGGAGACTGAGGGGTGACCTCATTAATGTCTATAAATATGTGAGGGGTGGGTGTCATGTGGATGGAGCCAGGCTCTTCTCAATGTCATCTAACGATAGAACATGGGGCAATGGTTGTAAGCTGGAACACAGGAGGTTCCACATCAATATGAGAAGGAACTTCTTCCCAGTGAGGGTGACAGAGCACTGGAACAGGCTGCCCAGGGTGGTTGTGGAGTCTCCTTCACTGGAGATGTTTAAAACCCTCCTGGATGTGTTCCTGTGTGACTTGGTGGAGGTGATCCTGCTGTGGCAGGGGGATTGGACTAGATGGTCTTTCGAGGTCCCTTGCAGTCCCTGGTGTTTTGTGATTTCGTGCTTATTTCAATTTTTTGTCCACAAAATATGATGAATATGATGAAATATCGAAACTCAATGTTTTTTTTGTGTTGCTGCAAGAGTAGTGAAAGGAAGAATAATGGTATCTAATCAAACAACAGCAATGGCATCTATGCCTTGTATATCTGCTTTTCTGCAGTATTTATCCCTAGACACTGGAAGCCAACAGGGTGATGGAAATCACACGCTTCCTTTTTTGCCTTCCTGGACACTCGGTATAAATACTGAAAAAGGAATCCAGACAATGGATCCCATCCATGTAGTCCAGTATCTTCTGTTCTTTGATGATCCCACTTAGTTCTCTGGGACTAGCAATTCATGAATGAATGTAAAAATCCAATACAAAATTTCAGATCTTCCATCGCAGTGGAAAATCTATAACAAGTTCACTGTGAATTACTCAGCTCACTGACTTGCTCATTCATGTTCACATCACATAGTGGGAGACAAACTCGCAAAAACAACCTGAAGGCAAAAACCAAGACTGGAAATAAAACACAGGAGAATTAACTAGCTTTACTCCAGGTGCTGAACTTACAGCTGTGCCTGAAAATATCAGCAACAGAAATGAAATCATAGGATCGCACAGTTTTAACAGAAAAGAAACACCAACGAAAGGACGGCTTTAACAGCAGAGTTCAAGAAATTCAAAGAACAGGCTCCTTGGCAGCTTGGGAAAGGGAATCCAGGAGGCTATCAGATCACAAACAAGAAATGTAAATGATAGGAAACTCAAAGAACAAGGTAAGCACAGCAGAATGTTAAAGTTAAGCAGGTGTCTCTTGCCTAGGTGTGCTTCATCTCCAGTCTGCCTTAAGAAGAGCTCTTACAGCATTCATGGATACGCCTGATACTATGCAAACCTGACAGGCAAGCAGGTCCCTACACGTTCCAGGTATGGTCACCCTGCATACAAATCTTCACTGTGTATTGCTGTGTGTTCTGTCTTGCCAGTTTGGTCTTATGAGTGTGTTCTTCTCCCTTTCTACTCTGCCCTGGTGAGACCACATCTGGAGTACTGTGCCCAGTTCTGGGCTCCTCAGTTCAAGAGGGATGTGGAGCTGCTGGAGAGGGTCCAGCGAAGGGCAACGAAGATGATGAAGGAGGTGGAGCACCTCCCTTATGAGGAGAGGCTGAGGGAGTTGGGTCTCTTTAGCTTGGAGAAGAGGAGACTGAGGGGTGACCTCATTAATGTCTATAAATATTTGAAGGATGGGTGTCAGGAGGATGGAGCTGGGCTGTTCTCAATGTCATGAAGTGATAGGACGAGGGGCAATGGTTGTAAGCTGGAACACAGAAGGTTCCACATCAACCTGAGAAGGAACTTCTTCACAGTGAGGGAGCACTGGAACAGGCTGCCCAGGGTGGTTACGAAGTCTCCATCACTGGAGATGTTCAAGACCTGCCTGGATGTGTTCCTGTGTGACTTGGTCTAGGTGATCCTGCTGTGTCAGGGGGATTGGACTAGATGATCTTTTGAGGTCCCTTCCAGTCCGTAATGATTCTGTGATACAATTCTTGGTCCAGCCATGCACCACATGAAGTGAGAACACTGTCTTCAAAAAGGCTCGCTTTCTTCACAGCGATGTTCTCAACACTTGTTTTAACACCATTTTTCTGGGTTTTGCATTGCTTTGCACAGGACCGCTGGTCTGGTACATTTCACCACAATTACACTCCTTTGCACACTCACTATATTCACACACTTCATGTCTTATTTCTAACAGAGAAAAGAGACTACAAAGTTTGGCATCCAGTGTGCTTTATGGATGCTCTTATCTTGCTGTTGCCAGACAACCTGCCTAAAATGAATGCAATGCATAAATATGAATCCTCGCATCAAGGAATAAATGATATGAACCACAAAAAACGCAAACCAAAAATACACACCCTTCTGGGTGATGGAGGCAGTATGCATTAAGCTTATCTGTGCCACAGCAACAAAGCCGTCGAGAAGTTTCACGCATTTTACAGCGGAGCAACACTAATGCTGAAGAAGCCAGGCACTGTAAACAGATTATGAAGACTAACAGTCTATCTTCGGTGAAGTAATTGCATTTAATGCCACTGCTGGAATTCTCACGGTACACTACACATGTCAATATGCCAAAACAATTGATTATTTTAAACATTCACAGATTAAAAAACCCCTTTGGGCAACTGGCAATTTGGAGTATCTCAAGCTGCCAACAGACACAGGAAGCCTGCACCCTTGATGAGCTCTCCAAAGAGACCTCTTCTGGGTGTCTGCATGACTTCCCAGGTTCAGCTGCTTGCTGCAGGACCAGGCTGTATCCTGGCCCGTGGTCCTTGGGCAAGGTAGCAGCGTAGCTGTGCCTTTTGCAGGTAACTGCACCTTATTTGTGACAAATGCCTAGATTAGTGCCTCAGCTCAGCTAAAAAGGTCCACAAATGTAGCTAAATGACGAACTAGCCATGCAGATTGCAGGGAAATTACTGGGTAGAGTCAGATCCTTGTAAAAATCCAATCTGTGATGTTCTGGAGAGCTTTAAGCAGATTCTCTCTTACCACAATTGTTTGTAAGGACAGAGAACACATGAAGACTAATATTTAAGAAAAACAACATATTCAACCAGCCTTACAGAAAGCAAACAAAACTGCTTAAGGAAAATACTGCTTGGAAGACAAGATGATGTACAGCTGAAAGAACCCATACACTTCTTTTTATGGATCTTTTAAAGCTTTAACCTGCTAATTAAAAATTATATTAGATGGCCAGAGGTTCTGTCTAACTTATCCAGGAAATTCAAGTGTCAACTGACTATATACCCCAAATCATTTAAAGAACATGGAACATGCATGTGTGAATGCACACACATACATACACACATCAGGTTTTTTAATAAAAATCCTACAAAAACTATACACACAACCATCTACCCTCTCTTTTCCTAAAACACAACCCTTGATGCCAAAAACTAAAGCAAAACCTCTCTAAGTGTAGTTGGCTACTCTAACCTGTAACACAAAACCATTTTTATCG
The DNA here is from genome assembly GCA_013400115.1 of Rhinopomastus cyanomelas. NCBI lineage: Eukaryota > Metazoa > Chordata > Aves > Bucerotiformes > Rhinopomastidae > Rhinopomastus > Rhinopomastus cyanomelas. Next base: position 119,608 of record VXBP01001113.1, on the reverse strand, counting down.
TGTCGTAAGGGACACAGTTGCTCCCACACAAGGCCTCACCTGATGCTTTAGGATGCAGCCAACTAGTGTGTGTCCAGAGAAGTCTACATGGGACCGGGTAGCAGACCACTACTGGGGACAACATTATTCATGAGAACAGACTGTTACTATCAGCATTCTGCACACTGTTTGGTGCCGTGAACATTAAACTGTTAGACCATATGGTAAAAACCTGATAAGGCAGCTACATTCCCAGCCTGCTACACCACTGCTAACCACAGAACCATTTGGATTGGAAGAGACCTTTAAGATCATCAAGTCCAATCACTGAACCAGCACTGCCAGGTCACCACTATGGTCAAGTGCCACATCTATATGTCTTTAATGTACCTCTAGGGATAATGACTCAACCACTTCCCTGGGCAGGCTATTTCAGTGGCTGGTAACCCTTTTGGTGAATAAATTCTTCCTAATATCCGATGTGAATCACAGACTCATAGAATCATTAGGGATTGAAAGGGACCCCAAAAGTCCAATCCCCCTGACACAGCAGGATCACCTACATCAAGTCATACAGGAACATATCCAGGCAGGTCTTGAACATCTCCAGTGAAAGAGACTCCACAACCTCCCTGGGCAGCCTGTTCCAGTGCTCCGACACCCTCATTGGGAAGAAGTTCCCTCTCACATTTATGTGGAACTTCCTATGTTCCAGCTTACAACCATTGCCCCTAATCCTATCACTAGATGACACTGAGAAGGCCTGGCTCCATCCTCCTGACACCCATCCTTCAAATATTTATAGACATGAATGAGGTCACCCCTCACTCCCCTCCAAGCTGAAGAGACCCAGCTACCTCAGACTCTCTTCATAAGGCAGGTGCTCCACCTCCATCATCCTCATTGCCCTATGCTGGACTCCCTCCAGCAGCTCCACATCCCTCTTGAACTGAGGGGCCCAGAACTGGACATAATACTCCAGATGTGGTCTCACCAGGGCAGAGTAGAGGGGCAGAAGAATCTCTCTTGATCTGCTAACCACTCCTCTTCTGGTCCACCCCAGGATGAACCTTCTGCGGTGCAACTTGTCACTCCCTCCAGCAGCCTTGATAAGCTTGGACATTTTTTGTAATAATTTTTTCAGGGCTTTCTGCAAAATTTAGACCTGAAGAAGCCAATGAGTATCTCTTGCAAGGAGAAGTAACTTTAGCACTCTCTCAGGGGATGTTTTGGGCCTGTTACTCATAGAGGAAAATTCTGCTGATTCTGGCTACCCTCCAACCACAGAGCAGGAACAAGCAAAGTACTGCACCATGCGTCACAGATATCGAAGGAAGAAAAATGCAAGGGAAGTAAAGGACCAAAGCAGAATTTTACGCAGTTTATTGGAATTGGAAGGGGCCTCCAAAGGCCATCGGGTCCAACTCTCCTGCTCAGGCAGGATATAAATTGCTGAAAAGCATAACTGCCTAAAATGTGTACATAAAAATGCATCAAGATGGGTCTGAAACATCTCCACATTTTAATACACTCCATTAGTCTTTCCTATATGTCACTCATTAAGTGGGTCCTGGATATACAATCTATCGGCAAGTCTGTCTATCTATTAAATCCATGTCTAACAGCTGATGGTATCCAGTTTGCTGATATTGATAACTGGAAGATATGTACATTATGTTCCCATCTTCTTTCCTATGTCTGTTTCAGACTCACAAGTGAAGATCAATTAAAGAAACCTTTCTGGTGGAACGTGCCTGGAAGACAGACACTTAGAATGTTTAGACTATCAATACTTTTTACACTTTTCCTGCACTCAGAGAAAAACACAAGAAGCCAACAGGATGAAAACAAAAACCTACAGGAGATTTTATTATGAAGGTAATTTCAACTCTTAAAGAAGTTATTGAAGAATAGAAGATACTATGGTCATACAGAATAAGGGGAAAGTCTTCCAGGAAGGCACCAGAAGCAAAATGGTGAGTCATCCAGAGGGACCTGGATGAGCTTGAGAAGCAGCCCTGTGTGTACACCATGAAGCTCACCAAGGCCAAGTACAAGGTCCTGTGCTTGGGTTGGGGCAATACTTGGTATCAATAAAGGCTGAGGAACGAAAGCAGCCCCGTGGTAAAGGTCTTGGGGTTAGAGCTGAATGAAAGGCCGGACATGAGCCAGCAATGTGCCTTTGCAGCTCAGAAGGCCAAGCGCATCTTGGGCTGCATCAAAAGAAGTGTGGCCAGCAGATCACGGGAGATGATTCTAGCCCTCTACTCTGCTCTGGTGAGACCTCACCGGGAATACTGTGTCCAGTTCTGGAGTACTCAGAACAAGAAGGACAGGGACCTGTTGGAGAGGGTCCAGAGAAGGGCCACAAAAGACAGTCTGAGGGATGGAGCACCTCTGCTATGAGGACAGGCTGAAAGAGTTACAGGCATTTGGCCTGGAGACAAGAAGAGTCCAGGGTGACCTTACTGTGGCCTTAGAGTACTTTGGGCTGTTGGGGCCTATAAGAAGGATGGGGAGATTCTTCTCAGCAAGGCCTGCTGCAACAGGAAAACAAGTAATGGTTGTATCTAAAATAAGGATAGACTTAGACTAGATAAAAGGAAAATGATTTTCACAGTGATGGTGGTGAAACACTGGAGCAGGTTACGCAAAGATGTGGTGGATGCACCATCCCTGGAAACATTCCAGGTCAGGTTGGAAGGGGCTCTGAACATCCTGATCAAGTTGAACAAATGCCTGCTTTCTGCAGGAGGGTTGCACTAGACGATTGTTGAAGGTCCTTTCCAACTCAAAGCATTTTATGATTCCGCAATTAAATTATTTAAAGTAGTTAAGTAACAAAATTTCACAGTAGTATCCCACACCTTCAGAAGAACATCAGGAAGCAGGTGACTGAAGCTAGCTATTTCAGATCAAGACATAAACATCTGGACAAATTATTTCCTGGAGGAAACAATAAAACAGCACTCCATGTGGATATAGCAGTCCCACTAAAACCAACAATAATTGCCTGTGGTCTCAGGAAGACTCAGACTGGAGTCACTATCAACATTCCGATCTGAAAAAGAGTATTTGAGTAACTGCAACTGGTAGTAGGCACACTTCAGCATATTGGGAATAAAGAACTTTTAAAAATACTGATTTGCCTTAAAGCATCAGAAGCAGAAGAGAAATTCCAGTAAGAGTCAGCTAGACAAACATAATGTTCTGCAAGGAGAAGCAGGAGCACTTCTAGAAGAACCTCTTTGCAGGGAGGTACCACTGTGCAGCAACACCAAAGCCAATGAGGCTGTGTTGACTAAATAAAGCAGGGACAAGTCCAGTGATCCAGCAGAGTAGGCCACCAGCCTGAAAGACAACTGTAAAAGAAGAAAAAAAAAAATAAAGGAGAAACAAAATGTGGGGAAAAAAAGAGTTGGTTTTCTTTTGAGCAGGTAGTTTGAATACCGGGTACAGTGCTTAGAGCACTCCTATCTACAATAACTGGCCAGGCATCCGTAGCCAAAAGAGGGACACTGCGTAGGCAGCCTCATTTTCCATCACTGCAAGCCTAAAATCATCAAATTACAGCAGAAGACTGAGACAATCAGGTAGGAGACTAACAAAACCTACTAGCTGAATAGAAGCTAGTTGGGAAACTTTAGTGCAGACTCTGTCTAACACTGGGGGTTGAGGTTTTTGTGTCTGAAGGAGCTGAATGTCAGCAGCTGCGTAAGACCTAAATTTACCACCGCAGTCCCAGGACCGTCTGCATTTTCTGCTAAAATAAACTCTCTGGACCATTAGCCTATTGGAATAGAAGCTTTTCTATTTAAACTGAAGACATATTCTCTTTCTGCAACGCTTATGCTCCAGTTCCAGTAAATCCTGCTTGCTTTAGAGTTCTTTTATGGAAACACACAAGCATCAGCTCACAAGAACCACTATTATGCAAGTAGTGTTAAACAATTTGCTGCCCTGAGTCTCTCTGCCTCTTGCATTTATTGCTGTGGAACAGAAAACGAACCGCAGCTGTCAGAGCTGGCTGACCTACTGGGGACTGTGCTGCATTCCTGCACGTGTGCTGACATAGCATTTTTTTTAAGTTTATTTCCCAGGGGGAAGGGGTTATAAATAAGTCTCACATTTATAATAAATCTCCTGCCCTGAGCTTTGAGTGAGGATGGTTTTTTGAAATAGGAAATGGCATCCAAGGTTTTAGAAAAAGCATATTGTCTTGTATGATCTGCTTTTGTCAAACTGCGTTGAAGCTGTCTCCCACCCAAGCTAGATTTAATAGCTCAGCGTCTGTCTTTTCTGCGCTCACTACTCGACACACTCATTACCTGCGAAAGTCAAACAGACATCTGTGAAATCTGCAGCTGTTTTTATGAAAAGACATTTTTTATTTTTTAAAAAATAACCTGTAAAAAGCCACAAAGAACTACTAAATAACTAAAGGCATTTCTGTACATCTTCTGATACAGTCAGACCTCTAGGGAGGTTGTTTTCCCTTAGGCTCTGCACTTGTAATTGAGTGAGAAGCTGAAGCAATAAAAGAGGGGCTTCACCAGAGTTTGTGGAGTCCAGCAGAGAAGATTCACTAGGGGAGCTGGATCTTCCATTTGTAATCTTTTATGCCTGAGGCATCACACTGACAACATTTGCTGACCTCATTACAAGGTTCTGATCCAAAATTGTGGATCTCAGTTCACATTCCCCTCCTCCCTCAAATCTATTTCAGATTCCTTTCTGTTTTGAAAAGACAGAAGATAAAATTATCCCTAAATGTAAGTACTTGCAGTTTGAAATGACCACTTACCTACTTCCCTGAAAATTAAAGAGTAAGTAACTGCTGCTTCTAAAATCAGGATTTCCTAAATGCCAACCCTCAGGCAAGCAATATCACCTATCTGGACATTACAAAATGTCAAAATTCTCCCTGAGATGTTGGTTTTCTAGTTTTAATAAGGGGCCTATCAGAAGGCATTCAGAAAAAAAAAAAGAAGAGTTTAAAAATCAGCAAGCATTCTTTAAAAGATGAAACAGATGATTTAGATGACTTGGGGACATGTGGGAGCGCAGGGGGAATGATGAGATGCTGCTGAGCTGCATCTAGCACGTGCAGGCAGTGGGACCGCTGAAACAGTAGTGTGGGATAAGGATATGACCTGCAAGAACAGCTGGATTCTGCTTTGAAATAAACATAAAAGCATGAAGACTCAAACCAGAACATCCTGGTCCACTTTCAGACTCCCTCCTATTAGAGATCTACAATTTTAAGTTTCAATGTAGACATTTATCAAAGGTGAGCAAGACCAATGTACATTTGTGCAAGGAAAAGCGAAGGGTTACATATGGTTGTCTTTTCATTGTAATCCTTTGCTGCCCTGTCATAATTTCATCCATAAGTGCTTTGCTTTTGGGAAATTCATCAATGGGATTAAGTAATTTGTTAGGTCGGGTAAGACCTGAGGGCTGACGAACAGAGATTCCTGCAACAAAATAAGCATCGTGAACAATGGGAATTAACAAAGGTCTGATCAAAAAATACAGGTCACCCTGTGCTTATGACAACTACCCATTAATCTTACAGATTAATTTTTAATAATTCTCATAATAGGGAGATACATATATGAAGAGCTAAGGACTGACATTGACACAGAGATGATACCTTTTTTCCTTTGAGAGATTGCTGTTGTGGGGGAGTGTGGAGAAAAACACCCATCTTGCTTGCCTTCCAAGAGGCAGGCAACACAGAGAGAATCTGGATTAAATGGCCACAAATAATAATAATAAAAAAGTCGTTTTGGTTTGAATGGCGATAGGTGTCTTGCTTCAGGGAGGAAATTTTTGAAGTGGCAGCATAGTACAAGAGACAGGTTGCTCGCAGCAGCTCCCCAAGGGAGACAGAGTTATGCTGCCTCTCTTGGTTGGATTCTCCCTCTCTATGGACAGGCTGCTGCCAAGGGTCTAACCTGGGTAATGGTATGGATTCTAAGTTTAATGGATGGTAGATTTGGATGGGTTTTGTTATGTACCCTCTCATTACATTTGGATTTACTCTCAGGGTACTTCTGGTCAGAGGTAGTCTCCTCTGCCTCTATGGTGACGAGTTACGAATGAATTGTGTAAACTCGTCCTTACGCTATGCAGTAATAATAAAGTGTGGTTTCTGCTCACGGCCATGCTTCTTGGGCTGCGTTGCTTGATACGTAGAGAGAAGAAAACATCTCCTCTCTAGCAAAAAGTAGCTGCACAAGTCTCTTCCAGTCACTTAAAACTCAAGGTGCTAAAATCTCAAAGCAGTGAAATAGGCAGCCTTATCTTGCAGCTAAGAGTAAAGTAGCCCAAGAGAAGTTTATTACAAAACCAAGAGTTTGTGTCCAAGTCTCTACAAACATGCTCAGAAAAACAAACACTTTTCTCGTAGGTTTCTTAACACTATCTGCTGCTAGCAGCCTGGAGGACACAACAGATGACATCAGAAAGAGGATGTAAAATTGAAAGAACCTTTTTAAATACAAGTAACACACAAGTCATCACTGAAAATAAGCCTGTACCACAGAGTTGAAACTTTAGAACACAATGAAAGTGCTTTTTGTACGGCACCTTTCCTCCAGAACTGGGCTGCCTCTCCAAAGAGAAATACTGCAGTTCTTCAGTGCCGAGTGGCACTGGGAAGCAGCTCAAAACAACAGCTGAACACAACAACATCTAAAATAAACTGTAAGAGGGACATGATGAGGCCAGTTTGCAGTTTACAGCCCCTTGCAAAACACACTCCTGGTGTCTGACATTGGCACCTTGAGGTAGGCAAATGTGGCAGTCACTTAGCAGATGAGAAACCTAAAGCACAGGATAATTATGTTGCCCTGAGTGAAACTCAGCCCTGCTTGTCCTACTCCTGTGTGTGGTGCTGCTCAGTGTCCGGGCCAGCAGCTGTGTCCTGTTACAGGCACACGGCTGAACAGTGCACGTGGTTCGCACAGGATGAGTTTCACGTACAACGAACCCGTGCCAAAGCCAGGGGAACACAACAGAGAGCTCTGCCTTCCATTATCCTTTGTTGTAGAATGTACATGTTCATGGTGGATCTCCAAGATTGTCAGGGTGTTGATTTTCACATAGATTATGAGAATTTGGGATATGCCTAAAGGGCTACCACCTGGCAAGGCTACACCTGAGTCATGCATCCAAGTCAGAAGAACAGTCCGTTCACCTCACCAATCTTCGCCCCATCAACTTTTCTGTTTCTCCCCATCACTTGTAAGTGTGGTTGCAAATTGGCCTTGCACTTCCCTGGTTGTACAGTGGACTTTGGATCTTTAAGCATTCTGGTCTGTGAGAATGCAGAAGGTGTTTAAAAAAGCCACACTCATTCCTATGCACAGAGGCAAGCAAACTGAGGATAATACATAAACTACTGCTCAAAGAGGCCTACTTTTTGTTTTGTTACAGGTGAGGCACCACTGCATAAGGAATTTACAGGCTTTTAAAAAGAAAAATAAAATTGGGATTTGGCACCTTGGGAGTTTTTGGGGTTTTGGTATTCAAGAGGAAGAAACACTACTTTGGAAAATAGTTTTGTGGAGGCTTCTCATCTAGGTACTTTGGTATTTAAATGTTTCCAACCTTTGGCACATGTAGAGACCCTGCTGTCTGTGCTTCCAAGCACATGGGCATAACTGGAGCATAGCGGTAGAACTGAAGTAAGAGGATTACATTTCAGGAGGGACATGTTTGGGTGCAAGACTAGAGATTTAAGAGATTAAAAAAAATAGGAGCTGTTTCCCAGAGTGACAGGATGAAAACAGTAAAGCTCACACATAAATACTGCCTGTAAGTAAGCAGTGCTTTGTATCCTTTGGCAGCAGAGACACCCGAGCAGAACAGCAAATGACCCAGTGAACACACTAACTGCATCTTCAACCATCTCCACTGTCTCCAGCACCAGCTTAACCCGCATCACACCTACATTTTCTGTCTCCTTGTGCTGTTTATTGTTCTTGTTTCTTCTTAGCTGCTGCTTTTCTCACACAAACCAGCCCCTTTCTCCTGTCTTTCTATTGTTACCTGTATTGTCTTTTCAAGTATCATTCCCTATCACCTGGAAATGGAAAACAACTGGGAAATACTTTTCAATTTGATGCAAGAAAAGGATGTTGGGATGCTATATGAAAGGAAGGCAATTTCCATATAAAGCTCCTAGAATGGCTAGAAATATAGCTATCTTCATAAGATCAAATCCTAGGTACAAAGGGCACCCTCTGGAAGCCTGCAGTAATTTTTAAATCCAGGAGGATTTTATTTTTCTGTTACACTCCTCTAAGGTGCAGGATAAGGTTTGTTTTCCTGTTCAATACACCCTTCTAACAAATACAGAAGTGGTGGCTTTGTTTTCTGGAAGACACAAAGCAAGAGTGGAGGAATGGTCTAGCAACAATGTAAGACCCTATTCTGGATGAAATTTAGAAATTTGTCTCAGAAAACTAAGCCAAACTCTGATGATCCTTTAATGAAAGGAGATATTTCAAAGCTTACAACCCAACACAGGAAAATTCAAAGATGACTACAGCAACAACACGACACTAAGAAGGCTGCATACTGGTGTATTGAGTAAAAGCTGCCAGGCATATTTATGTTGAAAATAAATGTAAGCATTTTACATTAATGTTAATAATGCTAAAATGTCCACATATACACATGCTACAAACCCCAAACCTTTCGGTTTCATTTAATGGAAGGAATCTGCACTAGACAGGGCTGGTAAGCCAATGGCTACAGTGAACGAAGACAGAGAAACTCTCTCGAAAGTCCTGCAAGCATCAACTGAATTTCTATGATGAGGTAGGTGATTTTGTACGTATCACATGGAGCACCAAAGAAGAATGTGGAAGGTTAGGATGACCACTGACCCAAGGGGCCAGGGAATGAGAAAGGTGCACTTACTGTAGTCAGATCTATACGGTCTCGGATAGCAAACCTTCCCAAAGCTCAGCTGTAAAGAATGGGACAGAAAGTCAAAAAGATCACCTCTGAAACCCACTGACAGGTAAAACGGGTCCATATCTATAAATGGTAAAAAAGAGGACAACTTGCAAAAATACTCACATTACGAGCATACTTAAATTCTCTTCCCACTGATGAGAAAAAGCTCATGTCTCCTCCTTGTTAAATTCACATTCCTTGATATTGCAAGTGCTCTGTTTTAATTTCAAATATATCTGTATTCACCTTCCCTTTCACTGAAAAGCATGTTAACATCTTGCCTATAGTCAGACATGTGAGAAGGGTTCTACTTGTGCTTCCCCAAATCAAAAGCAGCTGCTACATGACATAGCAAGGGAGAAGTGAAAACTCTTAAATAAAAAAGCAGAAGAGCAAAAAGGAAAAAGGAAGACACAGCAAGTAATAAGCAATATAACCTGCAGTACAAATGAGGAAGAGAAAACCAAAAGAAACAATACTCCTCTCCCCCTTATTTTTGTTTATGTTGTTGTTTGTTTTGTAATGAGAAGATGACTCTTACATTTCTGTATTGAATTTGGAATGAGGTCTTCTGAAGAGAAACAATTTGCAGAACCTATTGACAGTTTGAAGCATCAAGAAAAAGTGGACTGAAGAGCATGCTTCACACGCTTCTTCGTGGGCTAGGGAAGAGTACCTAACAGGAAATGAGAATGAAGAATCCCCTTTACAACTGTACCCATGTAAGCAATACACTTGTTGCTGTTGAACCTCATCCATTTTCAGGATAAAAGGCTGCAGATATGAAACTGTTAACATTCATCTAAAGCTACTGCATCTCAGGAGTCCACTGACAAAAGTATCTCCTCTTCCACCACCAAGGCTCTTCCAATTATCATTTGCCATTATATTATAGTGAGTTTGTAGAATGCAGACTTCCTTGGTGAAAAGATATTAAAATGCTTTACAAAAACATGAGACAAAAATCTGTCTTTGGGTCAGATTAGCACTTCATTTACCTAGACTGATCTTCCTATGGCAGTACATGAATTTGACCTTTGTTCTATTTGGTTCTGTTTAAAAGGCTGCCTTTGCTATGTATCTTGAATTACCACATATATCACTTGTTCCTCTTTACCCAGGACAACTAATGATATTATATGCTAGATGACATGGAGGTAGTCTTTACCTTACCTCTAAAAATGCTTTGCTCCAGTGTAGCTCAGGGAAACAGAAGGAAAAGAATGGTTTATGGAGATGGTGTACTCAGCCTGCAATGCACTAGATTTCTCACTATCTGTAACACTGGTGCTTACAGTGTAGTATGATTGATGGTCTTTTATATTTAAAATCACAATGTTTAGGTTAAGTAAGGCTATCTTACTATGAATTGGCTTGGTCCTGGCATCACTCTTCAACTCCTCTTTACATTTAAACACAGCACTTGTTGGCCCAAGACAAAATGCCCAATGAACAATTCAGATCTTGGATAGGGTTGTGATTTATTTAAATGTCACAAGTTTGCTACGAGAAACCCATGTTGCACATGAAACTTCCTGGCTTGCACAGCCAGTATTAGTATTGCAGTCTAAGGAAAGCTTATGACAGTGAGATCTTTTAAGTTTTCTTTTGTCTGCCTTCAGTGTATTTGCCATTTAAGTACAGGTACTGTGGTAAATCACAGGTCTTCAAAGTGCAGGTTTTTAACTCTCTTACCCGTACAGCCATGACAAAAAAAAAAAGTCTTTTCCTTGTGAAACTTCTCCTGGTTGAAATATACAGACAGCTTGAAATAACTGGTCAAGTGGGAGTAAGCCTTTCACAGCTGAGATGCTGATGTGACAATGATGAAGTACAGTATCAAAAACTTGTCACCAAAATTCATTACTTCAATGTTGATTGAAACCAGCAGGGACAGGTATAAAACTGTTGCCACTTTGGAAGCAGCAGCTACCAAGATTTCCCTGGGCTCAGCATTCTTAGTTTAAAAGGTTCTGTCCAACTGTAGTAACTACAAAAGACTATAGGACAGATGCTCACTAAGTCCTACTCTGATCCTTGATCCTCACCTAAGAAATGGAAGCCAACAGAAGATTAATTTGATTTGAAACAAGAGGTATGTCTAGGGAGAATACCGCACAGTCGGTGCTCTCATGAAGACTAGGGTGGATGCAGGGTCACAATCACGAGAGAGGGCAGTACTAAAAAAGAAAAACACTTTAGGGGAAGCATACTTCCTGGATAAAGCAGAAAAAACACAGGGATTATTACTGTAACTATGATGGCCGAGTCTGGCTTTGAAAGCTGCCATGGTACTTCAGATAGCCTAAGGTATGACATCTGGTTCTTCAAATTAATGTGACCCCTTTGAGACAGACTAGTACTTCCTTGGGAAAGAGCATTGCTACATTTCAAAGTCCTAATGGTAACTACCCACTGTCAACTGAGATAAAACAAGCACCCCAATGAGTCATTAAATACTGATTTTCCATTAAACAGTGAAAAGCTGATGACAAGAAACAACAACAAATTTAGCCATTAGAAGAAACCAGGAATAGCAAAAACTACTAAAAGAAAACGATTAACTTACTGTTGGGAGAAGAGACAACCACAAAACAAATGTCTCAATATGAAGACTGACGAACTGTCAAGGTTAACATAAGGGAGCTTAAACTTGTTTGTTTTGAGATTGCTAGGCTAAGCTGGGAACTTGACAAGCAAAAAAAAAAGACTCCCAAACAAGAGAAATACAAACCGCCTACGTTGACAGCAGCCCAGCTGTCCAACAGAAGATGCATAAGCCAGACCTGGAAGAATGTTTCAAAGACATTTCTTCATCTTCCCAGCACTCTTTAGCTACCTCAGTGCCACTTTCTCTTTCGAACTGCTGATTTCTATCACAGAAGAGCTCCAGACACACTTACTCACTTTCATTTGAAAAGAAGTATCCATGCTGCCCACTAGGATCTTGTCTAAGGATATGCCATTTCAAGGCAGCATGTTGCCCCTGCAGCAATACTGGCTCTAGTACTCAGAATCCAAAATGTTCATCACTTTGAACAACTACAATTCAGTTTCAGCAACCTCTGACACATAAAAACCATGATTCAGGTTTAAAAACCATGAAATGACCTTGAAATTCATAAAAGAATAGAGAAGTAATCATCCCCCTGAACTCAGCACTGGTGAGGCCACACCTTGAGTACTGTGTTCTGCTTTGGCACCTACATACAAGAAAAAACAATGAGTCGGTACAAAGACGGGCAACAAGGCTGGCACAGGTTCTGGAGAACCAGCCTTATGAGGAGTAGCTGAGGGAGCTGGGGCTATTTAATCTGAAGAAAAAAAGGCTGAGGTGAGACCTCATTGCTGTCTACAACTACCTGAAAGGAGGTTGTAGAAAAGTAGGCCTCTTCTCAGAAGTAACAAGTGATAGGACAAGAGGAAGAGCAGCAATGTAAGACATTAGGAAAATGTCTTCACTAAATGGGTCATTGAGCAGAACAGGCTGCCCATGGTGGTGGCTGAATCACCAATCCCTGTAGTGTTTACAAGTCATATAAATATGGAGCTCGGGGACATGGGTTAGCAGTGGGTTTGGAACAGTTAGGTTAACGGTTGGACTTGATAATCGTAAAGGTCTTTTCCAAACGAAATGATTCTGTGAGAACAAGTGTGTACTTCCCCAATCACAGAGCCTGAGTACATCGAAATACAAATGATAAAAATAAGTCAGCAACTAGTAACCGCAAAAGACAGAAGCAAATCTTAAAAATAAGTCTCAAACATTATTACAAAAAAAAGTTAGATTAAAAAACCCAAAAGGAATCTTTTCTAGCTTTTCTTTCAGTTATATGCAGGTGAGATGCACGGGTAAGAAGCTTCCTTGTTCAATCTAGAGATCACAAAATTACCAATGCTTTTTATATAGACATATTCCTCTTCCTTTTTCCACACATCTTTCTGAAATGTTCTTTCTCAAAGGGGGCGGTGATTTGGTTTTTCATGTTTTACTTTACTAGGACTGAAATTCAGTTGGCTGGGATTTTTCATCAACTGAGACTGCCATTCACAGAGACAAAGCTGTTCGTTGAAGTAATTCAGTCCTTTGCAGCAAAGTGAAATGCAGAAACAAAGGATGAGACAAAGAGGGGTGGAGGGCGTAATCTGTGTCGTCTCTCAGCCTCCATATGTTTAACTGAAGAAATGGCAAAATCACCCTTTTGCAGTGCTCTTCTACATTAACCCACCTTCCCTGAGACAGTAAGTTCTTTGGAGCACATCCTCCTGCTGTGGGCACGTCTGGACAGTTTTACAGTACCCTTCTGGTGCCTGCAGATAACAAGGAAATAAGAGAACCTGGAAGAAACAGCATCTCTGGATATGCTATGGTGAGCTGTGTGATGAAAGGCTTGAGTTGGGCCCTTCTGATTTCCTCACGGCTAGCCTCATTAAAAAAAAGCAGATTAATTTAATTAATTCAAAGGAATGGAAAATTACTGACTATCAAGCAGGAAACAAAGTTCAGGGCCAGGATATTTTAATTCATTTCAAGAAGGGCAGCTAGCAGTCAGAGCCTGTGAAACCCTACCAGGAGAGAAAACTGCTAACCCCTTCAAACCCACTCTTGCAAGAAGCTAAATCACTTCAGTGAGAGTAAATCACTTCACTGAAATGGACTCTCTAACCACACAGGTTTTGCTTCTGTGGAGGAGGAAAAACAGCAATTTTACAGCACAGGTCTTCAGAGACCTCTTTTTCCTCAACCAATTTGACTCCCTAAAGCCTAGTTTCTGAGATGACTGGCAAAGGCATTGACTGCTTGGCTGCTCTTCATCATCTCAGTTTAAGCCATGGAAAGTTCCCAAACAGCTGTAACAGCCACCAGGCAAATATATGTAGCAGTAGGAGTAACCTGTCAGGCTTGAAATCAAGGTAATAAAGTAGTGGCCGAAAAGTCCCTAAGAATGATCTTTGCCACGTATTAGCAGGCAGAAGGGAAAGGGATGTTGGTCACACAGTAAAGTATAGATTTCAAGACACATTCCAAAAGAGTATTTTTAGCAAATGTGACTGCAAGAAAGGAATCCATAACTTTAGCAACAAGTGAAACGAATCCGCGAGCGAAAACAACATACCCAGAAGAGGTGATGTTTAACAAAAATTATATCCTGATGTCAAAAACACATCAAAAAGAGACATGAAAGAGAGGGAGAACAAGCCACAAAATTGTAGACATCAAAAAAGGAGTGGAGGTGGGAAGAACAGCATCATCTAAAATTCTCTCTGTTCTTTAGAGAGGTATGGCTTTAAAGACACAGGTAGAAACGTTTCTTTCCTTTTCCTATTTCTTTATTTTTGTGTCTTATTTTTCTCAGCAACTGAATGCAATAGTAACTCAGCAAAGTTTAGCTCTGCACTGTAGCCCTGGATGAACAGCCCATAAACAATTGCCTATTTTGTCACCCTTCTCCAAATGCTCTCTTAATGCTCTTGGCCTGCAGTGATTGGGTTTTCCCTGTGGAGGCTGACTTCTTTCTGTTGTAGTGGACAAGACTCCTGCTCTTCTAACACCTTTGTAGTTCTTTGATACAGCTCAGACTGCAAGAGTCCACGTGTCATGTGAAGCATTACAAGCAAATACAGAAGGTATGGCCTGGCAGCTATGACACTTGTGGCCCCGCTGCATGTGAGAACTCTCTTGTCACATCACTCTTACCACAAAAGCTTTAGCTCTTTAGCTATTTGCGACACCTCCTACAAAAGTATTACCAGACATCCTTACTGAAAGTTCTCTCTTGAAAGAAGGAAAGTGTGGCCAGGCAGCAGTGCAACTGAGCAACTTTCATGAGAGACAGTAAATGATGCCAATCTGAATCACCAGTACTTAATCAGGGCCAGGCTGCCTTTAACAGTGCCACAGACACCACTCACAATCGAAACACTGAAGCCTTGAGAATTACAGTAATCACATATTATTATTTAAAAGGAAGGTTAAACAAGAACAACATGGGCAAACCTGGAGACAATCCCATTCCCTGCATATCCAGGCACTCCTAGTATTTCTGCTGAATTTAGGCCTCACAAGGGAACAGTCCATCACCAGCTCTAGTGAAGGATGTGTTCAAGGATACATCACTGATTTGTGACTCACGAAGTTATGAGTTCATGGTTTCATCGTTAATTTTGCTTGCTTCTTGAGCAAAATACTTTAATTTATACTTCAGTCCCTCAGGAGTAAAACACAGCAAGCAAAACTGGGCTTACTTTTTTAGACAAAGTTTTGAGAGACCAGAGGTGTCCTTTTCTACATATCTACACGACTCAATACCTAGAAAAACAGAACATAAGCAGTCCTCATACGTTGTGTGTCACAGTGACACACAAAAACATTATGCTTGAAGAATCAAAGTACCTGTACTCCAAAGTCATTTTAAGTTAAGCATTGCTATAAACCCCACAGAAACTGGAAGTGGAGCAGGCCAGGACCATGCTGAGAGCTGAGTTTGGTGGCCAGAAGTGCAGAGAAACTCTGTTTAAAACACAGAGAATAAGAAATATCAATACTAATAAGAATTACGTCGCTATGACTGATGCCAAGATCTAACCTTTTGAAAGACACGTGGTGTCAGACAGCTCTCCTGTGACACCATGACAAAACAAACATTAGTTTTAGACAGAAAGGCACTCATACAGAAAACACAAGTTTTGTACTAAGTGAGAATCTCTCCTAAGCCTGCAGTCCTAAGTAATTTTATTGGAAAGAGACTGCAACAAGCAAACATCACTCTTCCAATCAGCAAAAGTAAAAATGCTCTTAACTTCTTGCTCTCTGATACACTTTAAGACTCCTGCTGAGATGGCTTGTCAGGCAAAGAGGCAGGGAAGCAACTCAGAAGGTGAATAGGCCTATCATAGAATCATTAGGGATTGGAAGGGACCTCGAAAGATCATCCAGTCCAATTCCTCTGCCACAGCAGGATCACCCAGACTAAGTCATACAGTCAGTCAGGGTTAGAAGGGACCACAAGATCATCCAGTTCCAACTCCCCTACCATGGGCAGGGACACCCCACCCTAGATCAAGCTGGCCAGAGCCTCATCCAGCCTGGCCTTAAACACCTCCAAGGACAGAACCTCAACCTCCTCCCTGGGCAACCAATTCCAGGCTCTCACCACTCTCACAGTGAAGAACTTCCTCCTCACATCCACTCTAAATCTACCCATCTCTGGCTTTGCTCCATTCCCCCTAGTCCTGTCGCTACCTGACATCCTAAAAAGTCCCTCCCCAGCCTTTTTGTAGGCCCCCTTCAGACACTGAAAGGCCACAATAAGGTCACCTGGGAGCCTCCTCTCCTCTTCTCCAGACTGAACACCCCAACTCTCTTGAAATCTTAACATACTTAAGAATATAACATACTTAACATTAATTAACATACTTAACATACTTAAGCCTAGGCCATAGTAGTTTCACAGGTTCTTAACAAACCAAACATGTACTTTCCTCTGCACTTCCCCCCCAAAGAAAAAAACTAAACAACCCAACAAAACAACAATAAACCAGTGTTACTAATTGATCAATATTCCAAATTGGAATATACAGTTGGAACTTTTACGACTAAGGATCATAACTTTTACTGAAGACATTTCAAATGGCATTTTCTAAAAAATGTAAAAAATATAAAGAAATGTCTGAGAAAGGCTAGTAGTCTAGGAAAGCAAACAGGCCAAAAAAAACCAAAGGTAAAAAGTCATTACTCTTTTCCAAAGGAAGTTTAGACATATTAAATTACCAAAAGAATTAGCACAGTTATAGTAAATGAATATGCTGGAAGATTTTTTTAAAGGCAGGTGAACTAAACTCAACATAATTGTCAGAATAGACCATATGTTTTGAGTGAATAGATACAACAATCTCTCTGCACATGGATGTTTAGCCAAGAAGATATTTCTAAAATCAATACTATCTGGTTTTGAAATCCTAAACTCTATTACATTCTAAGAGTAGCTTAGTCCCAAAGCTGTAATTTAGTTAATCACCATGTAGCATCACCTCTGGCTTAAATACTGTCTTAGTAACAGGGGACTGGGAGGCAAGTAGTGCAACAGCAGTTTCTAGCAAAGAAACCAGGAAATATTCAGGAAACTAGAGAGCAACGAGTCCTACTCTCTACTGGACAAGTTTAGTGAACAACTCACTAGCAGTCCAGTGAAAAAACAATAAATTGTGGCTTTTGTAAAAGAAAAAATATTTCACAAATTAAATAGGAATTTTCCCCCCCTCTTCCCTTGAAAGCATCAGTAAACACATAAACGAAAATATTTTGGGAAGGTATTTTGCTATATTTTTCCCTATGAACCAGTTTGTGGTGGGTCCAAGACAACAACTGAAGATAAAGGAAAAGAAAACAAAGCAGTTAGGTCTCAGTGAGACCTCAGATAAAATTTGGCAGACAATGGACAGCTCAGGGAAAATGGAAAAGGGTGTATTAACTCTATAACTGTACGCAGAAAAGAAGAAAAGGTTAAGCAAGTCAGTGCACACAAACTAGACACTGTGTCACAAATGCCATCACATATTCTGAGAAAAATACAATGGAGATCACTATCGTATGGGTCCTTGGGTTTTTTCACATTAGAGACCTCAGACAATGTCAGTCGAGTAGAGATGAGTACCAGCACCCTCTCTATTATTCTTGTGTCACCCCTGCCTGCGAACAGCGGCACCCTCGGCTGTCCAGACTGGTGAATTCTTCAATTCTTCAGTGTAGTTTCTCCAGCTCATTGGGCCGGCCTGATTCCTCAGCACCTGAACTGCATCCCTCAACGCAGGAGACATGCTTTCAAACAAAGAACCCAGACTCTCTTTCATGCCCAAGGTGTTAGGATTCTCCTTCTGCTTGCTTTGGCTAAGCACGAAGGAATTCTCCTTCTCTCCCCAATACTTGAAAGCATCCCCAGTGCAGAAATGACAAACAGCCTCCCTCCCTGCTGATCAGTGCTTTCTAAGATGGCGGTGGCTGCATGGCTTCGGCCACGTGTAGGACCCAAGATGGAGACCGACTGCATGGCCGTGTCAGCAGGGGCCCCACCCCAACTCCGCAAAGGTGGCCGACAGGGTTCCATGACCCTGCCCTCTCCTCTCTCCTCCTGCCTCAGCTCCAGGGGGGAAAGGAAGGAATTCTTTCAGCTCACCACGGATCGCTGAATGGCTGCTCCATGGCGGGGGGGATGGTAGATCAGGACCAAGGTCTTGCTTCTCTGGCCTGTGGTGCCAGCTCTGGACTGGGCTGGGTTGAAACTGGCACCACCGCTGCTGAGCCAGAGTCGGGGTTGTACGGAGCTGTTGCATCCCTCTTCAAGGAGGAGTGGGGCTGGGGTCTGGGCTGTGACAGGCCTGTCTTTCCCCACCCTCCACCACCCTGGAAGTGGGGAGGGAAATGTGTGAGCCCCGGGCAGCCTCCTGCTGGGCTAGGAGCCCTCAGCAAAAAGAGGCAGGGCTAAGATGGTGCCATGGTCTAGCCTTGAGCTCTGTGGTAACAGGTTGGACTTGATAATCTATGAGGTCTCTTCGGACCTTGGTAATACTGTGATACTGTGAAGATCACTCACCCCTTTTATCTTCTCACCCAGCCCATTCCTAAAGGGCAGGTACCTCCCCCAGGACATGTCACTGGAGTGGGGGGTCCTCTTAAAGCAACATAACTTTTTTCTTCATGAAAGCACAAATCTATACATCTGAAAATTCTGGTAATTTTCAAATTGCAACACAGTTAGTGTAGGCTGACTAGTTCTGTGTTTTCTAAGCTGCTGTTGACAGAAGAAAAGGCTGTCACATGGTAGATTTCTCACCAAAGTTTAGGAGAGTGGTTTTGTTGTGATTTTTACAATAAAATCAGTTTTCACAGCAAAAGGAAGTCACTAGTGGAGTGTCACATGGAGAGTTATTCCAAATCAACCTGAAAAGACAGGTAAATAATGAGGTGGCAAAGTTCACGACCTGTACAGCTTCCTGTCATTAGCCAAGGCAAGGTGCAGAACCACCTAATTGTACCAGTAGTGGAACAGCAGATGACAAAGGTCAAGTGACTATCTGAATTTACAATCTAAACTCAAGGCTTGAGTCCAGGTAGTGACGAATAAAATCTTCAGGTTACAGAAGTAATTTTACAGAAACATCAGTTCAGTGCTTAAAAGTAGAATAAAAATCCCCAAGTGTTTATAATTATTATGGACAGAAAACAAACCAAGAAAGCCCTATCCTCTACAAACACAGAAATGACATTTTAAATACTATGTGCATGTCTCATCTCACTGAAACCAAACAAGAGTTAGTAAGACTGAAAAGCACACATAAAGGGTAACGGGGTGACTGAATGCGTAAGTGGTTTCCATGCAAGAAATGACTCAACAGACTGGGTCTCTTCAACATGGAAAACAGATAACAGAATCATAATTGCCATAGAGGATATAAATAGGAAGCAATCTTCCATCTCTCCAGTAAAAGAAACAAAGAATATTCAATGAATTGTACATTTCAGAATAAAACCCCCACTATTTTTTGCCCAATCCGTAGTTAATGGTGCAGCTCTTTCCCTCAGATGGTTTTGGATGCTCAGTTTTATTTGGGTTCAGTAAAAGCTATTGCAGAGATCCGTGGTACAGAAATATATTGAGAACTATGAAATACAAATCCTTCAGCTAAACATCGGGGAAGGCTGAGAGAGCCTGCTGGGAAGTGCACAGTTGATGATATGCCTACTTTTAAACATACTACAAAATTACATGCCTGTTTTTACACTACTCCTTAAGCATCTCTTATTGCATGCTGCCACAGAGCGCCTTGGCCCAACTTATAATCTTAATTCTAGCTGTGATCTTGACTTAGTTGGCAACACGGTCTTGTCATCATGAGTGTAAGAGGACAGTTTGAGTCAGTTGTCTGGGATACTCATAATTCATGAGATTGGTGCTGAAAGGTTCAAGAAAACACTTCATAGAGCTGTATAGGAGATTCTTCTCTCCATAAATGGAATTTAGACCTCAGAAAACACCAAGCAAACCAGAAAAAACAACAATGCACAGCAAGGGAACAAGGAATTAAAAAAAGCAGCTACCAGCATCTCAAATACCTATAGTCCAGGGACTCAGTCAGATGACATTACCCTGGGATGACCTTATAAAGAGGGCTGTGCTCCCCAGTGCAGGATGACAAAACAAAACCAGATTCCTCAAATCCCAGACTATAACAGTTGCTGTCAGTTCTTTCCTGACCTCCATTTTCTAAGTACTTTCAAGCTGCCAGCCTTCACAAGCTTCACACAAACTCCTCTAGAAGCACAAGGAAGCTAAAGCTCTCTACAGAGTTCAACTTGTAGGTGGTCTGACTTGGAGAGGTCTAATTGGCCCATCTCTATTCATGATTTGCTATCCAAGACCAAGGTCATAAGCACTGGTATGCCAACATTTACAAACTGTGTTGAAATGTCTCTTCTGTTAGCTTTAAACTCAAATGTTGTGTTTGTCTACAGTCATTGCGCCTCCAGATCGTTTCTCTAAACATCGCTGAAAGGCAAACACAAAGCACTACTGCAATACACGCTAGCATTTATTGTACACAAAACCTTGCAAAACACCAAAGCACTGCTTTACTTCCAAACTGTTACGCACAAATAAACTAGACCAACTAGAGCTTTATAGCCAAGCCAGCAGGCTGCTGAGCCCTGTGCCCAAGACTTGCTTAGAGGCAATGTGGCACATGTCCATATCGATGTGCTCACACTGCTTTTGGACTGGCCTTCTCTCTATCAGCAGTCAAGTCCTGTTTTACTTGAGTCACAGTCAAACCATGGAGATGCACGTAGCTGCCTGAATACTCTCTGCTTCCACCAAACCTTAGATAGGGTCATATCCCTACTGGAAGCTTTGTATTTCTGCCTGCCCTGCAGTCATTCCCAGAAGAGATGAATGGATGCACAAAACAGTTCAGGTATTTCTGCTCAAGTATCCCAGCACCCCTTGTCTTTTGAACAATGAGCCATGGATGTTTGGGGAGGTGTGTGTGGGGGGAGAAACAGTCTCTGTCCATCCTCTTGCTGACCCTCACTCGTCACCAGTGACAAAACATACTGCTGATGAAGCGTCCAAATCCACTGCAGTATTAAGGCTAACAAGTGCACTTTACCTTCCTCCACCAGACCAAAGTGTAGAGATTTCCATCGTGGCACGCTGCACTTCCTCAAGTAGATGGAGAGGATTCCCCAGCCCCCCCACTGCCGCTCCCCCAGTCACATCCATGGAAAGAAGCCAGAGACTGTCTGTTCTCATTGCTGGCAAAGAGAGAGGCAGAGGGCCACCTTGCTCTGGGGGAAGAGACAGTGGCAAAAGTGCAAGAAAGCTGGCTGATGCGGAGAAAAAGCTCGATGGCGTGGAGCAGGCTACACAGCTGACCTGAATGCACAGTAACTGACGTTCCAAATCAATTTTGCATCATTTGCTATCACGCTCAGTTTGACTGCAGCCCCCCATGGCACCAGAATACTGCCCACCATTAAGCTTCCTAGGACACAGTCTAGTGGCAGAAGACCGTGGACTGAAAATATGTTTGTTTTTCACTACTGAAAAATAGATTTTCAATCTAATTTTATTCTTTGGGTATTTTTTTAAATAGCAAACCCCCAAAATACAAACATTAACTGTTTTTATGATAAACCTACCCTTAAAATTCCTTGTCAGCTGAGAAATAAAATTCCCCAAAGTTTCTCCACTACTTGTTAGGTCCTGCAAAGAGACCACCATACTTAGCCTCCTCACCTTTATTCTTTTAACTGCTTTTCTGAAGGACATCATGGCTGGGACCATTTCATTTAAATGTTACAATATGATGCTGCCCTTGTATCACACAACTAATAGCTCCTCTTCCATTCACTTATTTAATACCAATGTAAACACAGTTTTCATTTCCATTTGTGGAATTTCTTGCTGCTTCCAAATACTATACCATATTTTATTTGTATTTCTGATTCTGCCATTAAGAACTTTTATACTCCACTTCAAGGAGATGCTACACTGACTCTTGAGATAAAACTAGTTAAGAGTTTTACCAAGTAATCAATCCTGCTCCCCTATCACAGTCTGAACACAGACTATCATGTTCCCTGTTGTGGTTTGGTTCCAGCTCATCACAGTGATGTACTGAAAAATAATCAAAAGCTGCATTTGTGCCCTTTTCTTCCTTATTCATTAGCCAGGGTCTTTTTGTTCAATGCAAACTCTTACCTTCTCAGAGCTGTAAGTAATGCCTTAAATGCTCTGTTCAGTCCTAATATTTTTCTCACTCTTAGCTCATGGAGCAAAAGTCGGGGAATTTTTGTAGATGTTTTGATCTGGAGCATTTCCCAGACATGTGAAATTTCCTTGTATTTTCATCATCATCATCATGATGTCTGAATTCAAAGAAACTGAAAACACCAGAATGAAACTGCTCTTCCCAAGAGTGACATTTTATGAGCTACAGTGTCATAGTCCATGCAGGTCCTTCAGGCTTCAGCTACATGGAGATTTCAAGGGATTTCTGAAGCATGGGTGTACACCTGGGCTCTTTCAGATGACACACGGTCTTACATGGACCCAAACAGTTTAAGCCAGAGGTGGACATGCTTGAACCCTGTCTGCGCCAAGAAGACTCTCATTATCACTGAATCATTATGGATTGGAATGGACCTCGAAAGATCATCTAGTCCACTCCTCCTGCCACAACAGGATCACCTAGACCAAGTCGCACAGCAACACATCCATGCTTTTTTGTGCTACAGTGAGAGTGTTAAATATTAGTTGATTATTTAAATTTATGTACAAAAAAACCCCAGACATCTGAGTGGGTGATGAGGGATTGAGTACAGACAAAAACTGAATGTGGGTAATTGAAAAAAGTACAACACAAAGATGTTTTTAGAAACCTTCATGTTAACCTATCAACATATTCACCTATCACAATACACATACGAGCACAGAAATAACCCTTCCTTATACCCTGATGACTAGACCACACAGCTCTGGATTCCAGGTGTGCCTGCGTAGTCAAGAAGTAAAACACACTTTCATGCTTAAAAAAGAAATACATAGAAGCTAAATCACATAATCCTAAATCCTTCTCTTAATTCCATAACTTCAGTGAAGCAACTGAGGGAATTCAGAAGTCTAATAAAACCAGATAAAGAATCTTGCTAGCTGACTTTTATGAAACAAGGACCTCATGCATTGAAAGGTCACACAATCTGCTTTAAGAGTATTAGATTGTCATGTCTTTCTCACAACAAACATTGAAACATCTGCAAGATTCAAGCAGTACGTTTTCACTGTATATACAGCATATAAATTTCAAGAACCTTAACACGTGAAGTCAAAAGCTTTTAAGTTTTTAAGTAACATTTCAAGTTGTTTAGGATTTCTAAAACTGCTGATATGCCCTCCCTCAACCCCAAAAGCCACAGGTTGATAGTGTGTGGCAAAATGTAGCTGCTCCCAATTGTTAACAAAAGGAAATAAGACAAGTCATTAAATGCCATATTATTGTGTTAACGCAAATTCTATTTAGGTGATCAAGTCATCTTGGAAGACAACACGCTGGCAAGCAGCATACATTTAAGCTTCACCAAAGCCATGTGATCGTTAATCTGCTCCTGGGGGATTTCAGATAAAGCTGACAATTTCTGCTTCCACCGGTACTGCTTATTCTAAACCCCAGATTGGACTTCAGGCTTTGAAAAGAAAATAACTTGTCTGTGTAGCAAAGCCTTGTTTAGTCCTAGATGTCAGGGTGGGAGTCTGAAATTTTGCATTTCAAGTTTGAAGTTTCTAGCAGCCCACCTAAATAAATAATCCCCAGCTAGGGAAAGCAGGGCAGGACATACACACACACTAGGGTGATCAGCAGCCAGGAGCAGCAGCACCCATACTTAACGACACACAAAGCAAATAACATAGGAACATTCTTGCCAAATGAGATGATGCGTTTGTATACCTCCCTCCCTCACACATGCACAAACCCACACATTACAGAGCAAGTAACGCTCACAGAACAGAACAAAGAGCCTTTGTCGTTGTTCATAAGGTTTTGCAAAATCCCCTTCTTTGTCTAAAACTGAACTAAATAGTGGTGCTGATCTAAATACACAAAGCTTGGACAGAGAAGGAATACAGATTTCTTTTAGAACAATAGCTAACATCAGAAAACACAGACAAGCCCTTGAGAACAGAAGCCCAAATTTACAAGGAATTTTATTCAGAAATTAAAAAAAAAAAAAAAAAAGAAGTAAATACTGCAGCCATTCAAGTGCAGACACTCTGAAAGGACACAATTGGAGCTTAAGGCTTAGCACACCCAGCTGTGTTTTAACAGAATCTCTTATGGTTACCTCCCCCCAAATAAAGTACTAATAACAATACAATTAAAAAGCCATCTTAAATAAAAACAACCCCAAAAATTCAAAAAGGAGCATGTTGTCTGCTTGCGTTTAACCCCCTGCAGCTTCAGAAGAACGTTACCCGGAATGAAAGGTGCTTTAAATAAAAAACCCCACACAAACAGAAAACAAGGCAGTTTCACGATTAGAACTGAACAAAGTATCACGCTAAAAGGGATCGTTCCTGCAGCGCTGCACTGAGGAGCCTCTACAGCCGCATCTCTTGACAGGCTGCCCTGACGTACATACTCATTTTGCACAGCTTAACAGCATCCCTACAAAGAACTGCAAAGCCAAGACACTCTGCTGACAAGGCATTCTCCTACCTGAAGCTTCATTTTCCAGCATGAATGCATGTGTGTGTCCTCAGTGTAGCTTCCTCTGGTTGCATGACTCCTGTTATCCAGACTAGAGAGTCGGAGCTGTGTAAGCAGAGCTGCTGACTGCCCTACATTTGCCTGCAGATGAAGAGAAAGAGTTGGTGCTGTACCTGTCTGGGCTTGTTTAAGCCCCCTAAACGTAACATTAGTGTAGCTCAAACTAGACTAACTACTTCCTCCAGCTGATCCCCGTGAAAAGCGCTTGTGATGAATAATGCATTACTGCTCCTGTGAACAGGCTCCACTCCTTAACAGCAGCTGATCACCATCTCTCCCCCCTTACTGAAAGCAATCCCTAGCAATTTCTGTGCACAAGCACAAAAATTCTCCCAATGTCCAAAGAGCAAGGAGTATGCCCCTCCCAGACCCATTTCCATCACGCATTAGTTAAACCAATAGTTGTGGTGATTTTCTCTTTGTTTTTTAAAAAGATAAAAATCCACACAGCTAGAAGTCAAAGCAAGCATGATAAGCACAGACATGTATCTCTGGACTACGCAGGAGTAGGAAATCCAGGGGCTTAATAATTGTTGTTTCTTAAGGACCATGATGCAAGAGAAGCTGCATCTAGACAAACAAAAACAGAAAGAATGTGACAGACCAGAAAATAATACAGCATGAAGGGGAATGGGGAAAAAAAGCTTCCTGTAGATGGCAAGTGATGCTGAATGTTTACAGAGAAAACCAATTGCTTAGAAGAACTTAGTGGGTGGAAGAATATGGGGGATAAATTCACATGCTTCTTCCTTTGAGCAATAAATCCTGCTAAGTCAGTACAATTTTGCAAGCTAACTACAAAAATACGTTATTTTGAGATATTCTTCCAAGGAGACAACAAACACAGGACTAATTTGTAACTACTTTCTTTGCAAGTGCAATTACTGCAATACACAAATGTCAATACACACCACTTGCAGATTCTGATCGGTTTCTCAGAACTGTTTTACTTTGACTTTGTTGTTAGATACACAACAAATTATTTGGCATCTCTTTTATCAGTTACCTGCTGCAATCCAAGTGCCATAGCTGTCCAAACATAACAGACAAGGCTCTCACAAGCCATTAGCTTCCTGTAGAGGAAATGTAGCTTTAATGTGTCACTTACAGTGAGAAAATGCTTGCAGCTTCCTAAATCTTGAACCTTGGCTGTTCAGGTTGGACACTGCAACTCTCTACATGTTTCTGAGGTCACATTTCTCAGGTCATATCAAGACTCATGGGCGGTTCTTGCTTTCTAACCCTGTCTCAGGCGACTTATGCAGACAATGAGAGACAAAAAGTGAAGACATCTGAGACAGACCAAAGAGAAAGGGATATTTAACAGGTTAGTTACCTACTGCTGAGTCAGGACTGGTTGCTACTTTTAAGGACTCCTCTTTCACCTGTGCTAAGGGTGATCCTCTTGCAAGGATCAAAGTCAGGGGTCCTCAAACCCCCGCCCGTGGGCCGGATATGGCCCCCCAGGGTCTCCAATGCAGCCCACCCGTATTTACACCCCCCCGGGGGTTGGGGGCAGAAACCAAGCAGCCGCAGATGACTTCCTGCCGACTGCGTGGCCGGGCTGAGGCGGGCAGCTCCCCCGTCTCTCCCTCCAGCAGGACAAACTATAGCCTGCCCCCCGACACTGTCTGATGGACAGTGAACCAGCCCCCTGTTTTAAAAGTTTGAGAACCCCTGATCAAAGTTAACCTTAGAACTCTCCACAAAACATTATCCAGGCAATTGTTTTTCTTTTCACACTTTCCCTGGGATACCCTCTGACCCCAGGAATGCTACACAAATCACAAGGCAGGGGATTTCCTTTTTTTCCCCAGAACAACTTCATTTTATCACCTTCATCAGTTCCCTTCCATATCCACTATTAAACTGATATTGTCAGATAACTGCACCCCATTCAAAATTCAGTTTTGCCACAAAATTACATGGTACGAGTCTTGCTGCACATACCTTGGAGAAGTCCAACACAAAACCAACACCTCATGATCATTGCCAGATACATATCAAAGGCTATCTTACCAACATTCTATGGATAAACTTCAAGGAGGCAAAGGTGCTTAATTTAAAAACTGGGAACCTTAATGTCTTCTTTTATTATATTATTCTATTAAATTTTCAAAATGGGAAGCACCAAGCTTCCAGAGAATTACAGGGCTGCCCATAGTGAGAAGGCAGTGGCTCTGCATAAACCCAGCCTTGTGCACCACAAACCACAAGGTAAGCTGTTGGGCTGAATGTGTCAGATGCAGGATGTCAGCTTTATAGAGGGATCTGCTCCTGCAGAGAATGCCAACAGGACTACACCTTGTTAGGTGAAAAAACCACATAGCATGCTTGAATTCTATGCTGCAGACAAACAGTAGCAGATTAAACATCTGAAGCGAACAATTTAGAGTGCAACACACTTAATAGCTCTGAAATTAAGTAAGTTATGTGTATTTCTACACAACTGACTTCATTTTAGAAATGCCAGCAGATTGTAAATAGTACACTGCAGTATTAGCTACATCAATTGCAGAGTTCAAAACTGTTTTCAGTATTTATACAAGATGAGCTTTGGTCAAACAACAGAATACTCTTCCCACTTCATGTCCCACTTGCTGACTCCTGTGCACCCTCAAAGTAGTGCCTGGTTTTGGTTTGTTCGAGACTAGCGTGAACAAGCATTCTGCAAACAACGTTTCTGCTTGGGCAACTGCAATGCCATAAATTCCCTTTTCCAGATGTCTTCTTTAATATCTGAACAATAGTGTAGAATGTTGGGATTTTTTTTTTCAGGAGCTTTGAGGCTAATGGAAATGAATCACTGGAGGGAAGAATCATCTGCCTTAAATACATATTTTCTAAGGCTAATACAGGAATGTATGTATCTAGGCTCAGTTGAGAATTTCACAAAGCCCTTTGGATATTTATTCTTCTCCTAACAGCACATTTCAGCAGGTCAAGTCAAAGGTTATGAAGGCTGGTTTCTAAATTCAATGGGTGTATTCCTACCATTATGAAGAATTATGCAAACACAGCATGCTGGAAGAGAAATCCGGTTTAATGACATTCTGCACCAGCATTACGCCAATGGGCTCCCAGCAAAACTACGTCTGCACATGGCCCACGGGACTACTCCCATGACACCAGGTGTTACGAGTAAGTTCCTGGGAGAAGCAAACCACATCACAAGCAGATGAGCATGTGAGTAACTACCATTTTTCTAACATTTCAGACTATTTGCCCCATTGGGTATTCAATTTAAAACATAACATGAGACAGTTAAAGCCTATCTGCCATCTAAAAAGGGTGCTTTCATAGGGATTGAATTTTTAGGTTTTTTAAAAGTCTTTTCCTTTAAAAAAAGAATAGCGAACTCATTGATTTCTGAGTCCATCTGTTCATGAAATGTAACATCTGAAATGACAGGATTTGCACTAAAGATCTGATCATCCATTTAAAAACACCCGCTCATACACAAATCCCTCATTTTCTACACGTCACATTTTCAGAAAAAAGAAAAACACTGGGATCATGGATGTTCCCAGTCTAAAGTAACGTGCCAAACAACTCCAAAGTGACAGGAGTTGATGGATTTTTTTTAAAGTAACATGATATTTGACTGCTTATGGCTAACATACTCTCGAGTCTCGCATCCCTATATAAAGTCATTTGTTTGGTTTATTTATCAAGTATTATTTGATTATTGAATGAAATATTGGAACTTGACCAGGATCAACAGTTATGTGCATGATGCTAAACAGAGTAGTTTAAAAATTAAAGTTGTTCTGCTGAACAGCTTTATGTTTAATTTAAAATAAACAGCATTTTGCGGCATTCTCCTGCACGCTTGAACAATTATGTCACCGCTGTGAAAGGAAGAGATGCAGCAGAGACCTCGCTCAGCACAGCAAGGACTGTGCATGGCAAAATCATCTTTCATTCATCAACATTTGTTAGGTGAAATAATGTGTGCAGCGTCAAACTCACAGACACATCACTTCATTATGTGCTTATGCTAGGAACTAAGCTCAATCGTTTTGGTTAAGTATTTAGCTACTGGCTGGCCAGTTAATTTTACAGTCAAATTTTGTACAGTCTACTTAGTTTCTCCCATTTTTAAATAACTGCACCCTCCTGGGGAAATTCTCTTGTAGACCATCTGCTCATTTGCTATAAATCCTCCTTTCAGATCTTACGCAAATTTCCAAGTTGCCAATCAGATCTTCCTTGATTTCTGGGTGAAAAGACCGCCCAGCTATTTTGAACTGAAACAAGCAGTGAAAAAGATCTGTTATCCCCTGATTAGTAAAAGACAGTAAAGCAAGTAATTTCTCTGCAGCACAGCTCAAGCAGCAGGAATACCCTCAGACTTTTAAGTCCTCCCTGGCCACAGATTAGGAAAGGACAGTCACAATCCAGGGACAATTTATCTCTCATTTTGAGCTTGTTATATCCTCTTCCAAGTTTCGGCATGCTCAGGCACCCTTTTTGTGACCATCTCAGTCAGTACTGTCTGGGAACAGCTGATAGATATTTCCCTGGTCTAACCCCAAAGGAGAAGGGTGGGGGGGAAAGGAAGAACCAATTTAGATGGCAAAAGCAAAGTGGGAAAAAGACCAGATATGGAGTTATTTAATAACAAGCAGCGTTTCCTGTCTATGAATTTGCATAATCACGTTGGTGCAAGCACTGCATTGCTCCTCTCCAGCTTGTTAAATGCTGCAGGCTGTGCAAATCCAGTGTTACATCAGCCTCCTCACAAAGAAACAAGGCTGGAAGGTGTTCCAGCTATCAGGAATACACTGAATGAGCTAAAAGACTTTGATCCTGCAGATGTTTCTCTGACCCTATGTGAATTTTACAGTGGAGAAAAGAAGTGTGGATGTATTCTGTATTTTTAATGAAATTAGCAGCAGTATTCAAACTCTGTACAGAGCATTAACAAATCCTATGTTCTGTGGTCTGATGGAACACGCAGCACCTGTTGGCAGGAGACTGCTTTCGACTGCTGTTTGTGCCTGATGCAAATACTCATCACTGCAACAGTGAACTCCCAGTGCTGCAAAGCAACAGGACAGTGCTTACCCAAATACTGTGTTAGTAATGTACCTACAAAACAATCGTGGAATATAACTATGACCAAAGAATTTTTCCAAAAAAACATTAAAAGATTGATTGCAGAAAGCAAAGGAAGAACCCAAATCTACAGAAAACACTCCAGAGTAAAGAAAATGGGGTCATCCCACATAAATTGGTTGGACTTGATGGTCTTAAAGGTCTTTTCCAAAAGAAACTATTTAATGATTTAATGATTCTATGAAATGAAAAAGCCAAGCAACTACAGAGCAGACTGAGCTTCCTAAATGGTTTTATTTCTCTTCACAACTACTGTTCTGTCTCTTGTACTTTTTTTGTGTCAGAAAATATGGCCAAGTTCAGAATAGCGGATTGCATGTGCAGCAAAACTGCATATTCAGGAACTTGTTCAGAAGCTTTCACAAACACTTGAGAAATCTACGAAAAAAGTAAAAACCAGAACTTTTTAATAAAGAGGAACAAGATAAATGGTAAAAGCTTCCTCAGAAGTTCCTCTAAAGACAAAAAAAACACCCCAGATTCAAAACTCATGAAGGCTAACCCTCACCTAAATATTGCACAAGTGGAATTCACCAGAAAGGATGCAACAGACATGGAGGACAGGGCTCTGCACTAAACATTCCCAAACATTCTTGTTATAAACCAGAATTCCAGACTTAGCAGTTATTTGTTCATGAATGACTGCAGGGCCATAAATATGGGTTGTTCTCATTTACCTTCCTTCGCCTTCTAATCCACTGAGACTTGCCTGTGCCTTGACTAAGTTTGCTACAGGTAGCCAGACAGAAGTCAATATCAGAAGTAGCATCTACTACTTCTTTCACTACATCATCTTGGGGCACAGAAGGCATCATGGGGGCACCAGGACCTGCTGCCAAATTGTCAGGGGTAAACATGTGAGCAGAAAGACCATGGCAGGCATACTCTGGAAGAGGATAAATTTTGAGAGCACTTTTCAGAGTGGGACAGAGGAAATATAATCTGTTTTTTCTGGATGAGGAACTAAGACATTGCACTTTTAAAGCAATTCTTTTAAATGAGTACTTGGAGCACCGAGGTATAGAGGTGTCAGAGGCAAGTCTTTGGGTAACCACAGGGCTTTTGTAACGGTTAGGTACCGGACAGCTGCTTTACAGGTAGACTTGTGTCACAACGGTCAGGCTGAAATCAACTGAGTGGCCAAAACATTTAGATTCAGATTGTCAGAACTTCTGAAAGCAAGTATTTGGATCTGGAGGAAATGTCAACATATTCAATGCGTATTTCAAATCTTTCCCAGGGGAAGGGCGGAGGGAATTCCAGGCAGTTCAGAGGCAGAGGAGCAGGGCCAGGGAGAAGCTAAAACTAGGAATGCTTTCAGGAGATAAGCAGCTGACACCAGTCCTGTTTGGTGTCTGACTAGCTGGACTGGGTGGACATTAAAAAGCTCATAAACCTAGTAGCAACAGCAGTGCTGTGTGTTCTATCAATGCTCAAAAGGAAACTGGTTTACAGATAAGAAGGAAAAAAATAGAACAAAAAAGCATGGCATGGCCATGATACAGTGGGGATTGACACTGAAGAGCACAACGCTACCCAGACATGCAGGTTATTTCTCTTTCTCCTTAGCTAATCCATGGGAAAGGCCCAGTTTCCCACGGAAGCTGCAAGCTTTGATCAATTCATTCCATTATACACCATTAGAAAACATCTTTCAAAACAACATTATTTATTGAGGCTCCAAAACTCACGGAAGATAAAAGAAGGCACATTACCAACTCCTGACATTCTCCCTGTCAGCTCTTGAAGAAACATCCCTAACACCAGCTGAGCTTAGGATGTGACAGGGAGAAAGTGCTCCGTCGCCATACACATGATCACTCCACGTGTTTGGGTTTTTTGCCAGTCTATAGGAATTAACATTTCCCTAGACGTTGGTTTCAGCTCACTAAAACCCCCATCTTAACTACGTCTGATATACTGGAGAATTCACTTTTCTTTAATTTCCCATACGTTTCCATTTATAAATAGAACAATTTATATAACTAGAAAATGCATTTCATTGTGAAGACCTGAGCTCTTACAAATCTGAAGTTAGCCTTGTCAACACGGAATCAAAGGAAGATGTTCGTGTTGGCTCCACAAGATTGGTGCTATGCCAGCCATAAGTCAGTATTTTCAGTAATCATCTGGAAATGCATTTTTTAAAAGAAATAGGAACATAGGAAACATGAAAAGAAATAGAACATAGGAAAGTTGTTGCCAGTTACGTTTACAGGTGACACAAAGCTTAGCAGGATGGTAAAAATGATTACAGCCACTGAGCACCTAACATTGCTTGGGAGGAAAAATCTCTGTTCTGAAACTACATTTTATTTTTACCAAATCAAAGTGACACAGACTGTAGCTGGCTTCAGCCTACAACACAGAAGTGCAGGAAGGGATTTAGGAAGTTGCTGTGGAAGTGACAGCTGGCAATGATAATGGGAATGGGGTCTGAGGACAGGATCAATGCCCTTCACCCCTGCATTACAGGAAGCTGAGATGAGTTTTTCCTCTGAAGTGCAGCACTGCCAAGTTAGGTGGGTGCTGGAGAACTTAAGAATGGCAACAACTGGAACAGTATCAAGTCCTTAAGAGCAAAACCAGCCCAGCTTGCTTTGTAATCAAAACACTTCCATCTCCAGTGTCCCAATCTTTTCTTTCAAACAGAA
Source organism: Rhinopomastus cyanomelas (assembly GCA_013400115.1). Classification (NCBI taxonomy): domain Eukaryota; kingdom Metazoa; phylum Chordata; class Aves; order Bucerotiformes; family Rhinopomastidae; genus Rhinopomastus; species Rhinopomastus cyanomelas. Next base: position 87,062 of record VXBP01001113.1, on the reverse strand, counting down.
GGAGAAGGGGCTGAAAAGAATTTCTTTCCATACTTCACTTCCCCCAGTCATTTAAGGTTGTAGGAACCACTCTACTGGGAGTGGTTCTACATTTTTTTTCCTAGTGACAAACTACAGAAGAAAGGATAGTATATTGGCCCAGAAAATCCTTGTTTGAAGAATAATCTGCTCCACAAAGATTTACAGTAGAACATCAGCAACATTTTGATGTCCATTTCTGACAACTCTATAGAAACAAATAGATTGATTAAACTGCTGATACAAAGATCCACTATCAAAAGAAAGATTAATTACTTTATTGCAAAATATCTCCTTGACTCAGACAAGTTGAAGGAATGAAGTCCACATCTGACTACCAGTGTACATGCTTATACCACATAACACCTCACTTTTCCACGCTCATTTCTTCATCAGCCTCATGATTCAGGTCTGCTTTAATCACACTTGTAGGAATTACAGCCAACTAAACAGCATCCTCAGGAGCCATGACCTCAAGTATGCTGGGGTGTTCCAAATATTTGTGTTCTCACTTCCCTGTATATTCACAGTTACTGTGTCTGTTGCTGAAACAGCTGCTAGCCTGACCTTGTTGGATGAAGTCACCTCTCTTATGACGTGTTGGCTGTACGTGTTGGCTGTACAACACTCGTAACTCAGCTCTCAACATCTAACAGTTCACCTCTGTAACAGCAAGACGGTAGATTTAGAAGTACACCTGAACTAACAAGAGCACCTTATAGATGTCTTCCACCTCATCTGTTCTGCAAGTTTTCCTATCTACTACCATCACTTATTGCTCTTTGTATGTTTGTCTGTGAATCTCAAGTCCGTTGCACACATTCACTAAACACAAACAGTCCTTCTGATACAACCATGCACACAAAAGGACTGAAACATTAAGTAGTTAAAGTGGTGACTGTCAGCAAGCAAGTGGGAGAGGCAGAGCTGGAAGGTACCAAGTGGCGCGCACACAGCTGGGTGCTGTTTTCAGAGGAAGGCAGGGACCCACCTGCTGTCAGCATCATGGATGTTGGGAAGTACTGCCTTATGTTGAGTAGAATAATCCCAGCTCTCCAAGAAGAAACATAAGTTTCTTCACTTCCAATTTCTACCAGCAGTCTTAACTTCTAGGTTGGGAAAGAAACTGGGTACATCCTGTAGTAGTAAATAATCCCTTGGGTAAATTAAGTGTGTATGTGTGCATTTACTTATGTGGCTGTATACTGTTGCCTCGCTTTCTGAGCACAGCCAAGCTTGTCCAAGAGGTTTGGGACAAGGGGTAAGCACAAGCTACACAAATATAGTAATGATGACTGAAATCAGCTGATGTGCCACATAAACTACTTGTGTCCTCTGTGGAAAGATCGAAATGTCTATTAAAGTTGTGGATATCATTTACAGACAGTCCTGCATGAAGGCAGTTGCTAGTACTGTCTAAAGCTGGAATGTGACCTAAAAAAAAAGTAACAGCTCATATACACATATGGGCTAGGAGGTGGAAGCAAATACAAAAGAAGTCTTCTCGCCTTTAGATGAAGATACCGTAGATCTCTACGGTTTCATCTCACACTAGAAGTACATGAATAACAGGTAACAACTACAAATATCTGCTTACAAATTAATTCAAGAAAATTAAGCTGCAAGTAATTTTTCACACCTAAAACAATTTATACTTTAATTGAAAAAAAATGGAGCCAAAAAATTCTCAGAAACCTATATATGTTCTTTGAGCTATTAGAGAATCACACCTCTACACATCCCTCCAGGGATGGTGAATTCACCTCTTTGATGGGTAGCTTGTTCCAGTTACAACCTTTCTGTAAATACATTTTTCCCAATATCCAGCATAAATGTCCTCTGGCACAACTTGAGGCCATTTCCTCTTCTCCCAAGTAAGGAGGGATAGGACAAGAGACCAACGCTCATCTCACTACAATCAACTTTCAGGTAGTTGTAGACAGCAATAGGGTCTCCCCTCAGCCTCCTTTTCTCCAGGCTAAACAACCCCAGTTCCCTCAGCCACTTCTACAGCACGACCTGTGCTCTAGGCCCTACTGCTTCTGGGATAAAGAGCAGCTAAACAGATCCCAAAGGTTTTGTTTCTAGGTCTGAGGACTATTGACTGAGAAGGCTGAACTCCTAAGCGTTTTGATTTCAGCAAAGCATGGAGGAGCAATTTCTAAAGACTATCTTCTTTCAATCCCATCAAGGAGCCACAAAGATGATTTAAGGGAGTGGAGCATCTCCCTTATGAGGAAAGGCTGAGGGAGCTGGTCTCTTTAGCTTAGAAAAAAGGAGACTGAGGAGTGATCTCATTAAAGTTTATAAATATGTCAAGGGCACGTGTCAGGAGGATGGAGCCAGGCTCTTCTCAGTGGCGTCCTGTGACAGGATAAGGAGCAATGGGCATAAGGTGGAACATAGGAGGTTTTATACAAATATGAGAAGGAACTTCTTCACGATGTGGGTGATGAAAGAATGGAACAGGGTGCCCAGGGAGGTTTAGGAGTCTCCTTCTCTAGAGACATTTAAAACCTGCCTGGACATGTTCCTGTGTGACTTCATCTAGGTGATCCTGGTGTGGCAGGATGATTGGACTAGATGATCTTTCAAGGTCCCTTCCAATCCCTAACATCCCAGGATTCTGTGAGAAATGGCATAAAGGCCAACTTCAGGGGTGCAAATCTATACATAACTTCTCAGATGTCAAATCTTTAAACTGCTGATGTGCACAGGTTAAAGGGAAATCAGCAACCTGAAAACTGGACACAGTTTTAAAACCTCAGACATTCAAGTACTTTAAGGGTACCATAGCAGGCCTCCCTAGCAGAATTGTTAGACATTTTCTCTCCAAAACCCCCTAAGTAAAATTGCAACAACAAAAAAGCATCCTAAACAACCCAAGCCCAACCTACTGTTTAGTATTTCACCAGATAAAGATATACACCTGTTGCAAAAGCAAACCAAATCACTCACTGTGCATCAATGCATGAGACAAAACATCCTACAGGAGGAGAAAATCCTGCACTTCTGGTGTGTCTCATACACAGAAATCACCTTTAATAAACAAAGATCTTTAACAATCAGTTTGCGGGAACTTGACAGCATCACTTTAAAGAAAGAGCATAGCCACTGGATGAAATTAACTGCAGAGTACCATCAGGACTTCAGCATGTCTTTGTGGAGTTGCGATGAACGCAGTGGCACTCTGCACTGACACAGATGTTTATACACACATGCAGCTCACTGTGGAATCATGGCTGACACACACTCGTCATTAGAAAGCAGACAAGCAAGTAAGCTTTTCACTGAATCACAGAACCACAGAATAGTAGGGGTTAGAAGGGAGCTCTGGAGATCATCTAGTCCAACCCCGCTGCTAGAGAAGAATCCCCTAGAGGAGATTGCACAGGAATACACTCTAAAATCATGAGCTTGTGTAGGGGAACTGCTAACAGAGCTAGCGCTGAGCAGCGCTCTGGACAACCCAGCACTGAGCCAAGAATAGCTGCCAGGTGCCTCTGAGAATGGCCTTGGAGGCCTCAGCAAGGATGATACAAGGCCTCAGCAAGGATGATAAGCAAGCAAACCAATTATAGAGGAATGTTAACCAGACTGTGGGAATCAGAGGATGGGGCCGTGTTTGGGCAAGCTGGAGGGGCTGTCCGATCAGGTGCGGGAAGGAACTGAGTTGTGTAACCTAACCAATCTTGAGCTTGGCTTTTGCAATATGTATGAACCTCGTTAAGAACTGTATAAAAGAGCTTGGATTTAGTTAATAAACGACTGCTACATCATATTGATCTGTTGTGCAGCCCCTTCTCTCGGCAAGCTTGGACCCAGGGCTCACTTTATGGGAAACTGTTGCACATTAACATATGCCAGAAACAGCAACAGATCTGCAAAACACCATCACCAAAATGTACTTGGCTATCTCATGATTAAAAAGCACCAGCACTTCTGTTAGAAAATCCTGTTTTTCAAAGAATGACTGACAGCTTGTTCAAACCAGCAGCTAGTGAAAGCCAGGCGGAGCTTGTGTTAGTAGCAGAGTGGTGGTTTAAAAATTCAGGTTAATGCAACAGCTACAGATCATAATAATTAACTGTAAGTTCCTGGTCTTGAGACAGCAAAGCAAGTTCACACAAACTAAGCAGACAAAATCCAAACAGAAGACTGTATATAAATGAGTCTGATTACAAGCAAACAGCAAAACCTGCAACTACCAAAGTTTTTTCTCTACAGAAAACTTTGTTAGTGTATCAATTGCTGTTAGTGTTTATAATGTTTACTGAATTTTTAAAAGGAAGAGTTTCTTCTTCAAGCTTCTTTCAGAAAACACTTGTCACAGTTTGTCTTTCATAATTCATCCCCACTTAGAAGTCATCTCCTTTCCTCACACACATTATGCACACTCCAAGACAAACACAATGCAGAATCACACAGCATGATCTGACTTTTGTTTTTGTTAGGCCTGCTCAAGCAGGAGCAGCTCCCTCCCATCCCATCTCATCCCATCCCTCCTGCTTCCTGACTCCTCTCTTTCTAGATTCATTGATGTTTGCTGAGAAGCAGCACGCTTACACTTTGAAGAGTAGGGCTCAAGACAACCAGCTGCATTCAAGCACAAAGAGAACAGAACAGAGTCAGGAAGGTGACTTCATTTCACACACTCCTAATGACCAAGATTAAGCAATGCCTATCTGCATGAGAAAAACACCTCTGCTCTCCACATGCTTTGTGCCTACCACATTTGGCAGCAGAGCTCTGTGCTGGCTCAAACCAGCTGCCAAGTGGAACTGTGGCAAAGCAGACATCTCAAAGGATCTAGTGACAAATGCTTCCAGTTCCTGAGCTTTTACACTGAACACCTGAAGCCTTCCACAAGGCTCCTCAGCAGTGCTAGTATCTTTCACAGATGGGAGGAAGGTTAGCGCAGGCCCACCAAAGGACTTGCCCAACACCATCTGGCAGATCAGTAAGAGACAAACAGTTCCCAAATTCCAGACCACTGGCTTAACAGAGACCTGGCTGCACTCTGTGACTCTTACCAATTTTTCCAGGTACCACAGAGCAGGGAAGGTTAGTGGTGCTCTTGCCAGGAATATGTGCGAGAGAAGAAACCTGTGAAACTGGCAAGAGGCAGGGAAGAAGGCAGGCAGGCAGGCAAGGGCAGAAGGAGCACCTCAGGCGCTTACATCCCTGGCAGAGGCCAAGAGGTTGATAGGAGTAAAGAAATGAACAAAGCCCTGCGACAGCATGTTCACGGAGAGACCCAACAGCAACTGCAAAGTGCCATGCCCAGGGAAGGCTTCATACGGCTAGAGGTTCAGTTGTCTTGACAAACACAAGGAGAGACTGTGAGAAGGGTGATATTCAAGCATGTGCAAGTGGATAAAATTATGGAGAAAAGAGAGGCCTCTGGTGTGAAGCAGTTTTCCAAGCCATTTTCATGTTTGCTGAGTCCTCAGGAGACTGCTAAAGGTAATTAGAGCAGGAGTATGTTTAGTCACCGGCTCCTACACAGACATGTACTAGAATGTTAGTTTTAGCACAGAAATCACCCCTGGAAATACCACACTCTCAGTACGACAGTATCATTGTATGATACAGTTTGGAGGGATGTTATAACTGTCTCAGTCACCTGGCATATTCTTATATACCAAAGTCTAAAAAATATTTCTACATGCTCCCAGACTGGAAAAACAAAAGCATTTTCAGCGTGGCTCTTCAGGTGTGCCTGTGTCACAGGTTGTCTGCTCTGTCAAAGACTTGTTTAATTGCTGCTTTTTAAGAAGTGGGGAATGGGATATCAGCTTTTTCCAATAAATGCTTTATAAGCCATTATAAAAACACACTAAGCAAAAGCTAAGCTTTGAACTGTCACAAAATGATTTTGCAATTCCCACTTTGAGGCTAAATGAATAAGGAGTATGGGAGACGCATTCTGGATCCCATGGAAGACTTAAACAAAAATTCTTTCAGAGCTAGCCAGTTTCTATACAAAGTAAATTTTAAAAAGGAAAGTGCCAGGCCCAGTGTTGATATACAACACAGTTACACATAAACACACAAACCTCAGTATAAAAATAATGAGTGAAAGTCTCAAAGGATTTGCAGCCTGGCTGCTTAATGAATGATTTGGTTTGATGGGCAAACAAAATTAAACACACACGCAACCTTACAAACGCCTGAGTATTTGGATCAAGTTCAGCCAGTCAGAGCCTACATTCACAGCTCAAAGTCCAAAAACTGAATGGAAAAGGTTAGAGAATGCTCCTGTACCTTAACAGCAATACAATAGCTCTTCAAGTGTCACATTGGATTCAGCAATGTAAAGCATGCGCCTTTAGATCGCACTACTCAGCTATGACTAAAATCACTGCAAGGGCATCTATTGCTTTTTTAAACTCTTCAAGGAAGTCTTGCTCTTCCAGTAAGATGTGGCTTGTTCGTGTCAATGGGACACAGTGCCTGTTCCAGGATGCAAGAGGTCATTAAGGAGGGACAGGAAATACAGCACTTCTGCATGTACTTCTCTCACCTTAATTTCACCCAGACTGATTTCCAGTCATACTATTTCCAAGATGACAGCTTTAAGAAACACCAGGAGATGTTTGAGATGACGTTTCGGTTCATTGATGTGAATTAGTAAGTTTAAATTTGACTACAATATTCATCTGCTTCTCTGATAAATGCTACGTGATGACAGCTTTAGTATTGCTTCCCAGGTCCAGACATGTGAAGAAGGAGTACTGCACTCAGAATGACTTGAAACAACTTTGCACGATCTCTTATTCAAACACTGATCCTGTCCACCCCTGATCCGCTTATGAGATCTGCAGAGCTCATAGCACAGGTGGCCTCAGCTGGGAAGTTACACATTTGAAGAAAAGCAGTGTGAAGGCTGTCACTGAGGGAACTTCATTGACTCAAGTAAGATTTACAAAGAACTTTTGTCTCACACACTGACGCAGATTGATGTGTACCACAAAACCCTCAAGCAGGCAATGCTGTAAGAAAACTAAACCTGAGCAACTCCTCAGCCATATTAAGAGTCAGTTCCTCACTTCTGTCCAAGTCCTAAGAGCTGTTTGATATGTTAGGAAACATTGCTGCCAGTGTGTTACCCACCAAATGGAAGATGAGGGCAGTAGGCACATGTGTGTGTAGTATGTCACAAAAAACAGAGTTACTCTCCCTTAAATCAGGCAAGTATGAATCTATTCCCAGTGAAGGATAAGTAAGAAGCTAATGATGCTTATTAATAGCCTTAAAGCTAACAGGCCATCTCAGTTAAATGTAACAGTAATAATCCCTTTACAACAGGAAAATAGAGTAAGTTTCATAAAAGACTATTGTTAACTACAGTTTTCAATCTTTAAGATCTCTGAGATTGTAAATTTTGAAAAGTACACTAACCTGAATTAGAATTTACCAGGTTCTGCCATTTATACATAACACCAAGGACTTAAAACAGAAATAGTAGGCAGGAACTTTACTTTTTACTACCTTCCTCCAATTCAGTAGGATTTTTGCCCCAGACTTTCACAGGCAGATGATCTACGTGTTAATTTGCCATGAGGTGTGCCCAGGGACTATAGATAACCTACTCAGAGAAACTAGATTGCAATTACAAAGCTGTTAAGGACTTCTTGCTCTTCTTCACTGTTAGTTACAAATCATTAGCCATAAAACTTGCTCTTGTTGCAAGGAAAACTATTACTAAAACCAGTCAAGCCTTAACTTGAAACGCAAGAGCTACAACTTGATCAGAAGCATAAAAAGGAAGAAATAGTAAGAGATCTGAACTATTCAGCTTGAGAATTTTTCCTCTGCACCTCTGCTACAAATATGGTACTTAACCACATGCATAACCGTAACAGATAAAAGAACAGGATATGTTTCTGAGGAACAGAACAAATACAGATTTTTCACAGACTGGCAAAGCTCCCTCTCTAGGCACATTGGTACTTCATTTCCTGCTGCTCTGCTTCTTGAGCCTGTCCTCTGAAGGACTTCTTATGATGCAGGTGCAGATAAACCAATGGTCTAATTTCAAATAGCAAGAACAAAAAATAAAATTCATTTGCTAGTTGACACTCTACCTTTACTCATCTTGGCTTTAGCCAGAGCTTGGTAACACATAGGTGAGATACGTACTTGACTTTGCTCAAGCTACACAGCACACCCCTAGCAATGCTCTTGGTCCAAGAACAGATCCTGTTATTTCAAAGCAAACCTACATATTTATTTTTGAAGCAGTAATGTTGCTGTTGTGCTTTCATGTCTGTCTAGTTTTTTTCAGTGGCTTTACACAACTTAAAACATTTTGAACACCACAATGTACACATTTGTTTGAGGTGTTTACTGTTGTTCCTACATAGACAAGGTGAAAAGCACTTTCACTACACAGAAAAGTAAGAAAATGATGACACTTGAATCAAACTGTGAAACTTACTCCTGAAAAACTTTTACATGTTTTTGCAGAAATTCATGGGAATTACGTCTAGGCCATCCACAACTTGAAGAAAAGACTGTGAGCTGTGTTGCATAATGGGAATTTACACAACTGAAATATGGAAGTACCCAAGTTACGATGACTTTGTACTGAAATTACAAAACTGAAGTTCAAATGCTTTCTTTCTTGGTGTCCTTCTCTTGTACAGCAGATGTTACCTAGGGCACAAAAATAATCTACAGCTGCTCAGCAGATTTGCTCAACACAGGATCATGCTTGTTCCATATGCTGCTCTTTTTCTTGCAGGAGTTTCTATGTCTAACAGAAAACAGGCAGTTTGAAGTGATTAAACATATGGCAGTGATAACCTGCAATTTCTTTTTCTTGCACCTGATCTCCCCTTTAGTTTACACTTTAAATAAAACCCAAGCTTAATGATGGCTATTGGGTCCTGATTGCACCCAAGAGCTGACAGGGACTCAGACTAGCAAGTAGTCTTGCATGTCCTAACTGATACAGCACAAAATTTAACTGGATTGGTCAAAGTCAGCACATCAACAATCTGACTGTCCTCCAGTTCTTTAGTTCAATCCAGCATTAAAGGTTAACACCAGAAGCAATTCAGTTTGCAAGAGTGGAAAAGAGCGTGCAAGGGCCGGGAGCAGCCACAGTGTCATCACAAGTGTGCATCAAGGACAGCAAGCAGTTCACCCAGCACTCCAGCTGTTCTACTTGTGGGTTTGGCAGAATACAGGACACTTGGGGGATGAATGAATATGCTGACAGAGGCATGAAGACCAAGACTTGGAAAACATGACTTGTTTCCAGGTTAGCCTATTACCTGCATAGTCCCAGTCTCCATTATTTCCTCTGCAGTATTTAATACATTTAAATCAATATTCTGTTCTGTTTCAAACGTCCTAGGGTATGAAAGTACAACAGCTTGGCAAGGGAAACAATAATCAACATTTCAACTAGTTATGAAGGAAACACAAAGAACATTTGTTAATGCTTAAGTTCAGAATGCTGAATGTTCAGAAATGAAGAACAGGTTTATAAGACAACTTTGAACTCCCACTTCTGGGCTCATTACATATGTCAGTTACCACAATTTCATTGGCTTGGCCTCCTAATCATGCTAAGGAAGGGCAGCACTGCCCTATGTTTTGCAGAGTGGCAGTATTGCTTACTCTCAGCACAGAGTTTCTCTATGGGAGAGGACTGAAGGGAAGAAACAATAGAGTCCTCTTACCTAGAGAGTTGCCCAGACAGCAACTGCATGTGACAGGAGAGAAATGTAAGAGTCCAGCAGACTCCTGAGACAAAGTGCTTTATGGATTTAGAGCACCTCATCTGTGAGGATAACTCCTTGTCTAGTCCTGGAAACCAAAGGCAGCAGCCTGCCAGCCATATTAATTACTTCTTTAAGAATCTGAAGGGCTATAATCCATTTGAAGACGTTACTATGGAGAAGACTGAAAAAAACAACAATGGGACAATTTATTTTCACTGACTCACCAATGACTTCTGTTTGAAGCTGCAGTTTGAACAGCAGACAAGTAAGGATAGTCAGGGAAGATGATCCTAAGACATCAGAAGCAGCTTCTTTAATCCTACCCAAAGTTAGTCTTAGTGAATCCTTTTCCATAACGTGACAGTGCCTTTCTAGTCCCTTAAACTTAAGCAGCACTCCACCTGTAATTAGTCACCCTGGAACTCCTTAGAATTAACCACTGCTGAGCAGTCCACAAAACAAGCCTTGCAGTTCTATCATAACATGAATGTTCTCTTGACTTGATTTTAAGTTAGTGTAAAGCTAAAAACACCACAAAGAGGTATCTGTGGAACTGATGGATAATGTAAATTGAATGCAGTACAGTGTATACCAAAGCATGATGCACTCTAAGGTCTTTGGGCTGGATCAGAGACACACGCCACGGTAAATAAAGTTGATGCATGAAGACTAGACACAGCATGTTATTAAATACTGTTAGGTAGCAGTTCACTCTATTCTGTTAGACTTCCAATCATTCGATACTTCAGCTATTTTTTCATTCTGGTTTCCATTAGCACCACATCAAGATCTCAGAATCACTCCACTGACAGCCATACTCCTAAATGAAGAACACAAACCGTATCTCCGGCAAACCGCACAGTTCAGTGTAGGCACAGCTGTGCATTTCCTTCCCTGTGATAGTCCAGTCAGTATGAACACAATGCAGGTACCCAAGAGCAGAGGAAACAGGACGCACGGCTACACACAGCGGTTTACACCCACACTGTTTTCCTTTCAGAAAGTAAAATACACCTGTAAGAGCTCCTGTGACAGTGGTACTAGAGCCATCATCCAAAATCCCTATTTGCTTTCAATTCTCATGCAAAAGAGAAAGTCGTAGGTTATATTTTGCAGAAGTTAGTAAAAAAAAAAAAATCAGTAATTTTGTAACCAGTTAAAAAATAACAAATATGAGAGCAAAGAGATAACTTGGTAACGTTCATCTTCACTAAAAGCTGCAGACAGGCAAGGAAGTGGGGCTGTGGAACACAATTATGTCTCTTCCGATAAATGACATAATTTTATATGTGGATAACTTCCTGTCAAAATCAAGTGTTATGTTACAGTACCTGTTCCTCTTTTTCTTTGGTCTTGCTCCTGGAGACTCTGGAAGAAGAAACATCCTGAGCTGGAATGACAGAGATTTGATGCAGTGGCATGTTCATCACACCGTCTTGTTTGGTCCTACCATTTATGGGAAGGAGGCTTGAAAGCAGTGCTCATTCAGCGCCATTGTCAGGCCTGGCACCTAAAAAGTAAAAATATTAGATGATGTCAAAGTAGTTTGAAATGCGATAATTCCTAAAACAAAGCTAAGCTATCAACTGGACCAAGATGCACCTCTTATTTTCTCTCTAGATTCTGAACAGGAGAGAGTTTGGTACACTCACCGAGTGAGAAAACACACAGGAGTTTTAAAGATCTAGACCTAGACAGCTCAGAGCACAATTATTCAAATGAGTGAATAAATAAACCATCAACCAGTTCTGACAGTGGTCCAACAGCAGAGCCAGAAGGCAGGGATCAGGCTTGAGGAAGAGAAGGAAAACCATCTCTTCAAGCTCAGCAACAGAATCGAGCTACCCAGAGGTACAGAGCAAGAGTCATGCAGGCAGTTTCCTAAACTGTCAGCCCCGCTGCCCTGGATTGAGCTGCATCAATCATCCCGAATCGGGCTGCATACTGTAGCTTTTGTTAAAAACAGTCAGTGGCCTGCATTTGGCTCCTTTCATTCTTACAAACGTATGCCAGCTGGCAATAGGAAGACACGTCTTATGAGCTGTTCCTTCCTTAAGGCTAACAGAAAATAATATGATCAAACCCCCTCACTAGTAACCAGGAATTTACTGGCTTATGCACATTTTATCCTTTTTTTACTAACACAACAGGGAACTATTACACACAGGAAAGACAGAGATAAAGGTAAATAGCCAAAACTGGCAATACCAATCTGAAAGACAGGTATAACTAGCCACTAATCTAATAAATAAAAAGCTTTTTGAAACATGCAGGATCATGGAGTGTTTATGTGGAATGTAACCTGACACAAATGAGATGCGTAGTAGTGTTTAAATAGCAGATTAAAGGGGAATTAACACAGCAGGAACTATACTAAATACAATAATGGGAAGATGCGCTGCTCTTCTAGTTCCATAAGATACCAACTTCTTGTTTGGTTTTGAACCTGTGAAAGCAGACCACAGAATCATAGAATCATTAGGGATTGGAAGGGACCTTGAAATAATAGATAGATGCCCTATATATTATGTCTCTTAACAATTTGGAAGTAAGGTAGCTTAGCACTTAGTGCATACCCTTATTCTGCAGACATCAGGTACCAGTATAGGCTGAGGACTGACCTGTTGGAGAGCAGTGTAGGAGAAAGTGGGGGTCCTGGTGGACAGCAGGATGACCATGAGCCAGCAGTGTGCTCTTGTGACCAAGAGGGCCAATGGCATCCTGGGATGGATCAGAAGGGGAGTGGTTACCAGATCAAGAGACCTTCTTCTCCTCCTCTACTCTGCCCTGGTGTATCTGGACCATTCTGTCCAATTCTGGGCCACTCAGTTCAAGAAAGACATGTGCTGGAGAGAGTCCAGCACAGAGCCACTAAGATGATGAAGGAAATAGACCACCTCCCTTATGAAGAAAGGCTGAGGGAGCTGGGTCACTTTAGCTTGGAGGAGACTGAGGAGTGACATCATTAATGTTTATAAATATGCGAGGGGTAGGTGTCATGAGGATGGAACCAGGCTCTTCTCAATGTCATCTAGTGATAGGACAGGGGGCAATGGGTGTAAGCTGGAATGTAGGAGGTTCCATATGAATGAGAGAAGGAACTTCTTCACAGTGAGGGTCATGGAGCATTGGAACGGGCTGCCCAGGGGAATTGTGGAGTCTCCTCTGGAGGCATTTAAAACCCGCCTGGATGTGTTCCTGTGTGTCTTGATCTAGGTGATCCTGCTGTGACAGGGAGATTGGACTGGATGATCTTTCGAGGTCCCTTCCAGCCCCTGATGTTTCTGTGATCTTTTCACTGAGTATTTAATTATTTGGATTTTTTTCAAGATAGGACAAGCTTCCTAAGTATCTGATTTCTGCAAAAACAAAATAAAAATGTTTGTCTGGTTCTATTTCCATTTGATTCACCAGGCATGCTGCAGTTTTGTAAAATGAAAACAGGATTAAATCTTTTGACTGCTTTTGATTAAATGGCCATTAAAAAACAATTAGTTATTGCAAAGCACTTTATACAGGGAATGATAGTTCAGTATCCTCTTTGCACTGAGGGAGAAAGAATTATCAAAGGCCACAGAGGAAGTCATGAGCAAAACCAAAAATGCAGGCAATACCTGCTGATCCAAATCACACTGTCCATTTGCTGGAGGATGTTGTCTTCCCATTAGAGTGCTCAGCCAAATTCAGAAGGCTTCCTGACACATGGTCAAGGTTCATATTTCTTCCGTAGACAGTAAGACAGAGTATCATAAAGCATGCATGAAAACTGTGAAAGCAATGCCTCTATAACATCTGGCATCACCAATTTTAACAATAAAAGTAGTTTGTAAGCATGCAAGAAGCGACAAAGACACTTTCTTATTGGGGGATAGAGGGGAAATGTGGGACTTAGCAACACTATTGAATATCAGCTTCAAGCATGAAGAGAAAACACTGAACCTCCTCAGGCCTTCCACACACCTGTTTAGCTTCATCCTGTAAAGAAGCCAAGCCAGAGGAGAGGCAAATGTGGGCTGACACAGGAATATCAAACTGCAATAAACAAAGCAAAGGGAAAGTATTTTCCCAAGAAAACATAGGGAAATTAAATCCAGAGAACATTAAGCTCCAATGAAAATATGTCAAGTAATACACTGTGTGCTACTGCCAGCAACAGCTGAGCCAAGGGGAAGGAGAGAGACTCTGCTCCATATCCCCCCCCAAAAACCATTCTGGGCTTGTAGGGCAAGGACAGACATGTTATCGCCAAAAAGGGAACAAGGAAAATTATTAGAAAACACAGTTAAACTCCTCTGTTGGTGACAAACAAGTCAAACCAGTTTTTCTGTAGGTACTTCGAGGATAGTGAGTATTAGAATTCTTTGAAAGAGCTCAAGCAGCAGACATAATCCAATTAGATATTCAAAGATGAGGTGAAACAGCCCTCCTCTGGTAAATCCTGGCAGACGTTCTAATAAAGCCTGCCTTTGTTCAAGGGTGGCTTAGAGAAAAAATCTCTAAATGTAACGCAGATGCAGATCCCCAGTCTGGAAGGTCTAACAACACACCCACTCAAGGCCTGTCCACATCAACCTGAAGGACATTAACTCCACAGCACTAATTAAAGGATAAAGTTACATGAAACAACAGACCATCTGCAGCACCAAGTACAGAAAAGGATGCCAGAAAAGCAACACCACTAAACATGAAGCAAGTTAAAATAAGCCCCACGGGACATCTTCCACAGCTAAATTAACACCTCTCTGATCCAGGGTGAGGAACTGAGCACCTGCATTAAGAGATCCAAGCTCACATGTACATCAAACTGAGGACCTGTCAAAAAGGTCCCCAGAGAAGAAATACGAAGGAAAGGAGAAAGGTCTTAGACACTCTCTTTTCTTTAGGATTCCAGCTAGATGTTCCAGCCAACCCTAACACAAAGTAAAGCCTTCTCTTTACTACAGCACCTCCACAGAAAGCAAAGTACATCTGCCCAGGAGATTTCAGATCAGGATTCTGCTTCCTCCTCCCTTACGTGGTATTTAGAGTCATTAAATCATAGACTACTTCAGATTGCTTAGAGATCACCTAGTCAAAGCCACCTGCAGCAAGACCTGTTCAACCTGACTACATGTTTCTAGGGACAGAGCTTCTACTGCCTGTCTAGGCAACCTGTTCCAGTGTTTCACCATCCTCATTGTAAAATAATTCTTAGTTACAAGTAGTCTAAATCTCTCCTCTTCTAAAATGTCCATCCCCATCTTTCTTATAGGCCACCTTTAAATACTGAAAGGCCACAATAACATCTCCCCACACCTTCTCCAGGCTGAACAACATCAACACTCTCAAGCCTTTCTTTATAACAGATGTTCCAGCCCTCTGATAATTTTTGTGGCTTCATCTGGACCTGCTCCTACAGGTCCATGTCTTCTGGTCCATAAAGCACACACACATGCAAGGGAAGTCCTATGAGCATCAGTGTACATGCTGGTTCTGCTCATCGAGGAAGGAATTTCCATCTCCTTTTTCCCTGGAAAGCTGAAGTAATCATGGGATGGCAGGATAGGTAGATGGAGGGTACAAGAACCAGCCACATCTCATAAGCAGGGTGGTCATCCGATTGTGAAGGATGATACTTAGGAGTCTAGAAATTCAGCAAACTATAACAAAAGCAAAATCCTGTTTCATAAAGTGGACCCTTTTTAGATTTCTTTATTGATACTGCCAACAGCCAGCAGCACACTAACACAAACTCCTGCGCTTGTCCAGAGAGGTTTCCTGTGAACCTGACTGACAGGAGAATGCCAGGACAGAGAAGAGCCTGAACCACCACTGTTCCCCTTACCTGTAGGCACATTGGTTTCCAATAATACTGCCATTGTGGGGTGCATTCAGAAACCAGAATCATTGCAAAAAACAAAATCACAGAATCACAGAACATTAGGGATTGGAAGGTACCTCAAAAGATCATCTAGTCCAATCACCCCGCCACAGCAGGATCACCTAGACCAAGTCCCACAGGAACATATCCAGGGGGGTTTTAAATGAGACTCCATTTAAAGAGAGAGAGAAGGAGACTCCATAACCTCCCTGGGCAGCCCGTTCCAATACTCTGTCACCAAATCTTTGCCTCAGAGTCCGCAGGAGATCTTGAGTCTTAGCTCAGTGGAGCTAAGATTTTCATGCACCCTGGTAATCCAGTTTTGCTTTCTGCAAGACACCAGCAGACACTTGGAACCAGATAATCTGGGTCCTCATTACATTGCTAGAACCATGCAGCTGAATCAAGAACTGTGATTCAGAGGAAATTAGATTAGTCCCCTGGGTTATGAGCATGAGTGAAGACAACCAACAACAGCAGGTAACATCACTTTAAGAGACTTACGTGGGAGACCACTTGAAATCCTACTTCCCCCTACTTCCGTCATCAACCCTGTCAGGACCTCAGTTTCCCAAGTGACAAAACAAGAATGTAAACCAGCCACACAACAAATCTAACAGTCTGTAAACTGCTGGACTGTTACAGTGAGAAGTGCCACTGGAAGACCCCAGGTAAAGGAAGCTACTCTATCATCCCTCTCTATCCACTCACTGCAGCTGCTTCACCCTTTACACATTCTAAAATAAAGCCTAAAGTGCTCTTTACCAAAGAAACAAATCATGGTTTCCTGCCTGTGGCTTGGTATCTACCGTCACCTAAAACCTCGCAGTATGAACTGCGGATTTCATTAGGTAATTTACACTTCAGAAAGTCCACCATGCTCTCTTGCTGCACAGCACATGCTGAGAACTTCAGCAAATGCTCTGGATCTGCAGAGGCACTGGCTGCAGATGTGCACACGCCATACCAAATGAAAAGCATCCTGAGGATGGATGTAGGTGTGTGCATGTGCTTTGCATTACTCATAGGAGGGAGGGAAAAATAGCACTCAGATATGTCAAGTTGTTTTCCTCTTTAAAGTACAATAGATATTCTTGATTATAAAAGCAGTGAGCTGTATCCCATAGGTCAACAAGTTGATAATCTGTTACAGGGTGGGTATGTTAAAAATAAAGCAACAGATCTCCACTGTCCAGATAATCCAGACACTGCAGTGCTGTGCATTGTCTTAACAATCCTGCCATGGAATGGATGCAGTCTATGGAATTCAGGGGACCTATGAGCTGCAGGCTGGAAAGTGCTGCCCCAATGCTTTGTGGATCACTGCTGTGAACTCTGATCTTCTGAAACTTCCTCTCTACATAGTACGAAACATGACCAACCCAAACAGGAACAGAAACCCTCTGAAGAAACTTCTGACTACTGCTAGGCAGTGTAACACCTTCATCAGTTGGCTTACTCTCTCCTCGTGAGACTTGAAATAATGTTCTAAAGCAGATTTGGAACCTGTTTTTCTGATGGAAGTCTTGATGTGAAATCTCAAAACCACATAAAAAAAATTAATTAAATTCTTTGGGGTTTTCCTGTTGTTGTCATCCTGTGTGCATCTTAACTTTCCTTACCTACCCTGACCGTTCAGCTATCTACAGCTTATGCCTACTTTCTGTAGACCACATTTTCCTTATTGGCAAATATTCCCAATCCTATTAGCTTGTGTAGAGTCCACTTTGAAGCTTTTACCATTTTATTTTCAGCTTGTCCAGACCCCTCCCCACTAACATAGCTTACATAATCCTTTTCTAGAGATGACAGATACGCATTTTCAAAAAAAGGATCCTGCATCTGTGTTTCATTTTCTTTGACTACAGCTTAATCAGTAGTTTGTTAAGAGCATTATTTAGGAGATGTTAGCAAGCCTCATGCACGTCACATGCTGTTGTCACCTTGACAAACAAACCTGATCAAGGAAACTTAAGGAAGAGAAACTAACGTGTCTTTCCCTGTAGTATCGTTCACATTTCAGGGTTAGTATAGTGTTAGAAGTGTCAAGAACACTTGAACTCAGATATAATTATGGCAGATATAATTTTGAATTATTGCTGTTTACAGCTATGCCTCTACTTACATCTCTTGCATTGTTTACTAGCTCAGCTGCAACTTCTCTCTTCATCATCTCAGTTTCTCCTTTCTTCCACCTGCTAGCATCTTAAAAATAATCAGCTTCAAAACTAAACCACATTTTTCTTATAATACCTTATTTTTAAAATCATCCTATTATGTATCTGAAATTAAGAGTGTAAAAGGAGGACAAGAGATACTTCTACATGTTACCTACATTCCCTTTGAGAGTTTCTCAATGTACAGAGATATATAGCTGCAGAATCAGAATCACAGAATCACCATCGTGGCTGGAAAGGACCTCCAGGGTCATCGAGTCCAACCTTTTCTCCTAGTGTCTAACCGTTAGACCATATCCCNTTTCTGATACAGGCCAGGATGCCATTGGCCTTCTTGACCACCTGAGCGCACTGCTGGCTCATGTTCAGCCGGCTATCAATCAACACCCCCAGGTCCTTCTCCACCAGGCAGCTCTCCAGCCACTCTTCTCCAAGCCTGTAGCATTGCTGGGGGTTGTTGTGACCCAAGTGCATGACCCTGCACTTGGCCTTGTTAAACCTCATACAATTGAGCTCAGCCCATCCCTCCAGCCTGTCCAGATCCTGCTGCAGAGCCTCCCTACCCTCCAGCAGATCGACACTCGTGCTGTAGACCACACACAATGCATAGAAAAATAATCCTGTCTGCCAACTCTGTCTAACTCATCTCAAAATAAGAATGACTGGTTTTACAAATATAATACAACTAGACAAGCAAGCTGTTACACTACAGCATCAATAAATAATGATTCCAGAGCTCTAAGCAACTCCCTCCCTTGATTTCAATGGAGGCTGAGCAGGATCTGTACCTCTGAAAAACCGATTCCTTAAAATGCCTTAACTGATTCCTTAGAAGTGCCCTTCAAATCAAATCAGCTGCTAAGTGCAATTATGAACCAGCTTGGTAGCATTCAGAAGAAAACTAAACATTATGTCTCTCTGGTCCAATAACAAAATAACACAGTCACAGAATCACAGAACATTAGGGATCATTACAGTCCTCTGAGAAAAAAGTTACTTTCATCAGCTTGTGCTACTAAGAGCAACTTGCCTGCACCAGAAGCATCAGTGATCATCCCTGATGTCCTGAGAACAAAGGGCTAGATGCTGTACACACACACTCCACACTGTGGAGCCCAAACGATTGGAGCCTGGAAGAGGTCAACAGCCAGGGCTGCTATTTCCTCAGCCAGTAAGTTGCTCTACCTGCTCCACTGAATTTTCAAATTAATTTGCATAAGGAGGTGCTGCTTGTTCTTTTGCCTACATAATCTCCATTTCAGCTCAGCACATTTAAGCACATCTTCCTGCCCCGAGGTGCTTCTGAACAGAGCAGGTCTAGCACATGAATCACACCACAAGTGATGAGTCTTTACGACTTTACTGAAGCAAGATGCAATATCACAGCATGGATGGGACTTGCCTTGTAACCATTCTTAGCCATGATCCCATCAACTCCCACAATGACTAGAGACTTCCTGAGAAATTAAGGCTCCCTCCAGAAGAGGCATTCTTGCCCGCATTCTTCCCCACAGCCTGTCATAAAAGCCAGCCCACGGAGCAAAAATCAGGCTGTCTTACTCATATGGCCCATATGAAACTTCTCTTAAAAGATATAGATGACAACTTACTTTTTCATAATATTCACAGTCAGATAAAAACATGCTACAGTACCCTGTCTACTGCTACAGTTTTTCAGAAAAGCTGTTTTGCCTTATTCATCACGTGCCAAAATATTGCCCAGCAGTAACAGACATGGATTCTACCACAGTGTGCACGCTGGAAATGCATCTTTGCCTTACCCAAAGAAATGGTAGGAGAGAGCAGTGGTGACACTTCATATAATTTGAAAATTTTAAATTAAAGGAAAATAAAAAAGGTCAGATTACTGCAAATACAAGGAGAAATCCTGGATCCTGCAGCTGGGCCATAGCAATCCCATACAACGCTAAAAGGTTTTGGGGAGAGTGGATGGAAATTTGCCTGGCAGAAAGAGACCTGGGGGCATTGATTGACAAGAGGCTAGATAGGACCCAGCAGTATGTACAGGTGGCCAAGAAGGCAAATGGCATTCTAGCTTTTATTATTTTTCAAATTTAGTCTATTTTATTCCCTACTCCAGCAAGGAGTGGGTAAGTGATTGTCCACCTGTACTTGGCACTAACGAGGCCACACTTTGAGTACTGTGTTCAGTTTTGGGCACAAAGAAGACACTGAGATGCTGGAGTGGGTCCAAAAAAGGGCAATGAAGCTGGTGAAGGTTCTGGAGAACAAGTCTTATGAGGAGCAGCTGAGGAAGCTGGGGCTGTTTAGTGTAAAAAAAGGGAGATTATGGGGAGACCTTATTGCTGCCTACAACTACCTGAAAGGAGGTTGTAGAGAAGTGGGCATTGCTCTCTTTTCACAAGTAACAAGGGATATTACAAGAGGAAACAGCCTCAACTTGCAAAGTTTATGTTAGACTTTAAGAAAAACTTCACTGAAAAGAGTCATCAAGCTCTGGAACAGGCTGCCCAGGGAAATGTTTGAATCACCATCCCCAGGTGTGTTTAAAAGTCATGCAATTATGGTACTTAAGGACATCATTCAGCAGTGGGCTTGGCAGAGTTAGATTAATAGTTGGATTAGATTATTTTAATGGCCTTTTCCAACCTAAATGATTGGTGCAACTGATCACCTGCAATCAGTTAGATTACCCTACAATCAGTGCAGAAGGGTCTCTGCAATACATCCACTGGATACAAAAACCACTCCCTTCACCGTTATTCATGGGCAACAGCCACAAAACATGCCAGGGAAAGACAGCAAATTATGTCAATTAAAAGGCAACACATCAGACTTCCAGCATTAGAGCAAATCTATTGGGAAAAATTCTCACATGATCATTATGATCTGTCAAAGCACACCATATTTTGACCAAAGTTTTTTAAAAGAACACATTCATTAAAGTGACAGAACAGTGATTGAAACCTGCACCAACATTTATTCATGGGTAAATTTCTAGTGTAGTGCACAAGCTCACACAATATAGTGCAAGACCTTGAAGGGCTAAGGCAGGACCCAAACCAAGTGGACTTGTACATGAACCTCACAACTAAGCCTTATATAAGGATAGTATCTAATCATTAGTGAAATATGCATGACCATTAGTAAAGTATGTATGCTAATTAACAGAATATGTAAAGATAAAGAATTATGAGAATGTACCTATCTTTCCTGCTTAGGGGCTTATCATCAAGTCCGTGAAAGCAGCTATCTGCCCTTGATTGCAGGAACAAGGTAAAAATCAAGTAGATAAGGAATTCCTTTGGTTTCTTCTGGAACCCTGGCCAGGCTCCAGGGCAAAATCCAACACCAGGATGACAACCAGATGTTTTTGCACCTGAAGTTACATAAGTTTGTTTATGCAACTATATAAAAGCTGGACCCTCTTACAGCAACTTTGGAGACCTCACCTACAGATGGTGCATTGCATAGGACCTCCCAGCTGCTGGGACAGGCTCTCCAAATCCCCCTTGTAACCAGGGCTCCACAGCATCTGTGGTTCTGGATGATGGTAACATACTAGGTTACAGTTGGTGATGTATTTTTCTTATTCACTATCGCTAACTCTGTTGGAATGAACAGATGCATTACTATGCTTACTTTGGCTGTTGCTGCTTATAGCTGGAAGTACAATAAGTCATCTGTTTGATGTAATGCTTTATGTTGGTTTTCTTTGTATCACTTTGAAAAAGACAGTAAAATAAGCCTATTTCCTTCTGTTGGCATCTGTGTCCTTCTCTGTCAGCCCCATCAATTGGCAAAACACCTATAGATAACTTAGGATCACTTCTAATTGTCTACTATTTTGGGGTTCACAAAACTCTAAATCAGTTTTTAAAATCCAGTGAAAAACTGCTCTCTGTTTTTATCTTTAAAATCAATAAAGATTATTAAACACATGAATTCACATTGAAGACAACAGAAGCCTGTACTACTCGAACACTAAGTATTTACAGTTCAAGACAGCAACGAAATTGAACAATCTCATAATTGTTCAGTGAGGACACTGTTTATAATCTGTATTGTACAGGGATAACAATAATTCATTTTCAGGAAAACCATTTGCTACATCACTTATTTTCCATTACCTCAGAGGCTAACAGTTGTAAAAGCTATTCACGAACAACAGGCACCTAAGCAACTTTGTTTAACTGCTACGGGGCAAAACACTCCTCCTCAGCAAGACTGAAGAGCACATACTACTCACTAAGTGATTCTACGATTTGAAGAAGTATGAAATTATTCCCTGTGTGTCTCTGGGTGAATAAGAGACTTCCAAAGTAGTGCACATAGAATGTATTTCCTCTGAATGATTAATGAGTTAAAAGTCAGGTAACTCTTTGTTTACAGGTTTAAGTTTGCTCTGGAAGTCTTAATAAAGTCTAGATTTCTATATTGTTATGACAAACCTTTAAGGTCTTTCTGAGGAAATAGCTATAAACCACATTCTTTAGGACTTGTACATGAAGAGCCCAAACCCAGTGCCCCCAGAAGTTCAAGAGTAAAAACTACCATGTACCAGATTCTTCCACAAACTTGCAAGATATTATGTTTTCGACTGTAATTTCCCACAAAAACTAGCTGACAGAAGTCATTTGCTATGCCCCACAACTAAAACTTTAAAATTTTAATTCACTTCTACACACAGGGGAATGCTAGGACTCACTGAAGCATAAGAAATTTCAGTGAGAGCTTTTTATTGGGAAGCATATTCAAAAATAGCATACCTAGCTTATAGTTTTTCTCATCTTTTTCCATGCCCATACCTTCTCTAATGTTCAACAAGAAGTGTCTCTCTAGAGAGGCAACAAAAGAAGGGCTAGTACTGCCAGCTGCGTAAGAACTTGTGCTCCAGGTGGAATACCCACCTGTGGGGGTTGACGTAAATGGCATTTATTTCAAATATCAGCACTATGGAGGAGCGCTTGCCGGCTTTGGCTTAGGAAGGCAAAAGTTCTTCAGTTTAGCCACTTCTGTGCAACAAAAGGCTAACAGCACTTTCCACCTCTGGGATGTTTCAACCACACAGAGTGCTTCTGTGGGGGTGGCGGTGTTCCTTACCATGGCACTGCATGCTACCTGCTACAACCGAGAGCACAGACTGAAGCATCACAGCAACGCAAGCAATAAGCAGTACACGAGTCACTCCTTCAGTTCCACATCTGCATCCTCACCAAACATTGCCAGACCTTGATTTGAGAAATTGCTAGTCAGACAAACACGGCATTTCTTATCACTTCCAACATGAAAAGTATGCTATGAAAAGTTTAAAAACCTCTGTGTCACAGCATTATCATTAAAAAGTGAAGCTGTATCAAACCTACAGACAGGGTCCAGGTCTGGTGTGCAGAATTAATTCCTCTCACCATCCTCTTCCAGCTGCAACCTTATCATGGAACATGTTGTGCTGTTAAAAAGGCTGCATGTGCTGTTCCTTATCACAAGTGTCCCTGGTGTAGTTAAAAGCCCAAGTAGCCAATCAGTCTGGCTTCCCTCATTCCAGCTCCCCATGCCAGCACTGACAGGAGCAGCAGAGAAGCATCTGCACAGTTTCCCTTCGTTAGGGTGTTACTTCACATGAGCATGTCGGTTCTGCCCATCCTCCCCCATGACAGTGCGCTGTGCCACCCAAAAAGAAGGAACCTCATAGACAAGGCACTCTTTACCATGTTCTGTAAAGGGCCTTTCATCCCCAGCATACTCAAAATAGCCACTGGATGTGATCATGAGATGAACACGCAAGTGTGCATTCCTTTAAATTGCTTCTTTCGTTTAGGGACAAGAAACTAGTGTCCAGGGATTGCATTGTCCCCCTCATTCTTAATTCAGTAATCAAGCGTTGACCCTTTCTGTCTCATCCAGTCCCTTGAATTTGTACAAATATTTACAAGTTTAGAGGTTTTACAAGAAGCTGGGAAAAACAGCGTAACACTCCACTAATTCATTCATAAGGACTTGCAAGATCTCTACAATCCTATTAAATCAAATCCATCACATCATTCTGTCATGGGAACTATCACAGCATTTCTGAAGTCTGTCTGTCCTCCTCGCTGCCAGTCAGCACGGTCAGCTGGAGAAGGCTGCTAAGACACAGTGGAGTACAAGCACAGAGAAACATTACCTACTTATGCGAAAACCCTAGAACTGCACAGGTCGGTTTCTCACTGCTGGAGAAGAGGCTAAGCAGAAGAGGCTGGCCTGTTACCCAACCGCTTAAGTGACTTCTAGTTTTTGCTCTAGCAGATGCTTCAAGCACTCTTCAAGTGACTACTAAAGGTGAGGAGAAGCCTAGGCCATTACAGGAACTTGGTGACAGGTGGGGCAGTATGGTGGAACAGACTCTGGGATGCTGTTGTGCATCCACAGGGCAAGTAAAAGAAGTTGATATGGCAAGTTGTCCAAACAGAGAAAGACTTAAAATTCAGGATCAGAGGCACATCACTGATACCAAGTGACACAGACTCATACAATGTTAGAGGTTGGATGGAACATGGAGAGAACAGTCAGGATCTAGAGCAGGATCCCCTGAATGAGATTATAAGTGGCTTTTTCTGTCTGTTTCCTTGACAGGCACCATTTGCTATAAATTAGGTTTAGTCAGAAAGATGAGCTAAGTGTGCTTGATAAGGCCCATGTGATTCAGGTGCCCACAAGCACTCTTGCAGATCACAGAATCATCAGAAGGGACCTCGAAAGATCATCTAGTCCAATCCCCCTGCCAGAGCAGGCACACCTCACTGGAGAAGCCATGGAATCAGAATCACTCAGCTTTGGAGGGAACCATCATCCAGTTCCAACCCCCCCAGCACAGGCAGGGACACCCCACCCTAGACCAGGCTGGCCAGAGTCCCATTCAGCCTGGCCTTAAACACCTCCAGGGACGGGGCCCCAACCTCCTCCCTGGGCAACCCATTCCAGGCTCTCACCACTCTCACCGTGAAGAACTTCCTCCTCACATCCACTCTAAATCTACCCATCTCCAGCTTTGCTCCATTGCCCCTAGTCCTGTCACTACCTGACATCCTAAAAAGTCCCTCCCCAGCCTTTTTGTAGGCCCCTCTCAGATACTGGAAGGTCACAATAAGGTCACCTTGAAGCCTCCTCTTCTCCAGACTTAACAGCCCCAATTCTTTCAGTCTGTCCTCACAGGAGAGGTGCTCCAGCCCTCTGATCATACTTGTGGCTCTCCTCTGCATGAAGCACTTATGAGGGCAAACCCTGGAAGGTACAGCAGTTTCCAGCAAGTATCTGTTGAAATGTAAGGCAAAAAGCAAAGCTTTGTTTCTTTCTTTTTAAAGACACGAATCTCATCAGTCCTGGAGGAAATCATCCTATTGGGGCAACACTGAATTTTGCATTGATTGCATTTACAGCTGGGGTGAGAGAAGCCCTCCTGATCCTCCTTTCATATTTTCAAGGACCACTTCCTGCTGAGAATGTGATTTCCTGCTCTAAGTAGATACAATTATAATATTCAGGAACCTTTGCTCTTTCAAGCAATAGATTAAAAACAATTATTACAGACAAATAAATTGAACGTCTGCTGAGTCAGGCTAATGAAGAAATGACAGCATATTTATTAACTCCAGAGACAGCCTCATCTTTGGCACAGTCTCCCACACATGGTCTGTACAGTAGCATCAAAATGGTCATTCAGTACTTAAGGATGAAGGATATGAATTTTGCTATTTTTGAAGTGACAGGAATCCACAAGCGACCAAAACAGTGCTGCCTTCTCCTTGGAATACCTAATTACTCTCTTCAGTCTCAGGGTGCCACAGGAAGCAGCACAATGCTCAGGAAGAGGCACACAGGCATAGTCCCCTCTGTGTCACAAACAACCTTGTGCTTGATACAGTCCTTCACACACTCTCCCTGAATGAGGGATAAAGCCCTAGACCTGGAGAAAGCTACACTTCTTGTTTTACAGGGATAGGTGTTATTCAGTGAATGGTATGACCTGGTGATACAAAAGTTGTCATTATCATCCTCTGTTGAAGAAGTAACTTGGTACAATCTCACACCACCTACACTTCCTGCAGAGTTTCACAGCTCAGCAAGGCTAGCTGATCTCTCTGTAAACATATACCTTAGAAACAAAACCAAAAAGAGGCTAAAAAGTATTCAGATCTCAAATGTTAGTACTTGGATCGATGTTAGTAGATGTATGAGTCGGGGACAGCATAACAGGCAAGTGGAATTGCCACCGTACCTATCAGAACTCTAAACCTTCCCTACCAACCATCCTTGTCCTTTCTTAAATACAGTTCCCAAACTATTGTCCTGCCCAGGGCCATAGCCAGGCACCCTAATACTGTGCAACACCATCCTATCAGAATACACTGTTGGCGCTTAGAACGCAGACCGACAAGAAAAAGAGAAGTTGGATCCATACTGCAGCTCCCGAATGCGAGTTCCATTTCCAAGTGGAAACAGTCATTCCTTGTACGGGCCACCAATTATCTGTCACGGTTTAGCACCAGGTTAGCCCATAAAATTATAATCTGCTCAACCTGGAGGGGGAGAAAAGAGGTAAACTCACATCCGGAAACTGGAATTAGAAATATTAGTAAAGCCTTTAATAAAGTTTAATAAGGTTTAAGTAGAAAAAAAACAAAAAAAATGTTAAAAGGGAAAGAAGAAGGGAAAAAAGAAAAAAAAAGCATGTTCTTCCTCAATTCAACTCCACCCCTCCCCCCACCCAGATCTGATAACCCCTGATTCCTAAGGAATGCTAAAAGCCACAGATGAGGGGGGAATATAAAGGAAAGACTGGGAATCTCCTAGGCAAAACTTAAATATTCAATTTAAGCAGTTTCCTAGGCTACAGTCTGAAAATTTGCAGGAAAAGGACGGAAATAGGAGGAAAATAAAAAGGAAGGCTAAAAAAGGGAAGGGGGAAAAAGGTGGTGGGGGTGTGAGAAACAGAAGAGAGACAAAGAGCCACAGAAGAACAGAACCATAGCAGTGTGCTATGGGCCAAAACAAAACCAAAACCAGATTCCCGAGACACACAAACAGGGAGGAGGTACCAAGAAGAGGGGAAAAGGAATACCCTGTCCCCAATTAAGGACCCCAAAATCTGTCCGGCCCACTCCACCTGCTTAACCTGTCCCCTGCAGCAGCCACCCCTCCCCTTCACTTCCGCACCCCACCAACCTCTGCCCTGGGTACCACAGGAGGGAAAAATAAACATCCTCACAGCCAAGATGAGTTAACTCCTTGTATGCTGGAAGAGAGTTTTAAGCAGGAATACCATAAGCAAACATGATTTCACCAAATCCAGAACAGTCATGAAATGTTAAGTATTTTGGATGAAAAGGCTCCCTTCTTCCTTATTGTGCTGCTTCTGCAGCAAAGCCAGGCAGCTGTCTAATGCTCAGCCAATGCTATCTAATAGCTTCAAGCAGGAAACAGCATAAGACTTCTGTATGTGTTCATTTCTGTGTGCTGTGTTTGTTTTTTCAAGTGGTTGGTGTGATTTTTTGAAGGAAAAAAAAGACTTCTTTAGGAATATGCCAACTGAGGAGTTTATCTTCTCTGCTTGAAAAAAAAGGACACTACTAGCAAAACTGCATCCTACAGAACGTAGCTGGGGCAAAGACAGTTGGTACCACCACCCTCAGAGCACCTGGTCTCCAGCCAAAATTCCTTTCCCAAACACTGACTCTACCCAGACCTGCCCAACTAGCAAAACAGAGATGCCACTTCAGTAGCTGATCTTGTCCTGTCTGTGGGTTATGAATTAGAATACTTCTGCCACTAGAGATCAACGGTGGAATTAGAAGGTTGATTATTTTTAGCAATTGTCTGATTGAGCGGGAGCCACGGTCAATTGTAAATTAGTCACTGCTTTTTCGAGGACTGTATTTAACACACCAACTTCCAATGCAACATTTGATGCCTCTTCACAAGCCCTAATCTATCAGCCATCTTTGCAGGGAAGATAGAGGAAGCAGGTACCATACAATAAAAAAAAAAATTAAGATCTTTAGCTTTCTTGCCCAAAGCCTAGAAAGAATGGCAAGGAAGATGAAGTCTGGAAAGGCATGGCCACCTTCATGCACCAGTGGTGAAGACATTTAGAAGCTTGAGTAACCCTTCCCTGTCAATGGTCATGTTGAAGTGGAATCTTTCATATAAGGGGTCACAGAAGGCCCACAGAAGGCCCACGGTGAGGTTGTATTGCTCATTGAGCTAAACATGTCCTAGCCTGCTACTGATTTTCTTTTTATTTCTTTTGGCACATGCCAATAAAGAAGTAAAGAATAAACAGCATTTCAGAAAAGCAAGTCTGTGCTGCAGTATGTCCACGTCACAGGCCTCAGTGGGATGCTCCATGTAGCCAAGATGCTTTCTACTCCCATCTACTGCTGATACAAATTACTTTCAGATTTGAAAACCAAGAGTTTCATCATCTTATTAAATTCCCTGTTCCTGGCTCAGGTTTTTCTTATACACATTAGTTAGATTGCATCAACCACAAAGACCTGTCCTTGAGCCATGCAAGATACAGCTCAAAGGAGGCCAGTAAGAGATTGCATCATCATCTAAGTTTTCCCTTCCTTAGTCACAGATGCAGCAAAACAAACCATGTAACAGGATGAGCACATGAGGATGTGCTTTATGAGGTCATGTGGAAAGGGAGATAATACCAAGGCACCAAGATGTAACTGGCAAACACACCTTTCCTGCTTTTTCCTTTTACCCTGCAGCAGAACCATCCCTTCAGCTTTTCACCACAACCCCTGCACCAGATACAGCTAGTTAAGACAGGCTAACCCAAAGCCATGCAGGTTTTACAGACTGGAAAGGCTAAATACAGCAGCTGTGAAGGACTTGAAAAGGCAGTTGACAAGCAGCCAACCAGCAGGATGCCTGCAGGGCATCACAGTGCTCCCAAGTCTGTCTAAAGCACCTGTAGGACTGTGGTTAGAACATGACTGAAAAAACTTCCCAGCAAGCATTCAAAGATGGATAAGACAGACTGAACACACATCCCAGTTGACAAGGAGAGCTCAAATACACAGCAAAGGCAAACAACTGTAACAAATGTCTAACAGACACAATGAATGATCACAGCCAAGAACAATGTATTAAATTCCCTTTCTATTTTAGGAACTGATCCTGACTCAGCTTCCTTGCCTCTCAGGCAATTGGACCACATAATGCTACACTTGCTTCTTGCCAGAGTTATCAGTAACAACGGGAAGTGAGGATGAAATCTTATTGTGAATCAAACACGTTCAGAGCATCTGAGCTGGGATCCTTGCCTAGTGGTTGGAGAAGTGGATATCAACATCACAGTGAACAAAAGCCTAGGCCTGGTGCTGATAGATATGCCTCAAGGTTCCCAAAACACCAAATGCTGCCCACTGGAGACTTATCATGAGAAGAAGAAAACCACGAAAAGACTACAAAGCATACATCAGACTTCCTCTGCTGCATCTGAAACACAGAGGTATGCAGAGAAGATGTTTCTACACTTTACTACATGCATCTCCCATGCAGCCTTACTGAGCAGGGGTAAAACACAAGAAGTACATACTCAACCCTGCCAAGGGGCACAGGACTGTGGCAGGGCCACCTCTGGCTGCTTTGAAGCTGCAGTTCTAATCTACCACTTGCACTTTGGCTTACTAGATGCAAAGCCACACATTTCATTTTAGAAAGTAATCAGAAGGATCAGGAAAGGTCAAAGAATAATAATTCTGAACCCTCTGCCACTTGGAAAATACAACAGAGTTATGAACCCCACTTTCCCAGCTATTTGCCCCAAGAACACCACAGAGCAGTTTTCCTACAGCCCCACGAAGGCACATAAAAATACTCTCCTCTCTAAGAGGCCTTGGCAGCTGCAGAGCTCCGCAGATGTAGCGGAGCAGGACTTTCTCACACACCTGCCAAAGCATGTAGCAGCTTGTACAGAACAGTACTGACAACTTCCAAGTCTTGCAATTTTGTGATGAAAGCAACTTGTTGAATCTTTCTGCAACATTTTAGAGACTTTGGTGGTCTCACGTAGAAGTTATCCTCCCCTGTCAGGCCTGATCCTAGGACGAAGGGTATAAAAATAGCTTAATGTTGCCATCATGAGAATTACAGAAACAAACCATGCATCTCATGCAAGGGAACTGCTAAAAGGCACTATATACAGATTTCATGGCCAAAAGCAATGAGATATTTCCAGGCAACGCTGCTAATGCACTCCATAAGAACACTGATGCATTGAGAAAGATGAAATACCAATGTTGCTTTTATTGGTTCTGTTTTGTTATGCCAACAGCAAAGTTAAAATCCCCTTCCATCTTTTAATCAAACATGCTACTTTTTTAACTCCCTAGATCAAGCCAGCCTGACAAGATTCCTGTCATTTTACAAGGGAATCTCTTCTCCCTCCACCCTCTTTATGTTATTAAACATCAATTCTGTGAAGAGTCTGGCTTCTGTGTGCCAGCTCTGGTTTAGTAACAACACTTAAGATTTTCCCTTAGGCTCTCAGAAGGACTTGCCATGGAAGACAGCCATCCCATGGGCAGAAGGATTAACACAACCTGATATCTGACAGTTTAGGAAGCCTGCGACCACAGGATCCCAAGAGCCATTCAGCCACGTGTGTCTAGGAAAGCGCTTATCTCCCTGCGCTTGGGCACAGGGTGAGGCTTCAGCTCTAGGTCATGACATTGCAATTTACATTCCTGTCCTCCTGCAATGTCTAAAGTTCCAGCAATATTTGACGTTTAGCCAACAGGTTCAGAAGTTACTTGCAGTGTGATTGCATAAGCCCACTTCCCTTTGCAAAGCTGGATAAAGTATGGGTTTTTTTAAATCCAAAAAGCTTACAAAAACATGAAACCGAAGAAAACTGAGGTATGCATAGGTGAGTTAGCTTGAAACAGAAAATAGGACCCAGAAGGAGGAACAAGACTCAGAACTTCCTCTTCTTTTTAGGCCTAAGCAGGTTTGCTTTTCAAATTACTTTTGTAACAAGACAGCATTCAGGTCAGTATGCATTTATGCTGTTTGGGATAAAATCCCCCACTCATTTAGAGACCATTTGCAATGTCAAAGAACAGCAGCTCCTCTACAAGTCTCTGGTCTACTTGGTTTTTCTGTATTATATACATACACACAGAGATACATCTTATGCAGGCAGCTTCAATATAAATCATTAGTCATAGACTGTAACAGAGAAAAAACCCTGACAACTGTCCTTTCTAGTACTGGCATGCAGAGTTCACATTTGACAGGAAAGCTCTAGATGAAAATGACCTTGGAAGCTCGGATAATAAACCAACCTAAACGGACAACGCCTTGGATGCAGAGCTACTAGGGAAACTCACTTCACTTCCCAGAAAGGAAGGAAAAAGTGAATTGTACTGTTAACTTCAGAAAGAGCCAGACTGCTCCCGTGTGTATTTTCTTCTCTGTCATCATAGAATCATAGAATCATAGAATCATTACGGATCGGAAGGGACCTCGAAAGATCATCTAGTCCAATCCGCCTGCAACAGCAGGATCACCTAAACCAAGTCACACAGGAACCTGTCCAGTCGGGTCTTGAACATCTCCAGAGAAGGAGACTCCACAACCCCCCTGGGCAGCCTGTTCCAGTGCTCCGTCACCCTCACTGTGAAGAAGTTCCTTCTCAGGTTGATGCGGAACCTCCTATGTTCCAGCTTACAACCATTGCCCCTTGTCCTATCACTACATGACAATCATCCTATCATCCATGGTAAACTATTACATGTGCTAAGGCCATGTGATGTGCACTATCAGGTTTATCATAAACAGAAAATCCACTGCCAACTTTCACTTTCTACTATTGCAGCAGAGTTCATCATGCTGTTAAGCAGAAGTCCTTTAAGAGTGGTTTGCTGAAGACAGCCATGGGAAACAGGCAATTAGTGGAAAAGAAGAGAAGGCATTTGCAAGCATTTCTCGCTACAATATAATGAAAGCATGACAAAGCCCTGTATTTCATCGTTCTCTGTATTTCCATCCATCAGAATACATACACAGAAATAAACATATATACAAACACAGAAACATGCCACACTTTTGCATTAGCCTTTGCCTTTGGATGTATCTGCAGTACAGGAGATTATTACAAGGATTGGCCTCACCGTGAATCACACTCAATAGCACACTGTGCTTTTACAACTAGAAATAGAGGGCTCAGAGAGATTAATCCCTTGTCCTGGATGCCACAAGGAGCCAGTGACAGTGAAAGCAAATAGAGATAGGCAGAGAAGTCTCTTCGTCGTGCTACAACATCTTCCACCAAGAGATGCCTTAAGAGGTCATTATGAGTGAAATTAAACCAAGGCGTCCCTTTTGAAAGCCCTCCAGTAACTGGGAGAGGAGGAGCTCCCACTGACAATGCTCATGACATCACCTTCCCTCTATCAGGAAGGTGAAAGCCTGGCTGCCAAGAGAAACACAGCAGCAACATATACTTCCTCAGAATTTCATTGGTGTTACAGAACAGGTTGTACACAGCAAGTCTGTTGATTCCTGCTCAGCTAACGCTATTCAAATGGTTTAAAGGCAAAATGCACCCAAAAGCCATGTCTAGAAATCAGTAACCTGTGGTGCTAGGAGCTGGTGCAACACATGGCCTCCACGGCTGTCCCCGAGCAAGTTGCATAACAAGAAAGCGGAACTTAAAACCCAACTCTGGCAACAACAAACAAGCATGTCCCCCCTCCTCAAGCTGCACTGATGGCACAGAGGTATTAGCAGTAAGTCTGAGTGACAAATCATTCTGGTCATTAGAATCAGCAGATCAGACTCAGAGGAAGCCTGTTTATTAAGAAATGCTGGACTTTTTTGCCTACAGAGCCTCTTCCTTGCACGGTCAGTACACAAAATAAAGAGGAACCAAAAGCCTTTAAATTTAAAAAAAAAAAAAAAAAAGAGAGGAGGGGAGGCACCAAGGGTTTGTATGCTTTTTTAAAAATTAGTGATTTTGTGTGCAACTTTGCATCCATTTTTTGTCCTTTTTTTCCCTTATTTTTTGGTTTGTCATCCTAGATCTTTCTATCTTGCTTTCCTTCCCCTCTATCTTACACAACCAACACTGTGATTCCAAGAGAAATGTTTCTTGTCCTGTGCCCAGGACATGAAAGCAGCCAGGCTACCTGCTCACAGAAGAAAAGCTGGGAATATTTTTATTCCTTGTTATGAACATCATATCCTTGATGGTGTGCAAACATGATCTTACTGTAGTCACAGCCAAATGGTGGGACCCTTAGTGGTTTTCAGTCATGTGTTAAAAGACACACGTGAATCCAATGCCCACTTCCCCAAGGGAAAACTCCAGCACAGTTGCTCATGGCCAGTCTCACCTGGTTGGACTGGTGACATATAGTGTGTGTTCCTGGTGCCTTTTGAGGGACACAAAGAAAACTTTAAAGGACAGATATCAAAGCATATCTTAATGATTTGTGGGATTTACCTACCCAACACTATACAACACTCATATTCTATATTGAGTCTGGCCACATTATTTTGATGGTGTACAACAGGAATCCTTAAACAAGTCTTCAGGTATAAACAAGTCTCCAGGCTTCATCATGCTAAAGAAAATCTCAGCTGCAATTTCTACAAACTTGTAGTATTTCCCACCTATTAGACACACATTCAGCATCAAATCTCCAACACTGTTCTCAGTTGAGTGCAACCAACCACAATACTCTCATTCAAGATGTTCTCCTAAGCTTCCCTCCTTGCCTGCGGGTATCAAAGGTGAACTCCAGAGAGGTACCAAATGTGATTATCAGCTGGGTGAACGATAAAGGCCAGCTTTCTGTCTGATTCCTCAAGAAAAAGAAAAATTTGCAAGCAGTAGAAACTGACAATGGTTGACTCACTGTTTGTGAACTGTCTAGTGGTGGGTTGATTTTAAGAATAACGCAACTCCTATTTTGCATCTTTAACCACAAAAGGATTGTACTTCTAAAGGCTTTTACCTACTTACATAGAATCAATAAACTTGATGTAATCAGTTGGGTTTTTTAATGCTTCACATCAATGTGGTCAGACAACCTGATAAAAGACATACAAAATCATTGTTGGAAGCAGCGAGAGAGAATTGGTTTTGCAAATTATGAGTTCTTCGGACAAAGCCCACTTTCAGGAAAAGTCACACACAGAAAGAGTAAAACTGTCCCTAACTTAGTGAAGAGGGTTTAAAGGATGTAGAGCTGTGAAACTTCACAATGAACAAAACCCACCCAGCAAGCTTCATGCTGGCTCTGCTGCGCCAAAGCAAGCTGCCACCAGACCTCTGCAGCCAATGTACAAGTCAGCAAAACAGAAGTCACAGTAAACATAGCACGAGTTCTCTCTCGCTATGGAAACTAAGAAAATGAATTAGACGTGTGGTGTATGTGGTTCACTCAGTCCCTACAAAAGCAAGCACTAGATGCTCCAGAGTTAAGGACTGGAGCAGGCAGTAACCGGCTAGCTTCTTCCTCAGGAAGATTGCCCCATCATAGCTTATGCCCAGACTTAAAGCTTCCCATTCTTCATTGCCTTCTACAGCTTCACTCTTCACTATTTGTTTGCAGGATGCAGAACACAGTCCAAGCACAATAATGTCCAAGGTTCCTGTAAAGTTCCTTCCTTCAAAGACTGTTGATTTTTTAAAGTAGTCCAGCTACAGCCTCTTACAGACTTCTACAGGATCCAGAGCTATTAGTATTTCAGAAGAAGAGAGGAAGGACCAGACCAGAGCAAAACAAACCAACAGCCAAACACTTAGAAGAGGACATCTCATTCCTCTCTCCATTTTTTCCAGCAAACTGCCATCTCACTTTATTCTTTGCCATTTCTGAAGCTGGGTATCAGTCTGTAACATCAGGGCTGATTGCTTTGGAAGTGCATGGCAGGAAAGACCCAAAGCAGGAGACTTCTTTCTTTTAGGCAGCAGAATCAATTCAAGACTTGCAAGAACCACCTACCGCTCCTTCCTTGAGCAGCATTACTATGGGAGGCTGCCACACTCCTGCAGTGATCTGCCCCCAAACAATGGTGCAATTTGAAAAAGCAATAAGGAAACCAGGCTGGCAGAGAAGAGACTTCGGTTCATTACCCAAAGTACATGTGACAACCTCAGCAGCTAGGAAGACCGAGTCCTTTCACCCTTGAACATGAGAGAGTTGCTCTTCCAAAAGGTTAGACCTGATTTTGTGGGTTTTTTTCAAATCTCATCCTGAAAAAAACCCACAACGTTCATCCAGCATGCTGAATTAGTCTATCCTCATAGCACTTAAGAGAGGGCAAACGCAGTCATGGAGCAGGTGAAGTTTCTAGCACTGGAATCATAACCGCCTCATCCATTTCCAGCCATGTACTCATATGCTAAGGCATGAAAAGGGTTGCAGCCTCTCTTCCATACGAAACCTTGAAACAGAAAATAGCTTCTTTTTAAGTACTTTACCTTTATAAGCAGAACTGCTGGCTAGGGCTAGATGAAAGCCAAGTTAAAAAACAAAAATGACAATAAAACCCCGCACTGTAACAGCAAATATTCAGTGAACTGTGATTTTCCTTTAAGTTCATGAAGTCACATGAAGCCCCCTGAAACGGGTCAGTTGGTCTGACTTCAGCAGCCCTATCAGTTTCAGCAACGGTAGCAGAATCAAAGCCTAGGGAATGTCTCACTTTCTCCGAGCAGCTACAGGGTTGCCCAGGGGAGTGCTGGCATCAAATGATTTGGGCCACAACTGAGAAGCTGCCAACACCCCTCAGCAGGTACCTTGCGTGTCCTTGGGCATAACTTTGAGCTGAGACTATCAATGTTTCCAGCAATCCTGTTCTAGAGGCAGACTCAGCAGAACCTTGTATCAGTTGAAACCCATCAGAGTCAAAGGCTTCAAAGAAAACATCTGAAGTTTGATAAATCAGATTTTTTCAAAGGAAACTTTTTTCTTCTGAACCTGTTTGACTAGGGCTATTACTGAATTAACCTGAGCCTCATCTGACGCTTCTGCAGAATCGATTTCTGCAGCAAGTTTATAACGATGCCGCTGCGAGAGCTGAAGCATTAGCATCACACCATTTCTCTTCCACCCCCACCTTCCTTCCAAAATCTCTTCCACCTCCACTCAAGCTCTACCTAAACCATTTCTTCAATGTTTACACTGCTGGGTTATTTCACAAACTTGCCATGCTCAGAAGGACACAAGTTCCATGCCAGCTGTGGGGCCAGAGCTGCATGCTCTCCTGCACCACAGTTCTAAAACACTCAGTTTTGGTTGACAGATTATCGCTCAGGCTAAAAAGAGGAAAAGTTAAAGTGTTACGGTTGGAAACAACTTCAGCATCACTCTTTGCCAACTGGCCCCATGAAGCAATTCTGACAAGTTTTCAGTCTGCCGTGAAACTTCACGATTCGTTGGGAACACGTTGTGACCAGCAAATCTTGCCTCCAGTTTTCTCTCAGGTACATCCTGGTTCCACCCGCTAACTCAGTGCGGATCTGGATCATCCTCCTAACACGTCCCTGCTGCAAACCCGGTGCCTCCCGGGCCATTGTCCCGCACAGCCACCGCGGGGTGAGCAGACAAAGACAGCGGAGGTGGAAAAAGCCTCTTACCGGGGAATTAAGCGCCGCTTCCTCACCTCCCTCCGGCACAGGAACAGCCCCGAACCCCCCGAGCAGAGCCTCCGACTCGGCCAGACACGAGAGGCTCCGCCGCAGCCCTCACCCCTCGGGAACGACCCTCAACCGATTCCCCCGGGGGCAGCGCGGGCCGGGCCACGCAGCCGCCTGTTGCTCGCCCCGGCACCGACCGGCTCCCCAGAGGCACGAGGCGGGGTCTGAGCCCAGAGGCACGAGGGGGCCGGGTAATGGCCCCTGGGCCGGGCGGCCCCTGCACCGGCCGACAGCACTGCTGGCAGCGCTCCCCAGGCGCGGCCCACACCCCGCTCGCGGCCCGGCCCCGCTTCCCACCACCGGCCCCGGCTCTCGCACTGCTCTCCACTCTCGGCCCCGGCTCGGCCCCACGACAGCTCCCGGCGGTCAGGGCGGCGGCCGATCCTACCTCGGTGCCCAGTGCAGGGCCAGGGCCGGCGGCTCCTCCTGCGGCTGTGTCGGCGGCTGCTGCTGCCCATACCCGGGACGGCAGGACGTGGCGCCGAGGGGACTGGGGGGGCGGGGGGCGCTCCTGTGGGCCGGACACCCCCGGCTCTCTCGCCCGGCTCCTGTTTACCGCTGTGGCCGGCCGGCCACTGCCTGTCAGCGCCTCGCCCCGCCCCGCCCCGCCCCGCCCCCTGCCGCCATCGCCCGGAGCACGGCGGCTCGGCTCCATACGACCGGGACAGGGAGGGCCTCTGGTGAGGCCCGGCCCCTCGCCATTAAACTTTTCCCGCCCCGGGCAGGTGCCTCGTCTCACCGGGAACTGTGCGGGGAGAAGCGGCAGCGAGAGGGCTGCGGACGTCCTGAGCTCTTACCCTGTCGCGAATAGCGACGCCTTGTCTGAGCGATGTGCAGGTTACTCTTTATGGTCTTCTGTTGTCTTTATTGTCTTCCATTGGCTGCTAACTTACTTAGGTGCCTCTTAACTTCTTTAAACACAACGCATGGTGTAAGCCTGGTGACGGTCTGTAGCACCTTCGTAAGGTCTTTGTATTAGGTATTCGCTCGCACGTATTGATTTACCACAACGGATTATGTAAAACAGCTGGTCTGACTACTAACCGAATGCCTAGCACATTTGCCCCATTGCTGTATCGGTGTGCCACACTCTCCTGCTGTTTAATGCTTCCATTTTGCAAGCTGCTTTCTTCGGGAAGTAATTTCTTCCCAAGGTATGTTGAAATAGGTGGACTGCACTATCAAGGTGAATTATTCAGGGAAAATACCAAGGGAGAGATTTCCTCCGCGCAGATGTGGTATCTATCCCACTTGGGAATAAAGAACGGGCAGATGGGGAGTCCGTTTCAGGCACAGGCTTGAAAGCAGATACTGTTAGAAGAACCAGACAGAAAACAAGGAAAGCTCCTGACTTGTCATTCAAGTCCATTCACTAAATCCAGTCAAAGTTTTTTTCATTTCCCGAGTCTGCACTTTTTCAAACCAATGACTTATAGGACTCTGGGGAGATTATTCTCAGCCTTAGAGAACAGTGATAAAAACATAAAATGAGTAAGGTAATGCCTTGTGATGCAGAGCATAACCACCTCGTACAGATAAGTGACGCACCGTAATGGGTTTGCAGTGCGCAGAGAAGCTGAGCTGGAATTCTGTCGTGATGTTTCAGTTAGGATGCAACACACCTGTGTAGTGAAGGTGAGAGACGCACCACCTACAGAGCACACAGAGGTGGGTCTACAACTCCTACTTAGTGCTATTTAGACTGAAATTAAAACATAGACACTTGGATTGTTTTCCCCCTATAAGACAAGACATGATGAAGATACTTTCCTCTTGATAGGTAGTGTATCACAATGCTGGCTTGTAAGGAGAATCAGTTTCTGTCCTAAGCAGGCTTGCCTTGAGGCTATGGGGCTACCTCAGAGGAGGCTGTTTTCTTCCTGCATACTCCGAGATCATTTTGTTGTGGTTTTTTTAAAAATTATTTTTCAGTCCAGGATTGTGTCTCAGCATGGGACCAGCATAGCTCACCACTCTCTATAGTGTGCCAGACCAGGAAAGGGGCCTACAGACACAACTGAATCAGATGATGAATTTACACAGAATTTCCAGGCAAAGTAGAACAACTAACAATTATGCCTGAAATGAAAATAAGCCACCAGTGCAACACTCTTAATTCTCAAGGGGGGTAAAACTGCTACATTCCTTACAAGATCTAATCCTTCCCTGTGTTTTGTAATTACTACTCCACAGCCTCTACATTTCCACAGAAAGCCTGTCTTGTAACGCGTGTTACCGTTCTTGAGTTCAGTCTTAGCAACAACCTCCTGAACACAGGACTCTGAAGCTCAGACTAAATTCTCAAGGCCCAAAACATGAGCACTACCGTGGGGACATCTTCCCTACATGCCTCACAGCCCCCAGGAGAAAATCCAAACCTAAGCCTTTGCAAATGTTCCCCACTCTTCTGAGATTTGGAACTAATTGAAAAAACAGGGAAGAAAGACTAAACTTAAGCTGAAGGCCATTAGTTAAATGGAAGTCTTACATTCCTCTAGCCAGCACTGCTGTTCACAATCTGAGTAGGAGATAGAGAGTTTTAATAAAACCCTTGGGAACAAAACATTACCACTTTGATAACTAGATAGCTCTGGCTGAAAATTAAGGAAAAATCCTAACTGGGGAATATGTGCCTAGACTTGCATGTCATGCTTAGATGTAGATACTGATGGGTGTGCCAAAGGAGATGCCCTGCGCACTGTGCATACACACATGGCCTTTGTAAATACTTGTCAGCAGCAATCAATTGCATTTGTTTTAAGTCACAATAGCAGAAGTACCCCTATGCCCATGAGACTCCAGTTGTCTCTAGAAGCAGCACAGATCTAGTGCACGGTTATTAAGATGATGCTTTTCATAAGTACTTTTACTCCATTTAGCAAGATGGGCCTGAAAGGCATTGGAGGGCAGAAACCCCAAACACTAACAACTACTGTAAAACTGTGGGTTTTTTTTCTTTAGCTGTAAAAATACATCAGTTTTGTGGAAACGCATAATTAATTTTCCCCCAGATAAGTGATATTTTTATTCTACAATATTGGTCTGAGCAC
The DNA here is from genome assembly GCA_013400115.1 of Rhinopomastus cyanomelas. NCBI lineage: Eukaryota > Metazoa > Chordata > Aves > Bucerotiformes > Rhinopomastidae > Rhinopomastus > Rhinopomastus cyanomelas. The sequence goes on along the minus strand of VXBP01001113.1, from coordinate 47,532 downwards.
CTGCATGTTTCCACAGCAACTCCACAACACTTTAGGGGATTACTTCAGAACTCTACTGTGGTTTTAGTCTCAAAAGATATTTACATTTTCTGGGAAAAATCTGTTTCCAGATACAAATTAAAACTGCTGCTACCATATATTTAATGAGCTATACTAGTCTCTTGCGTTGTCATCTTAGAAAACTGCAGCATACAACCTTGCTGTGTTTTGTACAACATGTGCAATACTGTAATCAGAGGAGCCACTATGGGCTGAGGGCTCTGGGGGAGCATCCTCAGAGGGCTTGCAGGGGACACCACTCTTACCTGACAGGCTGATGGGAGACTATTAATCCCCCAAATCCACACCCCACACAAGATTCTTGCCAAAGAACAGGCAGGTGTAAGGACTTTTGTGCACTCAAGTACATACATGTTCACTCATGTCATGTGCATGTATGAATATGGCCGTTAATTTAAAATACAAACACATGTATTAAACCAGGCAACAACACCACAAATAAAAATAGAAGCCCGATGACTAGGAAGCTCTAAATTCGTACATCTATCTGTATACTCATACACGCGAACACGATGTGCCAGGATGTGCTCCTAAGGCTTTTTATGTGCTAGTTTTTCTCCAAGTCAGCTTAGATCCTTTACTTCCCTCCACCTACATGTCCTGAGCTACATGTTCCCCCCATGTGTTCACTCTCTTCACTGCACGCTACTGGCAGAGACGAGGGGGATTTCTCAGTAAGTTCTCTGACGACCCCTCGTTTTACTGATGGAGAGCCCAGGGTTAATCCTTCTTGCCCTGTTGCTCTGATGTTTTCTGCCTTTGCTAGGTAAAGAAAATAGATTCTCAAAAGGAAAAACAATAGGATTAAGGGAACGTGAAACAACTTACTTTGTGAGATCTGGAGTTCCTTAAAACTTGTCATTTATGTGCTTCACATAGCATTGTTTTTAAGTCTTGCTTTTAGGTTAGAGCACTTTTCCCCATTCATTCTCTTGGAACACCAAGGAAACTAGATACATCCTTTAGGCAGAATCTTATTTGCTGCGATTGTTTCAAGAATACAGAAAGTTAAGTGTTTTCCTGGTTCTCTCAAGAATACAAAAGGAGTGACTACCATACCAGTATTACAAACAGGAATGTTCAGACAAGGTAATGGAAAGATGCTCCCTCTCTGAAAACTATATTCTGCTACAGTTAATGGCAAGAGCTTAGAACTGAACGAAAGAAGAAATTAGATGAAGCCGTGCAAAACAGACACCTGGAAGATGTTATAACACTGAACAAGCACCACAAGTTAAAGCACTGACCTTCTGTGAGCTGACAAGGAAGTAAGTCAGAAGCAAGGCTACTCATCAAATACATACATGCATTCTATCCAAAGAGCTGCAGTCACTGTAAAATAAACTATTTCTCCTACATAATTTATCTTTGTGAGCCACATTTTCGGTGACTTCTAAGCAGTGACCCACCAGAATATACTGTCCAAACTCTGGTTAAGGAAGCAGTTTTTACTGGAAAAGCATGAGATTTTAAAGCTCGTATCAACTTCAAAAAAACCACCACCAGAGCTCCAAGTAGGTGATTTACAGACATTTTAACGAGAGTGTTTCCAAAGTGCCTGAAATTAAGAGAATCACAAAATGATAGGGGCTAGGAAGGGACCTCTGGAGATCACCTATAGTTCAACCCTATTGCCAGAGCAGGTTCTTCTGAAGTAGATCACACAGGAACATGCCCAGGCAGGTTTTGAACGTCTCCAGAGTTGGAGATTGGACCACCTCTCTGGGCAACCTGTTCCACTGCTCTGTTATGCTTGCTGTAAAAACCTTTTTATGTACAAAGAGAACCTTCTGTGTTCTAACTTATACCCATTGCTCCATGTCCTATTGCTAGGCATCATGGAGAAGAGCCTGGTCCCACCATCCTGACACTCAACCTTTAGATGTTCATAAGCATTTATGAGATTTCCCTTCAGTCTCCTCCTCCTCCTCCTTTTCAAGCTAAACAGACACAGCTTTTTCAGCCTCTCCTCATAAAAGCACGGAACCCTCTTCAGTCTCAGACTCGGTATACAAATTAGCACTGCAGTAAATAACATTTTAATAAAACCTGATATGGAAAATCAATAGGATGAGATCATCTGAAACCCATCTCTGAGACAGAATTACATCAGCCATTTCCATCACTTGGGAAGCAAAAGGAGAAAAAAGCTTTCCTGTCTGCAACCCAAGTGCTAACCTTTCTCCCAGTACAGTGATGTAAGTTCCTTGTGCACTGTGGATTCAGCAGACAACTGTAGCCAGCCCTACATGCAATAGGTTTAATCTGGCATGGTGCATGACAAACAGGCATATGACTACACGCCCCAGCAGACTTCATCAACTCTTCAGAGTCATCATATGAGGGTGCCTTTGAAGGCTGATAAGATTGGATATAGCTTTGAGTCTGTCTCAGAGCAGATAAGCTTTTGCAGTCAAAGCCTAACCCAGGCCTCATCAATGCTGTCCTCTGTGCAACTGTCAATAGGCATTTTTTCAGTCCCCAACCTATACTGGTACCTGGGGTACTGAGGAGTGTATAGAAAGTTGTTACTCAATCCCAAGTACACAGAGGAGGAAAGGTATTTCCTGAGCCTTGCTTTTAGCAGTCGCTATTTCAGCCTTGGCTCTCCCCACTGTGATAAACAGAGTACACACATCCAACATGAGATGTAGCACAGGTGTAAAAATAGGCAGCCTCTTCCTCTACAACAAACCACAGACACCACCTTCCTCATAAGCACAGCTATGCTGAACTCATCCAGATGTTCTCTTTACAGAGCTTTCTTACATTTTCTCCTCACTGGTTTATCCTGTCCAGAGTATGGACAGACTGATATTACAGTATCCACAGTATCACAGTATTATCAAGGTTGGAAGAGACCTCACAGATCATCAAGTCCAACCTGTCACCCAGAGCTCAAGGCTAGACCATGGCACCAAGTGCCACGTCCAATCCTGCCTTGAACAGCTCCAGAGTTGGCGACTCCACCACCTCCCCGGGCAGGCCATTCCAGTGGCCAATGACTCTCTCGGTGAAGAACTTTCTCCTCACCTCAAGCCTCAATTTCCCCTGGCGCAGCTTGAGGCTGTGTCCTCTTGTTCTGGTGCTGGCTGCCTGAGAGAAGAGAGCAACCTCCTCCTGGCCACAACCACCCCTCAGGTAGTTGTAGACAGCAATAAGGTCTCCCCTGAGCCTCCTCTTCTCAAGGCTAAACAATCCCAGCTCCCTCAGCCTCTCCTCATAGGGCTTGTGCTCAAGGCCCCTCAGCAGCCTCGTTGCCCTTCTCTGGACACGCTCAAGCACCTCAATGTCCTTCCTAAACTGAGGGGCCCAGAACTGGACACAGTACTCAAGGTGCGGCCTAACCAGTGCAGAGTACAGGGGCAGAATGACCTCCCTGCTCCTGCTGGCCACACCATTCCTGATGCAGGCCACGATGCCATTGGCCCTCTTGGGCACACTGCTGGCTCATGTTCAGGCGGGTATCAATCAGCACCCCCAGGTCCCTTTCTGTTTGGCTGCTCTCCAGCCACTCCGACCCCAGCCTGTAGCTCTGCATGGGATTGTTGTGGCCAAAGTGCAGCACCCGGCACTGGGACTTCTTGACTTATTGAAATACTATGCATTTCTGCAGGATCTCCCTTGGAAGAACCTTGGGCATATTTTACCAACTGCTATTTTAATCACAATTTCAGATGCTTCCATTGTAATAGTACCTTGAGCAGCTTAAAGCAAACGTACAAGACTGTAAAGTGGGAACTGGGCATTGAAGAATACATATCTAATGCAAAATTAGAGGAGATTCAGAGGACACCAAGCATAATTAAAGCAGCAAAAACAGTGAATTGCTACCATAAAAAAATATGAGTAAGAGGAGAAGTGATAAAAACACAGATCAGGGAGAGTTTCTTCCTTTCTGAGAACAGTAGGCCAAATGAATTTAAATTAATAAAGGGTACAAAATTCAAAACTACAGTGAAAGAAAATGCTTTTCACATTATACATAAATAAAAGTAAGTGCAACTGTGAACCTCTCAAGAACCAAAACTAGTTTTAGACCTTTACGGACCTCCACATTGGCATTGCATTGTATACCAAGAGAGCAAGTTCTTCATAATTCAGACCAATGATTAGCACAGGAGGCAAAACCTAGTATTGAAAGCAGGTTCCTACATACATGGTTACAGAAGAATTCTTATACTTTCTTCTGAATTGTCTGTGACTTCCTTTTCTCAGAGACATACGGACTGCAAGGATCACAAGCTAATCCAATCTGTTTTGATGAGTCCTATGTTTCCCCTAAGGCAAAGTACCTATGACCACTAGCAAGACAGACAATTCTAAGATGAAATAGTTACTCCACTTGCAGTCTCAAAACCATGTTTAAACCAAAAGATGCTTCATTATACATCTCTGTGCTGTAACTTTGCACCACTTGGTGAAAGTTTTTATCGAATCACTGCCATATCCCACATATGACCTACTACAGGCAACAGTTCCAGAATTTGACAGTCAGCACAAATTAGATTAATGCAAAATAAATCCAAGTCTGCAGTTCAAACAACAACAGTTCAAGTAGAAGACTGCACATTAAGTTTATGACTTAAGGTAGTGGAAAACTGTAACTGTTCAATTAAAATACATACATATTTATTTGTTAAATAAAAAAAAAGTGCAGAAAGACAAGTGCTTTGAAATCCCTGGTTTTTTTTTTTAATAGAAAACTGGATACCATGTACATCATTCTGGTTTTGTGATTAGGTACTGTTTTGAATTTCTGGTGCTGGGCAGAACACAATTTCAGCAGTAACTCATTATCTGTGTGTGATTAACAGACATAATCCTTAGGTAGTTATATATACACATATATGTGATATAAGTAGGCCTTGAAAAGGACTGAAAAGAGCCTTAAAGAGCTGTTTAGAAATAAAATCAGGTGGCTGAAGACCTGAAAAGCTTTTTGAATTGCAAGTCAGAAAGGAGCGGTCAGGTTGTTAGGGCAGTTACTAGCACACACTCCTCACACACCACCAAATTTACTCTTTTGTCTTATCATTCTACAGCGTGAGATTATAGGGACAGCTGAAGTTTTACTGCCTATATAGCATCCAACACAATACTTTCAGGTTTAGTGGTGAGGAACAGAGGAGGACTACTATTTTGCAATTCAGTAAGATTAACGAACAGCCAACATTGTTCACTCCAGCACAGACTCACGTGTTTTTGAGACTTCCTTCCTTTTAAATTTTTTTTAACAAATTGAAATTAGGAAAAGGGAAGGAATGTAGTGTACTGCTGACGTCCTGAGATTTCTTCAGAGGTGGCAGTGTAAGGCTGATACCGAAACAATCACAGCTTTCCTTATCTGTGGGGGGCTTCCTAACGCTCCGCGCCGGACAAACCCCCAACACTCTGCTGTTCTTCAACGGCTCCGCTGCCCCCTCGCGTCTCTTCTCTGCAGCTTCACACAGAACAGTGTCTCAAGAAGTTCCGACTGACGAAGCTCCTAGGCAAGAGAAACGGTTAAGCATGAAACAGTGGACCCAAGCGCAGGCTTTCTTTGCTGACTGGTCTTTACGATAATTTCTAGAAAAGATCTGATGACCAGGGAAGCCTCATTCCAGTGAGATACTGCAGAAGTAACAGAACCTCTCTCTCACACTGAACGCTGCCAGCTTGAAAGGCTTCAAACTAAAGGACTAGTAAACTACACTGAAAGGCTTGCAGTAAACTGGGAAGTGGCTGTCTTCCTCTTTTATGTAAACTTCTGTAGAAATGCTATTAAATGGCTGCTTATGCAAGGGTTATTTAGTCTTTTTTCTAAAGAACTGTTAATGGGAAAAGCAAAATAATGCCCTGAGCTACAATAAATTCCAAGAAATACGCACACACTGGCAATAAGAGAACATTATGCAAAAAACTACATGGCTGCACTGACAAGAACCCACAACATACTGGCTTATTCATGGACTCACTGAAAAGAAAGATGAAAGAGAGCGAGACTGACACACAAAAGTGCTGAAAGTGTAAATGCTCACAGTGTGTGTGGCAGGGAGAGGGAATGGCTGGAATAAGCAGAACTTCTACTACGTGTATTGGTAAGGCAAGAGGCATGCCTGCTTCTGCAGTTTTACTAAATAATACCTTCCTTTTGATGCATTTTATGGCTTTGAAACAACTGCCTTTGGGTCCTCCTCACGAGATGTAGCTAGCAGTCCCAAGAGACACTGGTTACGACTGGGGTTTTTATTAATGGAATTATTAAGCTTCAGGAAAGTCCTGGCTCAACACATCAGCCCACATACGGTTGGATGACAGTTTCATCTTTTGAGAGAGAAATACAAAGAAAATCTGGTGTATCATTCTGTAAGATTGGAAAGGCTCTCAAGTACAACCTGCTCTTTAACCATACAACCATCTTATGTGGAACCTTTATTGGATGGAAGGATCCACCCAAAAAAATCCTATAGTTTCTTAGGTGGTCCAAAATGCTAGAGACAGAAAGCCATTAACCTACAGCTGCAAATTCAAATAAAAATTGAGTGGTAGATTCCCTTCAAGAGAAAAGGCAAGAATCCACCATACTGTAAACAAAGCAATGGGGAAGGACAAAGAGCAGCTTGCTGAAATACTGTGCTCTAAAAGGGAACTCAATAAAGAAAGAAATCCACTTTTCACTGATTAGAAACTAAAGAAGGATTAGGAATATAAAATAGGTCAAAACCAACAACAGATTGAGCATCATTAAAAATACATAGTTGTTTTCACAATTTTGTGTCATTATTTTGTCCCGTATCTGCTCTCAGACTAGGGTCTCCAAAGACATCTTATAGCTGCTGTTTTAACAGGTCATGGTTGAAATGCAGCCTCCTCTTCTTCTCAAGCAATTGTTTTTTTCTGGCAGAAAAGCACTTCTGATTAGTTAAACCCTTTGATTTGTATAGTTGCTCAGCGTGTGCAAGGAAAAGGAGAATAAAAAGTAGTATCGTGAAAAGGAGTGTCCCTTGATTTGTGCATGGATATGCCTGTAACATTCAACAGCCCATGTAAATAGCCTTAGAAAATATAAATAAGGAGCTCAAATGAGCTGAACAGAACAATAAACTGTTACGGCAATCCTCTGCTGAGAAAGTGAATAATTACAATTCTACACACTAAAACCAAAGAATTACTGTCCATAATAAGCCAAGGGCTCTGAATATACTTGCTTCACAAGAAACAGCCCAAGTCAACCTTTTAAATGAGCATATCCGACTTTTGAGATGATAATATTTAACAAGACAATAAATACAGGAAGGAAATAACTTTTTCTTCCCTGTTTCCCCACACTCCAAACATTGTAAACATTGGAAAGCTACCCTGAACTAAAATCAGACTGAGCACGACAGTAATAAGAAGCAGCACAGGTTCACACAACTGTACCAGAGCTTTCTTAGTTACATGAATGTCCTGATGTGAGCAGTTGTGGCTCAGTGTTCAAATGGATACCAGAGAAAGCATCAAACGTGTGAATTTGATTTGCATGAAATCTGGAAAAACTTGACCTAATACGACAGCCGCAGGCGGAAGCAACTCCCTGTAGGAACAAGCAACCCCCACCCTAAAATTTGCACCCACAAGATGGTGCCCCACTATGAAAGTTGTAATAACTTGAAACAAAAGTGTTTAACTCGTATGTGAAAAAGCTAGTTTTGCAATATAAAGCATTAACAATTCTAGCCTTGTCTACAACTGGAGACAACCGAAGGCACCAGCTCAATCACATCCCAGGGGACTCCAAATGTAATAGAGTTGGGGAAACTCTATTGCAAACACACTTTCACCACCATGGCCTTCTAAAGATTCTAGAGAAATACCACATACAAGAGCTCCAAACACGTCTGACACCTCTGTGGTACTTACCAACTTGAAGGACCCTGAAGATCATTCAACAAGAGATCAGTCTGGTTAAGTCTCATGGGTCCTCGAGCCATAAAACTGCATGCAAATATATTTGTGAGGTAGGTAGAGAAGTACACATCAAAGTCACTGGAACACTCCCATTAGGTAAATACTTTATGACGCAATCTAATTACATGAACAAATACACAGAAGCTAAACATTTATCTGCAGCCGATGCCCAACATCACAGTGCACTGGCTAGCACTCAGAAAAACCAAGCCATTTAGGTATGTTTACACAGTAAACGTTAATAAATCCATTGCACGGTCTAACACAGGATTTGTTGAAACCCGACAGCATATAAACTAGCAACTAAAACAGTGCACAGATTTCAGGGCTCTTAGGGCTCTGCTAGTGGTTGCAAGTAAGAGTGCATGTAACAGTATCGGAGATGAGAACAGAACCAGAAGAGCTCCGCGTGACAACTGTACTGGGTATAAACAGAGGTGCCACAAAAATTCCTCCACTGCATTTTCCGAAACGTATTGTTGTGCACGTCATTATGCACACACAGAAAGGGAGTAAGAAAAAACATACTGAGACTTGACTCAAGCATGTCTGGCTACACATCAGTTATGTAGTTTACACACTAAAATTTTAGTACAGTCATTCTAATGCACTGCAAAATCATTTCCTGACAGTTACACAAAACCAGATTCAGTGATGACAACTGTTATTAAACTCCTGCTTACTGCATCTGTACTGTGTCTACAGAAAGGCTGATACCTCTAATTGTTGGAAAAACACGAGTACACTTGCCCTGTTCCTTACTCTTCCTTTAGCACCATATATTGTCCCATGCTGGAGCTAAGTAAAAACTGCAGGCACGCTCGCAACGCCTAGCATTGCTCAGTAACATGTTCTTTACACCAGGGGCTACTTCGTCAGTAGGAATAAGCCTAGCGGTCACACAGAGCGTGACCTACCTTTTAACTGACATTAAATAAATGTCCTCCGAGAATGACAATTTTTCAAGCTACTTAACTCCCTTTCAGTGAGTTTTTGACTGCCATACCCATTAGCTGCTACCGTTCAACTCAAATGCAGCAGGCATCATTTTAATACCACAAGCAAGTAGCCGAGGACTTTGGCAGGGGACCGTAACATGTAACTGTTTAGATGCAATGGGGAACGTTGCTTTTGTTTCAGGGTTTGTTGCAGATTTTTTATTAATCTCTTTACACTACAATAGCTCAAGCCAAAAAAAAAAATCTCATTGAAGGCTTTCGTATTCTTTTAGCATCCCTTTCTGCAGCAGCTCCATGTTCATTAGAGGGGCTCTCATGCAATTACTGACCTGCCTTATACAGTATCAGGTGGAGGAGAGAAAGGCTGCAGAGGTTAACACACACCATTTGCTGCACACCCAATAAACCAGAGGTTTATTTGAAGCACACAGTGTTGGTGACATCATTCCTAACAAAGTCTGCAGTTTTCCCACCAGCTTCAGCAGGAACAGGTATGAAACAGTGATGCTGAATCAACCAAACCAAAACAGTCCCCCACGCCCAATAAAGCCCGACTGTTAATTCAGCAGCGTGCTGTAAGATAGGAAAAGTTTTTCTGTGTATTTACAGGAGTATAAAACAGAATAAAATTTAATATTTATTAGAATTTTTTCCAGTAACAGCATTCAACATCTTAACAAACCAAGTTGTGAAGTCTTAAAAAAATCTAGGATTACCAAAAAAGTTAAAATAAGTCGTTCCTTATATTTAATGGCAACAAAGGGAGGATTTTCTATTTAAAAACAAATGCCATATAAACAGTATTACTTCAAGAAAATGTGATTAACATGATATGTAACTTTCAGAATGGATACACAGTGCATGAATACCAATCTGGATGGGACAGAGGGGTGGAACACACCACCCCCTTAAAACTCTCAAAATAGTCAGTGTGAAGAAAGGGAAGGTAGAAGGACCTTTCTAGTGAAATAACTTAGGAGATATCATACAATGGACAAAAAAATGCAAGAGTACAGAAGACATACATGACACCCTCATTACAACACTCCCTCAAGTCTGGTTATACAGTAAATAAAGTTAGTAAAGTGCATCTTTTAAAGACTTGTCTAGTGAAACAGCTTTTCCAAATATAAAACACAACACAAGACGTGCAGTAACAGTTAAACCATAGTGTAAGTTTTTAAAAACTAATCTTAAACTTCTCATTCATCGAAACCGAAAAGTTTTAATTGCAGTAGTGTTCACATTATTCTTCGACAGGATGCATCTTCATGTGCTTTTGTTACTTGGCAAATCTTTAAATGTGGAGCATGGCAAAATGATGCAGTTTAAGCAAGTGCTTCTCTCAACGGATACAATTCTTCAGTGGCAGGTTCACCGCATGCAGCAGAGCCACGTTAGATTTTGGGAAGCTTTGGCGCACTAACGACGGGATTGGTCTCCTGCAAATACCTTCGCCCTGCACTCTTATAGTCGTACGTGCACGTATGAGTCTCTGCATAGCGGTGTGCTGCACAGAAGTTGTTTCCACATCTGAAGAATCAAGAATATTAAAAGTTACAAGCTTTTAAAAGTTTTTAACTCTCTTACATGCTGGGAGCCTTTTTGGCTTAATTATGTCTTGTTTATTTGACATTATCATCATCTCTGACTGAAGACAATTACTGTTGGGGTATTCAAAACAACGTTTTTGTAACTGAACATTACAGTTTTAATCCAACAGTCTCTTCAGGTGGGCAGTTAAACCAGACCAGTACTCCTGGAATCAGCTAGCAAGGTTCAAACACACTTGCAGATTACGAATAATGGGCTCACATTTACTTTGTTTTAAAGACCTCACACATCATCAGCTGGTAAAATCCAGAAGTCAAAACCATGGAAACAAAACAAGAATTTACATAATGGGTTTCAATTTAAAAACAACACATCATTTAACCACGCAAAATATACACGTAACTCAGCACAACTTCTGCCAGACACAAGCCTGAATTAGTCCCTTGAGATTAACACTTACAAAGTTATTCAACTGCAAAGTTAACAGACAAATTATAGGGAATGCGACTTCCCTTATGACTGGATAAGGGTGCATCTTTCCAATACTGGTTGCAATTTCAGTGAAGTAAGATTATAGCTTTTGCCTTCAAACTTGAGAGCTGGGCAGCTAAGACTCCTCTCAGGAGAAAACCACATTCTGGATGTTGTATCTGATCTCGACAAGTGTTTTAACTGAAGACTGGTATTCCTGTCCTGTTGCCTGATTATTTGATATAAAGTTGCTTCTAGACAGTAAAACAATGACATCATTAAAAATCAAATTCTCTTGAAATGGAGTAAGCATTACTCATCGAACTTACTGCCTCATTATTCAAGCACAATCTGCTACTTATCTGTTTGGGCTCACAATAAACTCTGCAGTTGTTGCTGAGTGTTTAAGTGCCTGGTAACAAAGTTGTTTTTCTTTGGCTCTTGGTCCTGTAATCGCCAGATCTCTGTAACCTATGTTTGGCTCACTTTCCACCCTAGGAAAAGGACACATGGTTGCTCCTTTTAAACTAGTAGGAATGCTATTCTCGCAGAGTGCAATTTACTTTCCCCTCCCCTTCCTTTTTTTCCCTGTGCTTCATTTTTACCTTTAAGCAAGCTGCTTAGTTACTTCTGAGAGAGCTTACAGCTATTTGGTCAGCAGGAAAATGTGCAGTGTCCAAAACTGTTTCAAAATCAAAAACTGAAGGTCAGTAAGGACGCAGTTCCTCACCCTGACAATCTCTTAACACAATGTCCCAACAGCAGAAGTCTTGTTCATCTTGTTGTTGATTGGCATGAAGCGAAATTAACTGTAAACGTAGCCCTTGCAGTGCAGCAGTTTCCAACCTTGATTAGCTCTTGCAAAATTATATGGATAAAAGAATTTATGGGAAAAATAATTTGAGAATTGAGATCAACAGAGAAAGGAGGGTTATTTTGCTGGGTTTTTTTTTTAAAAGTTTCTTGTGATCACTAGCAAGTACCAGGTCTCACTGTGGTCTGCAAGTCGTGATTTGTGTGCTCAGAACTCTGGTATTCTGCTTTCTGTATAAATTTGTGAACTGCATGGAACTGTTGCAATAGGACACATCTGAGGGAAATTTTCTGAAAAAATATAACAAGTTTTTTTCTAAAGTTGTTAACAACATCATTATTGTCAAGAAATACTAAATGTGTAGCAAGGTCTCTCCACACTAGTATAAAATGTCATAAGGTGTTCTTTAAAAATTCTGTTTCCCAATACCTTGCATTTCTTGATTTTCATGTTCAGCAGAACATAAATCACATTCCTGAATTTTAATTCCCAGAATTGTTTTGAACTGAGAATTGTAGCATTTTTGAAGGCTGTATTTGATTTGCTGTGCTTAAGGAATACCACGTATCAGAGAAAATATTTTGGCTTAGCTGGCTCCCAATTTTAAGCAGTTGGTTTTACACTCGGCCTACCTGCACTCATAGCTGGTTGCCAATCCAGTTTTCTTGCCACAAAGAAAGCAATGCTTTGTAATTTTCTTTTTTGCTTGATTTGAGCCATTCACAGGTGGAAGATGGGTTGCTTCACCTGCTTTCATAAGTAAAAAAACAGCAAAGACACCTTATTTATACCTTATCACAAAGTAGTGGAATGTTATCTTTTGAAATTGAGATGAATTTTGCATTTCTTAGGATACTTCAGGTGGGAGTCACAGAGCCTAAACAGAGAGGAACCCCCCCACCCCCTGAAGCCAAAGGAGAACTCACACCTCAAGCTTATGATCACCTTTGGAAGAACAGACTTTTACTCATTTTCTTTAGCACCTGTCAAAAGCTCACATAAGCAAGAAGTTACCGAAGAAACCAAGAAACACACCTAGGTCTTCCCAAATGCAAACACGTGACTGGGAAAGCAATGCACACAATAGCCTTCCCATTAATCATGTACCTAGCATCTAGTATACCTTGAGTACTGTGTTCAGTTTTGGGCACCTCAACATAAGAAAGACACTGAAGCAGCACTAAAGAACAACAACGCTGGTGAGGGGTCTGGAGAAACAGGCCTCATGAGCAGCTAACTGAGCTTGGACTGCTTAGTCAGAAGAAAAGGAGGCTGAGGGGAGAGCTTATTGTTGTCTACAATTACCTGAAAGGAGGTTGCAGAGAGGTGGGGTTTGGTCTCTTCTCACAAGAATCAAGTTTAGATGATGCATTAGGAAAACTTAAATTAATGAGTCACTAAGCATTGGAACAGGCTGACCAGGGAAGCAGTTAAATTGTCATCTCTGGATTAATCTAAAAGTCATGTAGATTTGAAGCTTAAGGACATGGTTTAGTGGTGGGCTTGGCAAAGCTAGATTGATGGCTGATCTTGAAGGACTTCTCAAGCCTAGACAATTCTTTGATTAGGTAGCTAATAACTCAAGTTTGCCAAATAAATACTGCACAGTTTTCAAATCTTGCTGGTATTCCACCATAGCAAGAGAAGTGTACTACTGGCCTTTATTTATCTATACTGTTTTAAGGCACTTTGTAAATTTCCACACTTAAGAATTTATTGTCTTGCCCTTTGTTTCCTGGCTGTTGATTTATTAACTGGAGGCCATGTAGTGAAAAGGCATCTTCCTTCCCTCTGTAATCTAGCTCTTAATCCGTAACTTGCTTATGCACATTTACCATACACTAGGAAGAGTGAAAGTGAGCAATGCATCCCCTCCAACATTCTTTTAGTGCTTCTACTGTCACTGTCAGGATGCTACCAAAAAGCGACCTCCTGAGTTCACACGTATTTTATTTTCTTCCCAGCACAGTTTTAATCTCGCAGTTATTTTTTTGGAGCTGAGATGCAGCAGGCTACATTCAACAGTAACACCAACCAGTGCTATCCCATTGCCAACTAGCACCAAAACCTCAAGGCAGTTTTGTCCATGCTACCAATTCAATCATCTGAAAGCACAGTAGTTCAGAAGCATCAGCCCAGTTTGTGCACAAGCGCCGGGAGGACCCACTTAAACACAGAAAACAAGACATCTGTCCTCATATTTACAGTCCCTACAGCAACTACGTGTAAATGGAATCTGTGCTTTGGTCAGTGATACAAGAGATCATTACCAGTTATCCCTCCCTTAAGATATGATGACACACACTGTCTTTCTCATATCCAGAACCTTTTGTAAAGTAAGTTTTGCCTAACATAAGAGACACTAGAGGAGTGTTGTGTTCTTAGTTCTATCCAAAATGACACAGGCAATACGCTTCCCCGTCAAGCAGTGGTGGCTGTTAGTGCATCACCTCTTTTACAATGGAGTAGGTAAGGACAGATCTATTTATTAACTGAGTTCCATCTCAAAGCTGCACCCTCAGTTGTGAAATGGAGGCACAAACCACTGTTTCAACAGTTTTTGCTCCCACATCATTACATATTTCCTGTTGCAGTTGCATATGAACATCTTCTAGCTTGTTTTTTACACCTAGATGTTAAAAGCATGGAATGCATGCCTGCTCTCTTTTCCCACAAAAAGAAAATAAAACCCTCAAATCTTTATAAAGCTCACCGTTTTAAGTTTAAAACATGTCAAGCATTAAGCACTCCACAGTTACCAAGAATAGGATAGAAGAACGATACCAGGAACAAAAAAAATTAGAGAAAATTCTGCACTGCATCAGCAATCTAAAGCATCCAAGCTTTTCTTCCTCCACTGCACTTTTTTGTTTTTACCAAATCCCTCTAGCCTTGGCTGCAGTCCTTAAGACAACACTACTGATCTGTTTGGCTCTGATTTTTAGTATACTCAGAAGTACTTAGCTTTTGGGAAATTCAGAGCCAAAAGTCATGCTTGTGTCTACAGACGAAATGCAGGATTTATTAAGTACTAACAAAAGCCAGGAGGGAGTCACAGCTATGGCTGCCTAAGATCTGGATGACATCTGTATGTTAGAGAATTGTTTAAAAGTTATGCAAAAAAAGTGTCATAGAGCAGAGACTTAGAAAAATAAGTTATTCTTGCCCACTGTGTCTGTGCTATATTAGGAAAGATCAGAGATACCTTCAGTTATTATTTAAGTCACATTACTTACCTACTCTTTTCCCTACAGCTGCAATACCTCCATTCATTCCAAGCCCATGCGCAGACTAAAAAAAAGATAAAAATTTCCACAAGGAAATTACTAGCAGATGGAAATCAAAAGAAAACTTCAGTAATCTGGTATCAGCTTATCTGAAATCAGTTTTATCAACCAATGCACCTACTAAGCGACCAAGACAACTTCTGTACACAAAATTCTGCAACATAAAGCCTTACTGGAAATGACTATTGAATAGTCACCCCATGCTTCACAACAAAGCAACAAAGACACTAGAGAGCTGAGGCTGGGCACATACACTGCCAGTCACAGTGCAAACTTTGGAATAAATGACAACTAGTGAGCAGAAGAAGTCACTTCAAACACAGACTCTCATAATTCCACCATTACTAAATAACTTCAGGTGTGAACTGAGTAACTCCTTCAACTTATGAACAATTACTTTTAGAGCCCATTTAAATAAACAGTTAAGGTACCAACTAAGACTATCATTACAACCTTCTCTGAAAAGGCAGACACACAAATCAAAGTATAGTTTTCATAATGGTAGTACCAGAAGAAACAGGAAAACTTCAATTTCTTTGGAAGCATTGGTACTCACTAGAATATATTCAGCAGCTTCATTTGTAGGAGCAGTTTTCCTAAAGCTTTCTTCCTGAAAATGCTGCAGATGTGTTGGTAGTGCAATAGCAGAAGTCCGAAATCTGCCTGTCCCACAGGAACTCTGTATACTTTCCATGTTAGCGCTTCGGGCCAGCGAAGCCAGAAATCCTAAGTTACTTACAGAACTCACAGGTTCTTTGGATGCTTTGTTAGCCACATCTGTGATGTCCCCAGCCTCTGCTTTAGAAATTACATCAGGTCTTCTGCCAAGTGACTCCACTTTCACACCACGAAATCTAGTAGTCCTAGAAAAAGAGGAATCTGCTATACTACGAACTTCCAATGATCGAAGCACATTTGGGGAGGCCGTAGATCTCAAGTTACCAGCCTCAAAGCATTTGGGTTGTGCCTGTGGCTTCAGAGAACTGTGACGTGGCACTTGAGCTGAATACCGAAGAGGTGACAAAAGCAGGTTTTTCTGAGGACTTAATTCACGAGTACTGAGAAGACCAGCCCCCGTGGCTGCAGTACTCAGCATTTTGCTAATAGGTTTTCTATGCTGCTCTACAACCTTAGATTCTTCATCTCCATCAGACAGTTCAAGTTCTGGGTTCACCTTTCCTATGTCATATATCTCACTACAACGTTCAGTGGTGTTTGCGTCTGTTAACAAAGCAAAAGCATCTGTTTCAGGTAGAAGTCTTTCTTCTGTTCCATACAGTTCTACGTTTGTCAGATTTGGAAACAAAACAGCATCTTCCTCACTTGTCGAGGTCACATTGTCAGATGCTTTTTCTGAATTTGAGGGCAGAGATGAAACAGGACTCAGAATATTATTTGCAGGTAGCTTTGCATTTTCTAGTTCAACACGAGATATTTTCGGTGGTAACCGGATGCTGTTAACTGACTGAGACCAAGAGCTGCTCTGCCACGGGTCATCTTCCTTAAGAAAGTCATTAGTTGTGGATGGCATTGTTCTGCCAGCAGTGGCCAAAGTAGCCAATGCTGAAAGTGCATTTTGGGAAGACTCTGAGTGATATGAATTCCCAGGAGGAGGTAGGCAGGACTGTCCAATATTGGGGAGCACCCTTAGAAAACGGTGACGAGCAGCAGCCACTGAGCCACCAGATGGTCGAGGAGCCATTGGAGGACGAGGTTTCACCTTGACAGTTTTCTTAGGCTATTAAAAAGAAAACCCGCAAAAAACACAAACAACAATTAGTATTTGAATTAGGGGTGTATTCAAACACCTCACTGAGATCACACTCCCAGGAACTCAGACTGTGTAAAGCCAGAAAGGACCTAATCATTCTTTCTACTCCCTCATCTTGTTACTAGCCATCAAAAACTTATCCCAACATCCAAATAATAAAATGAACAATTAAAAGCAAAAAAAAGTTTTTGTGTAAATAGGTCACATGTCAGAGGAACAGAAAAGGAAAGCCTGAAAGCCAAAATTAATCATGAAGAGCTTAGGGTCTCAAAAAATGAAAAGACATGAAATATCTTCATTTTACATCTAGGTGACCCAGACAGAAATGAACACTGAGGCAGTATTTTACGCTTCTAGGTAATCTCATCCTCATATTTAACTTCATAGTATTTTCAGTTACAGCACTTATAACAAAAATTTTAAGAAATTTAAAAAAAAACATTGATTTTCACCAGAGCAGCACAAAAAACTAAAGGCACTTAAAACAACTGGGAAGAAAAATGAAACAATCCCCCAAAACACACACATCCTAAAAAACCCCAACCACCTACACAAATACATTCAGGACCAGCAGTGAGTCCTTTGAATGCAGACAGGTAGATCCAAGAAAAGCCAGTGCTCCACAGCAGAACATTTGCACAACAGAATTTACTTAAAGAACACATAAGAAATCACCCATCCTTGACCACTGCACTTCAAGACAACAGCAAAGTGTCTGACCTGCTTTACAGAAAAGCCAGCACCAGGAAAAGTGCAGCTACTTTAAAATAGAGAAATTGAAAACACAGCTTCACCTTTTTACTCAAATTCATGTTCTCCATTTTTGCCTTGAGGAGTTTCATTTTGTTCATAGTGATTGAGTTCTCAATAATCTGCTGGCCAGAAGGTGATGCCTCTGTCTCATCTTCATCATCAGCATATAAATTATAAACTGAACTACCACTGAAAAGAAAAGAAAGTTTGTGTTCACCTTCTAATCAAATAATTAAGTTTCAATGAACGCAGAGCATTCTCAGAACTAGAAAGTCATATCCGTAGTTGATCTGTTGACAAAGCATTATGTAAAACTGTATCCAAAGACACTTCAAATCCATTTATTTTAGCATATAATCATTCTTTGTAAGATGTTCACACAAAGCAGTGATGCTTTGGAACACAGACACGCTTCTGGGAAGTTGTTACACCATATACAGTTGGTTCACACTCACTATATATTTTCCCCACAGAGGGAATATCCAGCTCCACCAATGTCTCCTGAAGGTATGGCCAAAGCTGTAAACTGTGTGACTCAGACAACAAGCTGATCAGTTTTCCAATTAACCAGACACTGGCATGGAAGGAAAGTCCAAATTTCTATCCATCCTGAGGGGTGTTCTCACCATAAATGGAAATGGAGGGGTCACCCATGTGGATGTGATACTCTATTTCTCCTTTTCAAAATAAAAAAAAAAAATAAAAAAGGATCAGTTTAGGTTTCCAAAGAGGCTCACATTTGGAAAACAACAGAGATTAGAATTGCTAGTCCCAAACAAAAATATTTTATATCAGCAGTCCCTGAAATTTATAGTATCACATTGCCTTTTTCCATTCTGTATTCCAACAGAAAGCAAAGCCTCAATGTTTTAAAATCAGTATCTGACTTGTTTTTCCTATGATACAACGAGGCATTAATCACTAACTCACATTTTAATTAATTTGACAGTTAAATGAAAGCACTATTAGGCACGTCCGATTCCTTACAAACTGATGCGTTTGCAACACTACATACAGCAGAGTTTAAAGTGTGTCCTAACTTTTCCATTAGGCTGTCACAATTTAGGAATCATGGCAATCACGTAACTTCCCTGTTTACATCCTGCAAATGTCGCAGTAGACTTAACTGAAGTTTCTACTCTCTAAAATTGAGACAGAGAGGAAGAACTAAAGGTCAGGAGACAGTCAGTACAAAAAAAAAATAAACATCACAAATCAGACCTGGCATCTTACCTGATTCGTGGAAATATTCTGCAGCCCTTAGTCAAGAGCCAGTGTTTTTACACTGACACTCCAAATCCATTTCCTAAACTGAAGCAAAATTCTGAAGGCAGCACAGCTGGGAGACAGGTCCTTAAGAGCAAGATGGTAGCAAATTCAAAGCAAGAGTCATCAAAATAGCCCAGTTGCTTCTTACCAAAAACTGAACAGCTCCATATGGGGACAGTCAGCATGACACTATTACATACCTGTCCTGGGAAAGATTCAACACTAAAGAATCATTTCAGAACTTTAACCCTGAGAAGACTTAAGTCACCAACTCAAACCCATTATCTGAACTTCCCTTTCTTGAAGTTAGGGATATAAAAGAAAAGTGGTATGTGTCATGTTTTCTTTTATAGCGTTTCTTCTTTTAATACACAACTCATTGTTATTTTTTTTCTTGCATTTTCTGGCTAAACAGGAGTCAAAAACCACACACACACACACACACACACACAAAATGGAGTAACAGAAGGATTTTTTGCTGGAATGCAATTGTAAAATTGTAAAAGTTAGACACAGAGTGTTGTTCTTCATGATACTTTTAGCCATTTTTCAATGAGTGAACTTCAAACTTATATTGTCCATATGCGTCAACATTCCTGAGATCTTGCTTGTACAATGTGTGCCTCAAAAAATGACCAGTAACTTACTGAAACTCTTTTGACCCCAGTGCTTGCTAGTCCTCTACCATAATTTCTACAATTTCCTTTTCAGATTGTCAAGATTTAGCCATTCCCTTAACCACAGATAAAATAAAATTACTTGGTGCACTGTAAAACCAAAACCCAAACCAATATCTCATTTCTAAACTGCAGCCATGAAATTGTACTCCACAAATAAGCCATGTGGTAAAAGCTGATAAGTGCCTCAAAATACTGTTATCAGCATATCCACACTTCAAGCTGTCCGTGTGGAAAACATTGGTATTCAGAGGTCTCCACTGTAACAACAAAACAAAATGTTTTTTCTGTTTTCTCTTTGATACTTTTCCATTTCCCCACGAAGTCTGACCTGGCCATAACAACAAATGTGAAAATCAGGACTTCTCCTTTCCCTTTTCCCCACCAAAATCCTGCCTCTGTTAGAAGAGAAGCTGAAAAACAAATCCCCATGGAAAGCACAGAAGAAGGAAAAACTACTCAAGTTGAATGTTTTTATCTCGGGTGGCTTCCAAACTAACTGCATTGTTTGACAGGTGACGGCACATTTCTTAAACATGATGTATCTGGCTTTTATACATGCTGTTGTGCATTGAAAGGCTTGCCAAGATGCCTTGCAGGAGTCAGAGTGGGGTTTATTCCTCTGGTTTGAGAAATGGGGTTAATCTCAAATACATTATTATTTAACCTATACACTAGGATTACCTCACAGAAAAGCACTGAGAGTTTCAGACAACTGTCCATACTATTTTTAAATGAGGAAAAAAAGCAAAACCAAAAATCAAATGTCACACAAGAGACAACTGTCACAGGAACAACAGGAACCACAGCTGTCTTCCCTCTTTCCAGAAGTGTATCTAGCCCAATGAAGCAGCAAGGTTCTTAAGTTATTACTGGTGATGGTGTTTTTGCCTATTTCAAATACACACACACCCCACCATATATGGCTATTTATTGACAAAGAGTGCAGAGGATTAAAGAGATCACAGATCTAAAATATTTCTATCATTCCTCTTTTTTCCCTCCAGTAACTGTACATCAAACACTAGCTCTTTCTACTCTCTGTAATAATTCAACCCTGATATTTTATCTGGCCTGCAGTTTTCAGTACATCTCTTACAAAAGTTTGTAAGATTAATATCACTGAATCACACTGACTATAACCCCACTGCAAAGCTCTTGCTTTTACTTTGCAAACAGGAACAAGAGTAGTTATTTGCAACAGCACAAGCTTTGGAGAAAAGTGCAGCTAGTCCCCAGCACAGGGACTCCTTTCCTTTTAGTTACGCAAATACTAAATACTTCGGGCATTAAAAAAATAAATAAATCAATAAACCTGCAAAGAAGCTGCAGTATAAAGAAATAGCATAATTTATAATCAATGTTATCAATTTTGATACCTTTAGGAAAAACGACTACTAATCTATTTACTACGCTGAGTGGCTTCAGTGATACACTTGCTCTTCTGTAACAGTACTTTGATTCTGTATCAGTGACTGAGATGCTTGTAACCTTAACAGTAACTACTGTGAAGCCTACAATTATGTCCAAAGGTAGGCTCAATCAGTAATTATTTCAGTATATTAAAAAACCAATCCAACAACAAACAACAAAAGAAGAAAAATTTAAAACAACTATTTGTAATATTCCAGATATTCTTTTGATAAAGTCAACAAATAAAGTGAAAAATTATATAGCATCCCCATTTTGAAGAATAATAAAAAGATTAAAACCAACTTTACCTCAAAGATTCAGTTAATGGCGTTAAAGTGCCATCTCCTCGGTCTACCACACGGAAGAAATTCAACTGATCTCCTTCTCGATATACTAAGAAAGTAACTTGTTTGTTGGATGGTCCCTTCTCCCAGATCTCATCTCTAGTTGGATCCATGTATTCAGCCATTTCCCTGATAGGGTCTTCCACAGGAACTACAAAGGAAAAACAATGAACTGAAGTTATTGTTTCAATCATGAAACTCTGAGCTCGGCTCAGTTTACAAAGGGAATACCCAACCTCCAAGATACAATGAGTTTTTTCCAAGTCGAAATTGTGAAGGAACTTCTCCATTTTCATTCGTTTCTTTGTTTTCATTCCAGATAACCAATGTTATCATAAGACTGAATTAAAGCCTGATTGTAAAAAAGGTATTAAAAAAATTTCCTTGTATAACGCTATTACGCTTTTTTATGAAGGTGAAGAATTGCTGGCTTTCAGACCTTAGGATTCTATACATAAACAGATGCGTGTTAAACAAAGGGTAAACAAGCTGAAAACAAGAGTGCATTTGGTATGCTAAGGAAAAAAAGATGGAAAATAAATTGCTGTGTCAAGCATTTTTCCCATTAACTTGGAGCTGAGCTCTAAAATGCTTAGAATCACTGAATGCATTTGGTTGGAAAGGACCTTTAAACTTCATCTAGTCCAACCTCCCAGCAGCGGACATCATCACCTAGATCAAGCTGCTCAGAGGCTCATCCAGCCTGACCTTGAATATCCCAAGAGACAGGGCCTTCATCACGTCTCTGGGCAACCTGTTCCAGAATTTCAGTACCTTCACTGTGAAAAACTAACTCTATCTAATTTAAATCTCATTTCCTTTAGTTTAAAACTGTCACTCCTTGTCTTGTCATAAGAGGCCTTGCTAAACAGTCCCCCCACTTCTTTCCTGTATGCTCCCTTTAAATATTGAAAGGCAGCAATAAAGGACCTTTATTCTTCACGGGACAGGTGTTCCAGTCCTCTGATTCATTTTTGTGGTCCTCCTCTGGACCTGCTCCAAAAGGTTAGTGTCCTTCCTGTGTTGAGAACCCCAGAGCTTACCTAAGAGAAGCTGTATACAATAAGACAGTGATGGAGCAGTGGAACAGGCTACCCAGGGAGGTTGTGGAGTCTCCTTCTCTGCAGACGTTTAAAACTCGCCTGGATATGTTCTTGTGTGACTTGGTCTAGGTGATCCTGCTGTGGCAGGGGGATTGAACTACATGATCTTTCGAGGTCCCTTCCAAACCCTAATGATTCTATGATTCTATGTATAAAAACCACAATTTTTAATTAACACCTACCTCTTCTAGTGTTAATAGGTCCACCTCGCATAGCTAGAACTAACTTCAGAGTGCATCCTTCTGAAATGCTGTAAATAAGAACAAACAATTTTGGTATAATTTTCTATTGCTTATGCTAACAATCACTTAGAAACATTCATTGCAATGTTTTTCTATACTTACTTATAATCATTCAAACAATAGTCATTCTTCAGTTCTGTATTATTCCAAATTAAGTGCTGCTGTGAGACAGGAATACCTAAATGGAACAAACAAACAGACTTAACACTGGAACTTGATGGGAGGGCCCCTGGAGATTTCTGCTCTTTGAAGAATGTGGGAGTAATGGAGGAGAGGCAAGACAGTAGTTCACAGTGGAACAAGAGAGCAAGCAGGACAAGCACTGGCACTTCAACAACCTTTGGTCACAATATCCAACCTCACAAATAGTTAAGAACAAAAGATTTTCAGAAGGCTTCTGCTTGCACATGGAGTTCAATCTTTTGGCTCAATAAGGAGTCTGTAGAAGCACTCACTTGCTTCAGGCTTAGGATGTTAGGGGTTGGAAGGGACCCAAGAGATCATCGAGTCCAACCCCCAATACTGAATACTTGCTTACTGAATACTTGCTCTTTTCCTCTGATGAGAGGTTTTTATCCTGCTATCTGTACATGTAAGCTTTATGTCTACTGACAAGAAAACCGAGATAAAAGTTCTAATAACAGAACTGCTGAATCATTTAATCACAGGCTGATACACTGTATTACACACAATAAAGACAAGGTCACAGTAAAGTAACTGGTGGCAGCTTTATTACGGCTGTGACAATGGTAAATATATTTGTATCACTACTGGGTTTGGTACTTGAATGGTCACTTGAACCACAGCAGTCAAACTTGTACTACAAACACTTTTCTTGTGGGTGTTATCTTAGACCCTCTGAACATCTAATTACTTATATCCAGAAACAGTAGTTTCCAACTGCTGCATCTTTTGAGGCAGATTTAGCTCACTATTTTTTTGTTAGAATAAAGTAAGCATATTAAATATTTGTTCCTTATTAAAAATCCATATTCTACATAAAAAGATTAACTTTGTTTCTTTTTGGCTCAATAGTCAGATCCCATAGATACAAATAATAAGTAAAAGCTAGTACAACCTGATGTCTTCATATATTTTTATTAGGATGCTACCACATTCCACATTTTGGGTAGAATACAAAGCAAGACAGTTATAGAAAGGATGAAACAGGCTGGATCACCGAAGAAAAAGGAATACTGAAGCTAACAGAAAGATGCCTATTTTTGTCTTCGGAGCAAAAAAAACCTACCCAATTCCAAATCTTCTCTTCAGCCTTAAAAGAAGTAATGTTCAATTTGTCCTCTGAGATTCAAGTAATCAAGACCTTACAGAACTGTGCACTACTCACAAACTGTAACTAAAATATACAGAGCCCAAGACCTACTTTTTCAGAAAGGTTTAAATACTACTCCTCAGACTAAGAAGCAAAAGCTATATTTTTAAAAAGGTTACATTAAAATAACCCTATACTTCTGCTCACTGCATGTTCAGAAACTTAAAAGGAGATCTAAGTAGTAATGCTACACAGTGAGCCTTCCCCAAATACATGTGGTGTGAGTGGAACACAAAATCGAGGTCTTTTCCAAAAACATCTTGGCTTCCCAAGGCTCACAAGAGCACTTAGAAGCAAGCTGTAGCAAAAGGGCAGTTGGGTAGCACTTTCTAACTGGAGCAAGGCCACAAAGCTAACACCACACATTACCGGCAATAAAAAAAAAGCACCAGTTTCTGGTGAAAGTGCAAATAGATTAAACAGGTAAGTTTGTCTGAGCAGACATCCCCACGCCGAAGACAGAGCGCACTTTGGAGGAACTGTCATTGCTATGTTTTAGAGATTAGCATTTCCTTTTCTTGCCGCAGCTCACACCTAGGTCTTCTGTGATTGTGTGATTCTCTTTTCTGGCATTCAATGTGAATGTTGTGTCCTCTGTAGTACACAAGACAGTTATGACACAAACCTGGGAGCAGTGGCCAACACACGAGAAGGCTGTGCTGCCATTAGTGTGACCTAGACAGGCTGAAGAGTTGGGCAGGAAGAAATTTCATGAGACACAACAAGAGCAAAGTAGAGGCTTGCATATGGGCAAGAACAACCCCAGGTATCAGTACAGGTCAGAGACTGACCTGTTGGAGAGCAGTGTAGGAGAAAGGGACCTGGGGGTCCTGGTGGACAGCAGGATGAGCATGAGCCAGCAATGTGCCCGCGTGGCTAAGAAGGCAAATGGCATCCTGGAGTGGATCAGAATGGGGGTGGTTAGCAGATCGAGAGAGGTTCTTCTCCCCTCTACACATCTGGAATATTGTGTCCAGTTCTGGGACACAGTTCAAGGAGGACACAGAGCTGCTGCACAGAGTCCAGCACAGAGCCACTAAGACAATGAACGGAGTGGAACATCTCCCTGATGAGGAAAGGCTGAGGGATCTGGGTCTCTTGAGCTTGAAAAAAAGGAGACTGAGGGGTGACCTCATTAATGTTTATAAACATGTGAAGAGTGAGTGTCAGGAGGATAGAGCTCAGCATCATACAATGACAGGACAAGGGGCAATGAGTGTAAGCTGTAGCATAGGAGGTTCCATATAAATATGAAAAAGAACTTCTTCCCAGTGAGGGTGACAGAACACTGGAACAGGCAGGGTTGTGGAGTCTCCTTTTCTGGAGACATTTAAAACCCCCCTGGACATGTTCCTGTGCAACTTGATCTAGGCAATCCTGCTGTGGCAGAGGCATTGAATTAGATGATCTTTTGAGGTCCCTTCCAATCCCTAACATTCTGTGAAGGTATTCATACAGTAGAAAAAAAAATAATTGCTACTACATTTTCAGCTGTTCAATAACCAGTAATTAGTTTCGTTTCATTTGTGGCAGAAATAAACCAAGCTAGCAGCCAACAGTGAAGTTGTTTTCTGTGTTGTCTTGCAGTCTTCTGATTACAAACAGTCATTATTGTTTGCATTTGTTATGGTTTCAGCAGACTCCAAAAAGCAATTTCCAATTACTTTGACAAGTGGTGAGAGTATTTATTAAAAAGGCTGGCATCAACTGGCTGTGCTGCAGTGAAACACAGTTTTGTTCATTTAAAAATGACGCTGTATTTTGATGAACAGATGAAAAAACTACTGTAATGGGAAACAGGAGCCTTTATTACTAAAGCCTTTTCATGCTGCTTTTTAAGAATTCCATATTTGTAGGAGTAAATGGTATATGCTTCATAGGTTCAGGTGTACAAAAACATGCATCACTGTCCCTTTTCTAGATTACAGTACAGATTTCTTGAGGAGACATTTGCACATGGAATCAGCATGTAAAATTTGCAAGAATGAGACCTGTGATACCCATCCCCTATACCTTCTCTCCCTAAGCAACTTGTGGCCGTATCATTGAACTGATCTAAAGTGGTATCAAGAAGAGAGGAAAGCAGGGAAATGAGATCCATCACAATGCTTCAATGGAAGTGGACAAGCCAGGTAATGCTGTGTGAGAGTCTGCAGCCTGTCAATTGAAATGGCTCCACATGCCCTGACAAGCTGACCTAGTAAAGCTGGGGGGAGCAGAGCAGTAGGTACTCTATCCTGTCTTTGAATCAGTGTTATCAGATACATCCTTAAGCTTCACTCTTTTACTCTTTCCAGCACAGTAAATAGGCTCACCAGAAAAACTTAGGGGCTGAATACCCAGAATAAACCTTAATCTTATGTTGTGGATAGAAGGTTATTATGTTTAAAACATCACTAACATTTCAGTCAAACAATGTACTTTCTTTCATCAAATGCTGAAATTACTGGAGAGCTTCTTAAATGTTTACTCCTGCTTGCAGAGAAGCTGGGCTGACAGTCTTATTTCCCCCTAGAAACTAGCTAAAGTAGGGAACCAGTCTTGAGGGTTAACAATTTACAGCAGGAAGACCATTAATCCCTTCAGCTTTTATCTACATGATGGTAAATCACATTGTTGTAAATGATGGTCAGTACTGACCTACTCTTTTTCCTAGGGACTGAAAAAGAGGAGACTTACAATGACCTCAGAAGAGGCATAAGCCTAAAAAAAGCTTTGTGAACTTCTAGCTTCTATTGGCACAGTAAACAGGCAAATAACACAAAGAAGATACAGATAAAAAGTAGTATTGGTTCTGTTAAAATTCGTTTGAATTTGTGCAATCTGCTTATCCAGACCTGACAACAAGCATCTTCTCTAATGCAAATATTAATAAAGATAATTATGACATACTCGGACTTCACAGAGCAGTGAATGATATCATAACATCCAAAAGAAGTCTGACTGACATCAATGTAGTTCCTTTCACTTACAGTCAAGCTGCTGTACACAAGCAGAGAAATAACGACAGAAAAAAGACCAGTGAAAAATAACAGCTCTCACAATGATTTGAGTACACACATGTACAATGCTAATTATTGTTGCACCTGTCATTCCCTGTTGAACACAAGCATTCCAAATTAATATCTACTCTGAAAGCCATTTCTGTTTATCCCTTTTACAATAACACAAGAGCAAGAGAACACCTACATTTGTTTCCACATACACAGATCATAAAACTCAGCTGCAGTCACTGAACAAACCATGACTGAGCTGTTTTTCTTCCTTTACAGCTAACTACATAAATAAGGGCCCTATTCCACACAGTAGAATAAAAATTAATTTCTGCAAGATATAAAGAATAAGCAGTAGCAAGAAAAATAATATCAATACCAAATCCCAAACCCTACCTCTTCCCTTGAGATATAAAACTATCTTTGTTTACAGATACTACCCACTGTTCCTTAACAAATGAAAGAATTAATCTCTGCTAGGAATATACTAGATGAATGCTCCTTCTGTAAGATTTGGTGCTCCCAAATTAAGAATACTAAATTCTGTCCAGGTGCTACAAAGAGCTGTGCATGGAAAGAAACAAAAAGATACCTCAGTTCAAAAAAAACCAATAAAAGCTATTTCATCTTTCAATGAAATCCTGCTATTTGTAAGCACCATTCATGTATTAAAGCTCAGTCTTAAAAACCTTGAAGAAGCTCAGGTACCCATCCTATCCATCAACAAGTGATTCTGTTTTTAAAAGTAAAAAGTAAAACCAATGAAACAGGTATGGTCGCTAAAATTACGCTATGTTGCTGTCTGCAGGTATTATTCTAGGTTTTATGCCAGCAGCACAGACAAAGGCAAATATTTCTTCTCCTGTGTACCATTCTAAAGGGTTCATTCAGTGAATCTGAAACTAGGAGTGATTTACCTAAGGAGGCTCCAAAGTCAACAAATCTAAATTTTTGGGCACCAAGTGTTTACTTTGCATTGAACACATTTGAGTACAAACATCTGGATCTGACCAAAACACACATCAGACCTCCCTTATGAGGAGAAGCTGAGGGAGCTGGGTCTCTGTAGCTTGGAAAATAAGAGACTGAGGGGTGACCTCATTAATGTCTACAAATATTTGAAGGGTGGGTGTCAGGAGGATGAAGCCAGGCTCTTCTCGATGTAATCTGGTGATAGGATGAGGGGCAATGGGTGTAAGCTGGAACATAGAAGGTTTCACGTCAACCTGAGAAGGAACTTCTTCACAGTGAGGGTGACGGAGCACTGGAACAGGCTGCCCAAGGAAGTTGTGGAGTCTCCTTCACTGGAGATGTTTAAAACCCGCCTAGATGTCTTAGATGTGTTCCTGTGTGAGCTGGTCTAGGTGATCCTGCTGTTGCAGGCGGAATGGAATAGATGATCTTTCCAGGTCCCTTCCAATCCCTAATGATTCTATGATTTAACAAGCAGATTTGCACTGAAAGTTCAGATGCGTTAGAATCCATTAGTAAATTTTTCACATATTCTTTACAGACTAAAGCCAATTTGAAACAGAAAGCTGGAGATTCGCAGCTCTTCCTTAGTATACTACCAATGTCTACTACAGCTGTCCAAACAAACCCTCTTGACATCAGGATCATTAAACAGGCACGGAGAATGACAAACTGTATCAGAAGCATAGAAAACTCCTACCAAACCATTCAAATTATCTGCTCTTATTTCTTACCTTTCTTATTAGTAGATACAGCTACTAATATTCCAGTTGTTGACAAAGATCTATTTATCTTGGTTTAGTTTTATTATTACCCTCTTACAATTAAAAGTTTTGGTGATAATTTGAACTAATTAGTTAACTTCTAATATGATGAGGAAAATGCCTCAAGTTGCACCAGCAAGTTTAGACTAGATATTATGAAGTATTTCTTCGCTGAAAGAGTGGTCAAGCATTGGAACATGCTTTCCAAAAGACTGGTGGAGTCACCATCCCTGGAGGTATTCAAGAAACATGCAGACGTGGCATTCTAGAACGTGGTTTAGTGGGCATGGTAGTATTCATTCATGTTGGACCCGATGAATTTAGTGGTCTTTTCCAAACTTAATGAGTCTATTCTATTCTAGAATTTCTTATTGGAGATCTCAGAATTCAGATAATTTTTCCTAAACCTGATTCTTTTTATATGCTTCCATACCATCAGCCTCAACACCCAAATGAGCAGACAGCACCCATGGAAACAATATGTCTACCAGGGACCCTACGTAGCCTCCCAGGGGTACAGCAGGTATGGTATTCTCCAACTTGATGTGCAGCTGAGGTTCACACCCCATGAAAGTTGACAAGATACACTAACAAAAAGTCAGAAACAGCAGCAGAAAGAAGAACAGGTGAAAGCTCTGCTTTCCATGCTAAACCACAACAGCAAAGTTACGTGATGATTTTCACTCCACCTGGGTGATTCATAGCCTGAACTTGTGCACTGTAATGGGCACTTTGTCAGTAAAAACTTGTTCACTAGCTTTTTCCATGCAATAGCAACCACAAATGTAACACAAAACTAATTTGTCATTGCATATCTGGCCCCTTCACATGTATGTCATCAACTCACTTTCACTCTGCTCCCTATGAGTTGTATTAATCAGTACATTACAGATATTTTCTCTCTGCTCTAGAATAAAGATATTTCAACTAGCTTTTAATGATCCAGTGATAAGCACCAATGAACTGTTACCTTCAATGCTTTAATGCAATTTACTTACTCATAATTGAATCTATACAACAAGCATTCAAGCCATTCACTACATTATCATCCTACAAACCACAGTGTGTGAACAGAATTTTGAATAGGCAGCATTTTAACTTTGTTACTGAGCTGTTCTTAAAACAAGACATTATCCTATTTTTCTAAGCTAGGCACACCCAGGCCACAACGATAAAGCTATATGATCCTTTAAAGCTCACACCATCCGTACTGCGCTAATGCCACTACAGTCATGCAAACTGTACTCATCTGCATGGTGGAGCTTCTACTATGTGCTCCTACCTAATGAAAAGTCACCCCACTGTTATAATGCTTCTGTATTTCAAGACCTATACCAGATACTTCTTCTCTTCCACCCACTAGTGCAGATACC
Organism: Rhinopomastus cyanomelas; assembly: GCA_013400115.1. Taxonomy (NCBI): domain Eukaryota; kingdom Metazoa; phylum Chordata; class Aves; order Bucerotiformes; family Rhinopomastidae; genus Rhinopomastus; species Rhinopomastus cyanomelas. Next base: position 17,448 of record VXBP01001113.1, on the reverse strand, counting down.
CGTAAGAAGAGGAAAGTATCTTAGATTCAAGTCTAAAGCATCATTACTCAGTTTCCTGGGGGTGATGTTCCAGAGACAGAAGCATGAAAACCATGTATAGGTATACTACAGGGACATAATCCCTTTTCCTAAAATTCTCAACTCTGATACTCTCAGCTCATGCAGCTACACAGTTCCGGAACTCCTCCTAAGTAAGAAATAAGGATACAATACTTCAGAGCAGCTAAATTGTGTATACATGCATGTATCATATTACATTATTTCACCCAGGATCACTCTCATTGTAAAGAGGTAAGAAAGGACTAATTTATAACTCCTCTCCATGCATTACCACCAAGACTGGCCTCATAAATTTCCGACTTTGCAAGAGATGGCAAGTTCCTCAATTCAAGACAAAGGATTGCTCAGCCAGACCTCTACCAGCACAAGAGCACTGACCTAAACAAAAGGCAAACCTGTAACTTTAAGCTGCCTTTAGGATTTACCTTTAATGCAGCTACTCCTGTGACTACAGTATCACAGACTAACCAAAGAAACAACCATAGTACCTAGTTTAAAGTATGTTCAGCCTGTTATGATATTGACATGGTGCAAGACTCAAATTTATAACTTTGCTAGTTCACACCTTATGGCAGAGAATCCTTTCAACACCAAAAATACTATTCCATAGAATATCAAAACAATCATTTAAAATTTTGATACTGATATACAAACCCCACGCTCCCAAGATACCAACTTCAGTGAAACTTAAGCTGCGAATTATAGGACAGAAAAACAACCCAGTTCGTATTAAACGTAAGCTATAAACCCAAGCTCCTCCTACCCATTACGTGCATTGCTGCACAAGTAATTTAAAATTATTTGGCTTAATTTTAGCAACTGCAATATATAAAACAAAATTTACGTTCGAGTAATAAAGTTTATGGTAAAGTAAGAGAGAATAATACCTTCCAGTCTTTGAATTTTAGCTTTCACAGAAATAACAGTTTCAAAGGGGGAAACTCGAAGTTCAAAGCACGTTCCTGTTAGCGTTTCAATGAAGAGCTCCATAGTTTCATAAAAAGGAAGCTTGTAGTGAAATGGTCCCATATTGTCTTCATTGAAAAAAGGAGGCTCTTTCTTGTTTGCCATTAGAAAGGCTTTATAACTTCCTTGTAAGAAGGTCTGTCAGGAAACTATATTCCACTTCTAGCCAAGTCAGCTTTGAGAACAGGTGTGGTGCATTGTTGCTCATGTTTGGGATTTTTCACCTATAAAGCAAGCAAGCATAGTTCTAATAACATTTGAACACACCTGTTAAAGCAAATTTCAATTTATTCTTGATGAACGATCACGATGAGCTATTAAAAACAAGTACATTACCATGTAGATTGTGTAACAGATAACCACAAACAGTATTAGTAACATCACGGTTTTAAGACTCCACCAGCACTGCGGGTCCCACCTACTGCCTATATGATACTCATTTTGTTATCACGAGCACTTTTGACAGCCTGAACCGCCAGACTAACGTTCAAAACCTCCTGACAAGGGCTGAACCCTCAGCAGGGTCACAGACGTAGCGGATAGCTCCAGAGAGGTACATACACGGGCACTCGTCGGTGCTCAGGGAAGGCAGAGAAGGAGGCTGCACGGCGGCCCCGGGCCCGCAGAGAGGAACGCCCGCAAACAAAGGAACGGGAGCAACTGCCCACCCACACCCCACCTCCCACCCGCTCCCGCGCCTCGATACGGCCTCACAGCCCATGCAGGACGCAGGACCTGCTGCCCACACCCTAGCCCACCACCGGGGGACCCCCTCGCTCCGTTCCTCTGCGGAACCGGGACAGGGCCGGGCGTAGCACTTCAACCCTCAGCCCCGCCACAGGGCCCAGAAAGGAGCAGAACGTGCCAGCTGCCAGAGGAATCAAGGGAGAGCGGGCAGGGTCTCCCCTCACCTGCCGCTGGGCCCGCTCCGGGGGGAGATGCGGCTCCTCCCCCCGCGCAGGGGTTCAGGAAACGTGAACCGCGGCAGCAGAAGGGTGCGGGACCGGGTGCCACCGCCACCACCGCTCCCCAGCAGCCTCCGCGCCTACCTCGCCTTTAGGACATCCCCCACCGGGCCAATGCAAGGCCGGCTCTGAGGCGGCTCGACCAATCGGCTCCCTCTGGGGCGGGTGCCCGCCGGGTCGCGTTGCTCGTGCTTGTTGTGGTCGTTAAGAGACGCTGGGCGGTAGCGCGTGCGCTGGGAGAGCCCCGGATGTACCCCCTCTCCCCCTCAGTTGCGATCACGTGCAGCATCCCGGGGAGGTGCTGCCGGGAGGGGCGGGGCAACGGGAGCGCGGCCGGTCGGCGGCAGAGGGGCGGGGCGGGGCAATGCAAGGCCAGGCCAGGCCAGGCCGCGGGAAACACGCGTGGGGCGGAGCTTGTGTCTCGGCCTCAGCAGCGCCCAGGGGAGGCACCCGGGGTAGCACCGCTGCTGGCGGACCGTCAGCCCTCCCACCTACACGCTGCACAAAACGAGATGAGCTCATTGGGAGGTGCCAATGACATCAGCCGCTTTGGTTTTCAATTATGCAAGACCTGCTGTCGGGTTTCAGACCCAACTAAAACGCCAGCAGCAAGTAGCGTGGCTTTTTAGACGTAAACGGGAGCCTTCCCACAAAGCGCTGTGTTCAGTCCTGACGCTATAATACTGGGCCTCCAACCATTACAAACTTGAAATAAGAAAGGCAAAAACTCCCCCACTTGGACTACATTCTCCTACAAATGAAGTAGGGCCTGGACAGGATCTGCTGTCTGTTACAGGGATTTCATTGAGAAAGGCATTTTAACAGCAGGAGGTGACTCTCCCTCTGGTGGCTCTGGCCCGGGTAGGGGGGGGTAAAGACAGATCTATGTCAGCATGCAAGTTTCCATCATGAGTTTTTCTCCTCTGAGCTTTCACACTAACATAAGAAATGCTTTAAGGCAGCTTTTTTTTTTTTTCCTTCAGCGGCTTTTGGGTTCCAGGATTTTTTGGCTTTGTGAACAGTTACTACAGAAGTTACTAATGAAAACGGAGGATGCAGAAACACAGAATAATTCACCACATCCGTTTCTTCTTTCCTTTGCATGCCATCTTTGAAGCCCTTCTAAGCTCAGAAGAAAGGAGTCAAGCAGCAGTGCAAGTCATGTATGAGGCATAAGCAGCAGATGTAATGCCTATAAATAAAGTGCAAGTGCTCTCACTGTAGACATCCACTTGGAAATAGCTCCCACTTTCTTTTCCAAGCTGCTACTCCAGATTTACTCCCCACTTAACATGTGCCATAGGTGAGCACATTTAATACATGATGTTTCTCCTTTATCCCTCCTAACCTTTTCTTCTGCATTACCCTCATTAGCGCTAGATGCTTAGGAGGTAGTATTTACTGTGCCCGATACAGTAAATTCAGCATGAGAAATAAAAAACTGAAGCAGATCTCTTAGAACAAGGGCATCAGTGAAAGTGGAAAATGCTCTCAAATGTCCTCCGAGTACATGCTTAAATTTACAGACAGCAGAAGAGTCTTAACAGCTGAAGATAAAGTAGCAAATCACTATCATAAAAACAGCACATCTAGTTTGAAAGCAATAATTGCAGACAGTCTCTGACAAAATAAGAGAAGTATTTGATCCTTCTCCATTTATACATGTGCTCTGCTTGTGTGCCTGCAGGAGAGCAAGCGTCTACCACAGGGCACCAAGCATGCTTAATGGCACCCATTCCAGAAGGGCAAGCTAGAAAATACAGGAAGCAAGAAGGTTAAAGGGATTCTTCGAAAGAACAGTCTTCTGTAAACAGCCTACAGGAGGACAGACTGTGTGCCTTTGGGCAAAACAAGTAGCTGCACAAAGATATGCACATCACTTTGTTAACCTGGACACAGACAAAGCACACTTAGGACACACAAATTTCTTGGAAAGTGTTATTTGCAAACTGGCAAATCCAGACAGGTGGAAAAAAAAAAATCTTATTTTCTCTTCTGTTCAGGTTTAAAGTTGCAGTGTTAGGTTTCTGTTGTTTTAATGCAGAACTGGGTGCTCACCCGCAATACTCATTCTGGCAGAGAAGTTTTAACCACTGCAATTGGTATAAATCACATTAGCTGCCAATATGAAGTATCTCTATCTGCTGTCACAAGCCCTGCACTAGAATTTAAGTGCTTGATTACATAAGAGGAGAAAACTGTACCCCATAACAGAACCCAGCCTTACTTGAACACTAGCTCAGTACATTGGCAGCTAACACAGACAGAGGCACACTAGTGGCTTTGGTTGATTACAAGTCACAATGCAGGCATCCTTAATAAGCAGCAAAAAGGAAAGTAAAACAGACTGACAGATCAGGTTTAACAGGCTCCATTTACTATTTATCAATTATTTTCTCTATATATTATACAAAGTATAGATTGTTTTATTAAACTAATAGATTACTTCACTGCAGGTATTGCACAGGCTATATCCATGGAACCAAGATAGTAGGAGGTTACTTTCTTTTTTAAAAAATATATCATTTAGCACAATTAGACTCAGCAGAAGTGAATGCAAACCATTTCAAATGGGTAATCTCATTTAAGTAACAGCCATCTCATTTCAGCTCCACTGGATTAGGGAATGCAGAGTATTAGCACTGGACAGGCCACAAAGGCGGCCTCCCATGCAACTTATTTCCCTTGGCTACTGGCCTCCAAATGCATTCAGTGGGTCATCAAATGTGCTTGATGTCTTGCTTTCAGATTTTGCTTCTGAGGTTGCTTGGGAAGATCTTTTAGGAGTCTGTATCTTGACTTGGCTGCTAGAGAAGATATCATCTGAAGGGGAAAAATAATAATAAAAGTTTTTAAAGTGAAGTGACTGCCAAACGGAAGTAACATTGTATGTAAGTCTCCAGCACATAGCAGTAACTGGCAAGGACATTCTGTGACAAATACTTTCCCGTTGCTTATGATTCTACATGCATTTGTAAAGACATACGTGGGAGCTGTTAGCTGCAAGTCAAATTAAGAATGTTTTTCCTTCTCAGCAGAGCTGCATAATACTTGTATTTTATAACATGTTCAAGCTCTCATAAGCATTTGAGAGTACTAACAAATTCTATCGTGCAAGTGCCACATAACATCCTTCTTATCTAGAACAACAGAGTCTGAAGAATCTGAGAAATCCAAGAGCTGTGAGGCTGTTGCCAAAGAAAATGAGGTGAGGAAAAGACGGCACTTGCTAGCAACTAATGCTGTGACATCCACCAACCGTAAGTCTTTAATACATCTAAGTCTTTAATACTCCTGTGATTCATGCTGTGTGCACAATAAGCACATGGCAGAAATCACAGGAGAATAGTGCACAGCTAAGATGCAAGGAGGCAGACAGCTACAACTGCCATCAGTTCTCTCCTGTAATGTAACAACAGGCAGAAATTAAACCCTCCAATTCAGGTACCCTGTGCCAGCAGCAGAGCTTACAGACCTGCACTTCTTCCTATGCCTAGTGCTGCTTGTGGTTGGGGCTGTGCTCATGGGAAAAGATGGAGCTGCTACCATACACACGTAGAAATGTTGCCTTGAGGTTTCCAGTGTATCTGTTCCTGAATATTAAGGTTTTAAAGTTAGAATACTTAATGCAGTTAAGATTATGAGGGAATAAAAAAATTAAATATATATTTACATATGTATATGGATCCCTAGTGATTCATGAGGTGAGTATAAAGTAGCACAGGTCTAGAATTCTTAATAAGAAAACTCCGGTCTTATACAGAGGTTAATATGCATTTACTAGTCCACAGTGAAAAAATAGCATTTCAGCCTTCAGCACATATCCTAACCTTGAGCAGAGGTCTAGAACATAGTGGCCTATCACAGTGTGGTTGCCTTTCTGTTGCTACGTTTTTCACTCCAGGTCTGCTACTGTGCTGATCACAAGGATTACACAGAAATAATTCAGGACAGCATTTCCGCACAAGAGCAGTCTAGATAGACAGTCAAATAAAGTAAACCTCTACTGGCATCTCTCCAAAGCAAGAAGATATCACATGGATTAGGTTCACAGTGGAGGGGAAATGCAATGAGTGCCAGAAGCAGCAGAAGTATGACACCCCTTTTATAACAGGGCTTAGGGAATAGGAAAGTTTTGGCCATGGAAAACAGTATTTGTGCATGCACAAGAAAGAGCAATCACCGTTCTGCCGGCAGGCAGAAGCTGCATCAAGAGATTGTGTCATCAGCCCTAAGTTCACAGAGGAGGCTAGGAGGATAAAGACTTGAGAAAATTTCTCTAATAGTGCCACCACTAGCCAAACACAAATGTAGCAAAATAGCAACTACAGGCTGTGGTGGGATAAAAGGAAAGCAGCCTGCCGCCTCTACCCCTTCAAACTGCATCTGTCTGTGACAGAAAGATCTCCTAAGCCAATCCTACACAGCCTTGAATAAAGTGACCACTTAACCCCATAACTAGAAGCATAGGCAAGTGTCAGTTCTAATACTCCATTAGCATTGTCACCTTCAGGCATTTTCCTTACACTCCTGGTGATGGTCTACAGCATGAACAATCAAAGCTAACTGAGCTTTGGGCTCTAAGAAGCTGCCCCCTCTGGATGAGGATGAAGCCCATCAGACACTAGGTGCAGTAGATACTATAGTTATCAAGATCAACAAACTCTAGCACCAGTGTGGATGTGCAAACAACAGGTTCTGTTATTTTCCAAGACAGTTTCTACATGAGGTCTGTGCTGAAGAACTTGGAAGGGTTAGTTGTTTAGGAAATTCTTTCATTTGCTATAGGCTACATTATGTATTTTAACTATGCAATAAAATTTCAAATACCTTGCCTACAACATTTCATTCTTATTTTTTGTATCAATCAAGATTATTTTGAAATACCAAGATGTTAATTTTCTGGCAAGTTTTCTAGCCCATTTACAGACTTCACCATATCATTCCATCGTGATAGGATGCTTAGCAGCAGTCCATGCAAAAGAGCAACAAGTCATATTCATGTTGAGTACGTGAGAAAGAGTGAAGACTGACAAGAATCAAAACTAGAGGAGAAGGAAATTTTTTTATCTTAGAAGAATAATACTTTTGATCCCATAGAAAAGCTATAAACATGAAGAGTTTGAGAACACATACAATCAGGGATCAAATGACTCTTGACATTTGCACTAAAGAGAACAAAAAAGGATTCTGCTTTGCATTGTTTCTCGTTACCGTGTGCTGTATCCTCAACAAAAGTGTTTTGCTCTCAGCTGTGCTGTTTGTAAATTGTTCTGGATATACCTGAATGTAAACACCATCTTACGGGCTCCAAGCCAATCAACGCAACAGCGAAGGTGGGGTTGGAAGAGATGCCAACTGCTTCATATCAGAAAGTCCATTGAAAAACCGAAGCTAAGAAGCATCCCAGAGCCATGAAAACACCAGATGAGTCTCTTACACCAGATGAGAGAAACTGTCTCATTCCCACAACTGAGGTGAAAAAACTCCTACAGAAATTAAACTATTCCTTCTCTCAAAATGATTTCATACACTCTCCTAGTACATTTCTATGTCATACTAGTTCTACAAATCTAAGAAGTTCTCATCTAAGGTACAAATGCAAAGACAACCAGAGAGTCCAAAGCAGTTGAAAAAGAAAGAAAAAGGTTCTAAAACCTCTCTGATTAATGCAATTTAGGACAACAATAAGAGATAAGCAGCAAGACATTAGACACTTACCCATATCATCATCAAATATGGATTTTTGTTCCACCTTTTTTTTGGTCTTCCTTTCTCTTGGTTTTATGGTGAGATCAGCAAAAATATCAATGTTATCGTCAAAGAGGTTAGTCTCTGGCATTTTCTCTTTTGTTTTGTTAATTGGTTTAATTGCCTCAGTAGCAAATATATCATCCTTGGAGAAAACCATAACAAAATCATCAACACACAACACACATCCAGAGATTAGTCAAATTATCTGTATACAACAGCTAAGGTTTAGAAGACTGAAAGCCTTGGGCTTCTCAGACCCACAGATTAAATGCAGTGCATAAGGGCTTGTATCATGTAGTCAGCATGTCTACTTTATTCCTTTTCTAAAGGACTTATTTGAGCTGCTGTGTGTTTAACAGACAGCTAATAGGCAAGAAACAAAAAGTACTCTGAAAAAGGTCATACAAGCGTGTTGTCACAGGACTTTCACTGTTAAGGCTCTGTCTTTTCATTGAATCCTAGAACCACTTAGGTTGTAAAAGACTTAAGTGAGTCCAACCATCAACCTAACTACCAAGTTCACAACTAAACCATGCCCCTAAGCTACACCATATCTGTATCCAAGGACAGTGATTCAGCCACCTCCCTGGACGGTCTGTTTCAAAGCCTGATAACCCCTTCAGTGTTGTTTTTCCTAATGCGTAACCTAAATTTCCCCTGGTGCGACTTGAGGCCATTTCCTCCTGTTCCATCACTCATTACTTGGGAGAAGAGACCAACACGCCCACCTCTCTACAACCTCCTCTAAGGAAGTTGTAGACAACAATAAGGTCTCCCCTCAACGTCATTTTCTTCAGACTAAATAGCCCCAGTTCCCCCAGCTGCCTCTCCTAACAGTTGCTAATGACCCTTTGCCAACCTTATTGTCCTATTTTGGGCCTCCACCAGCACCTCAGTGTTTTATATCAAAGTGACCAAAACTGGACACAGGACTAGGGTACTAGTGCCAAGTACAGCAGGATGATCACTTCCCTACTCCTGATGACCACACTATTACAGGTTTAATCCACTCTTGCTACTAAAGAGGGTGAAAACCAAAGAAGGGGCTTCTATTGACCAGTACTTCACTACCTAACCTGCACAACCCATCCTACTCAGCAGCTTCCATTAAGCCAGTGTCTAAGTAGAGGGGTCTGCATAAGGCTGTGGGGATCAAAAAGGCCAAGATGGCACACTTAACCATTACCTCAAAGATATCTTGGGCAGTAGTGTCAACACCTTGCTGGACAGCAGATTTTAACTCATTTCTTCCAGTTTTCTGACTGGTGAAGAGAGACTCTTTGTCTTCATCCAGAAAAGGTATAGGGCTGCTTTTTGTGGAAGATTTTTGCTGTACAGGCTGGAAGAGATCATTTTTATTCTGATCACCCAGAACAGACAGATCAGGCTTTTTCTCCCTGCCCTCGATGGGTATATCAGCTACATTGTCTGTCTCCTTTAACTTTGATTGTGCAACTGGTCTGGACGTTGAGCTGCTTGCAAAAAAGTCTTCTGATTCAAACAGATCATCCCCTTGGTCTATGCGTTCTGCAGGAAGGAGTAGGTTTGTCCCAGCAGACAAAGTACTGCCATGAGGTGGTAGTGACAAGCTGGAGAGAAAGCTGTTTTCCTTTGAGTCTGCTTCAGCAGCAAGAGACTCCTTTATGCTCACTACTGCTGACATCTGTTTTGGTAGAGAGAATTGCAATTCTTTAGTACTGTCCATCTCCTCACTCTCTTCAGACTCTTGGGCAGCTAGACGGCGGGCCATTCTGCTAGGCGGTCTTCGTTTTCCTGTAACCTTGATCCTGGTCTGCAAGAAAGGCATAAAACCAGAGCAGGGTTATACAAAAGAAAATAAACTACACATTCAGAGAAGACAAGTTAGGGTTCCTGTCAGGCCTCCTTGTAGCACTTTCTTCACCTTCACAACACTGCAATTAACATGTATTACTCATTTAACAATAGTGCATTTGAAACCGAATAAACTACAAACCAGAGCTGTGAGCAGAGCTTAAGTACTTCAAAGAGCTACATATAAATTTATACAAAAGCTCAGCTGGGAATCTTGTGAAGGAGTGCTGAGCAGACACTGATTTGGGTTATGGGGAGAAGCAAGAGAAGCTATTCGTCATCAGCTCAGCATCATCCATTCTTCCCAGTGTTCAGGAACTAGAAAGATGGCCAAAAGGGACATTGCAGCCTGGAGTAGTTTCAACAAGGCTCAGAAAAAAACAGGCAACAGTTTTGATTTGCTATACTCTGATCATTTCACAGCAGGTGGAATAGGGGTAATAAATGCATCAACATTTTAAGTAGTATTTAGGTAGTCACAACACAGCTCAGCGAGCCACTCTAGCCTCTCAGCTTCAGGTAATACTTTAGTCAGTCTGATAGTTGGCTAATCCAGAGGCTTATGCAGTGGTTACACTGTCCAATCCATGACTAATCATGTTTTATATTTCATTCCATTTTATACATAGTTTGCTGCAGTTTATTCCTCTGCTGCTTTTGAAGCAGCCCTCCTGCATGTTTCCATTATAGTCCCTAGCATATCCCACATGGACATGAGTACTCACACAGGTAGGAAATAGACTGCTGCAAAACCCTCTAGCTTTTCCACTCTAACACAGCAGTTAACAAGATTGTCCTCCTACAATCTGGATGTACATGATTCTATGACATATCTAGGGGTTTCTAATAGTGTTTCCCATTTTTACTCTCTCTTTGATGTTGGGCAGCACTCCATCTTAGGGATGACGACTTCCTAAACACTTGTATTAGGATCCCCACTTAAACTTCCTATTAATCCTTGAGCTTGAGAATGAGTTTCACCCTGAGAATCCAATAGTAAAAGGAGACAATATTGATTTAATTTTGGGCATGAAGGGTTGTCTTATTTCAAAGGCAAATTCACAGGTCAGATTGTGGCAATGGTGATCTTTTACTCTTAGACCGCTAAGCAGAACCAGAAGGGAGTGAATTGTCAATCGTTTGCTGTTCCCACCCAGGCAGTTTGATCCAGTCATCTCGTGGCAGAAGTCACATCCCCAAATCTCTGTGCACACAGCTGACTTCTGAGGGACTTAAACCTTTGTCCTTACAAGGCAGCTTTCAGGTTGAGCATTTAGTTTTTATTCTTAGGTCTGGTTATAAAGCAGCGTGTCTGAGTTAAATACAAATATGAATAGTGTAAAAGGAACTAAAAAAATTAATAGGTGCAGGCTGTGCCATCCATCAAGACCCAAGCCTCACCAAGAAGAAAAAAAGCTCTCTTAGGTAAGCTTAATTGTTGAGTTTGTGTTCTTACGCTGACCAAAAGCAGAAGGTGGAACCAAATGATCTTTAAGATCCCTTCCAACCCAAATCATTCTGTGATTCTATGACATGCTGTAACACAACATAAAGGAGCTATGTGCTTTTGTCAGAATCATTGTAGAAGCACATCTGCCTTCAGAGTATCGAGCTATATTGATCAGAGCATGGCTGAAAAACAGGAAACTATGGAAGGGAGGTGTGATTAAAAAAACCTGATAACTGTGCCATGCATTATTTTTTGAAAGGATAGACAGAAGATTGGGTAGGTCGCTTTGTTCCAGACTTTGAAAAAAGTGCATTTGGCTGCATATATTTACAACTTGAACTCAGGTTTGAAAAGTTCAAGCAGCAATGATGTGCCAAAATTAAAACATGATTTGGTGACAAAAAACATGCACTATATGCTTCTGAGATGCTTCTCCTGAGATTACTTCTGTAAACAAACACAAATCATCACTAGGCTAAAATGAACATTCAAGGTTGAGCATATGCAGCTACAGGAGCTCTAATGTTTTGCAAGAATTAGCTATTTAAAAGTATCATAATAGATAACATGATGGTTTTGTTGTTGTGCAGGACATGGGGCTAATGGAAAAAAACTGAGCCCTCATGATCATGCATTACTCTGATGTACAAGGTTGAAACTCATTTGACACCAAGGGATTACTTGTCAGCCAGTGTGGTGACAGCTGTTGCATCTTCCCAAGTCATCTCTGCTGGTCATCTGAACAGCTCCAGCAGCATCAAGTGAAGAAAGAATCAAAGTTAATACCCTAAATTAATCTTATTTAAACTACTGCTTTTAGAAAAAACAAGAGATTTATAAAAATCATAAGCACCCAGACCATATTTTTACTCCAGTTCAAGCTTTTTTTCCCCTTTAAAGACCCATTAAGTTTTTAATGAGACTACACCTTCTGCGACCATTAAGTAAAAGATAAGAATAAAAACCAAATGTGTCAGGAGGCAGAGATTTGCCATGTCAACAGCTGTTAACACTCTGGTTTTCTGGTTTTTCTTCTTTAAAAACAAACTGCTTGAAAAAAAGGCTGGGAAGGCCAGTTTAGGACAATGACATTTTTATCCACAGAGGAGGTAAAGGTCAGCCTAGTTTTAGTGATAGCTTGCCACAGCAGCTCTCTATAATGTATTTTACAGTCTAGAGAGAACAGGTGGTTATGGTTTTTCAGGTTGGCATCTCCTGGGTCAGCACAGAATGTTGTGCCGAAACACCTTTAACCTATAGGGAACACCACTGAACTTTGGGAATGTACACATGTGCCTCCAAAAGGCACAGAATTAGACACATGTACATACCCCTTACAGAGCTAAGAATGTCGTAGGCTTGACATTCTCTTCAGTGGCCCATGAAAGCGAGAGGGCTTCAGATTTCCACAATCCATTAGATTCAGATTCACAGATTCTGTTATAAGAACTTACATACCAAAGCACACATTCCTGCACAAGGACAGACTGTTTTTAATCCCCCTTTATATCCTCCTAAATACCAAGGTTACCTTATTGGCGCTGTGCAAGGTATCTGCCTGCATAGGCTGATCAAAGCTTACGCCTGGCTCTTCGTTTTTCTCTTTGCTGTTCTGTATGTCCTTGGGCTCATGCAATGGAGTTCCCAGAACTGGTAAGGGGGACTTGACATTGGAGACCTTAGGCATTGCACCAGGTAGTAAGGCTGCAGGGTTAATAGCTAAGTTAGCCTACAAAACAGATAAAAACACACACAAGAAAGAGATCACATGAATGCTGCTCCAGAGCTAACACGGCTTCAGAGAAGCAGCAAGAACTAGCATATATAGGTATTCAAGTTCTACTTCAAGTGCCTGGCCTTTCTCACAACCATGTTCTTCTATCTTCTCCCACAACCTCTCTCTCTCTCTCATTAGGCCTGTACAGTGCTCAATACTATTATTCTCTGTAAGAACTTCAGGAACAGCACAGCCACATTACATCAGACCAGACATCANCTCCTTCTCTGGGGACTTTCAAGGCCACCTGGATGCGTTCCTCTGTGATCTGTGTTAGATAGTTTTGTCCTGCTCTGGCAGGGGGGTTGGACTCGATGATCTCTTGGGTCCCTTCCAACCCCTAACATCCTATGATCCTATGATCTATCTAGCTCAGTACCCTGTCTGTGAATAAGTGGTTCTGACATTAGGAGTGATACTGTAATACAGACAGTTGTTATCATTTAATGTCAGAAAAGGGATGACAAAACCCCAAATTTTAAAAGCCTCTGCACATATCCCTAAGAGCCTCTAAATATGCTTAAAATAGTGCTGAAAAGAATGGCAGGTCAAAGATGAGCCCACCCTCTGGCCCCTAAATACAGTAAACAGTGCTGCTCAGAGTCAGGTCTGAAATGAGAAGGGAAAATAAACATGCAATACAGAAAAAGTTAACAAGAAATACAGCATCTGAACAAAAACTAAATAATTGCAAGAGTAAGGTAAGGAAATAAAGAGATTTTGTTTCAGAAAAAGCCATGAGTGAGGCAAGGAAGATTTTCTTCTTGAAAGCCAAAACACCATCAAAGTTAATTACTTGTAGCTTTTCAATCCGAGATGAGGGTTCTTTGGTTTTAATGGGAACAGGATCTGTAGATTTCTGCACAAAATTACACCGGATTACACAAGTTGTTTTCAACCAGACCACAGTTTGCATTTAAAAACAAATACAGTGCAGCTCATTCCTTACCAATTTCTTCTGAAGATACACAATTACCACATTCTACTGCCACAGCTACAGTCACTCAATTTTCAGTGTCAGATCCCCACATACCAAAGCTTCATTACCACACTTCATTCTACCCTCTTTCCACTACACTACACTACACTTTGTCATAGTAATCAAACAACTTCTGTCTTCTCTAGCTCATGCATACCTCAGTCAAATCAAACTGTGACAACTACCCTCCCTCCTTGCTTATTTACTCCCCAAAGACTCTTTGAAGCTATGTTGCCAGGTAATAATATAATAAACTTTTCTTTTTATAACTGGCTATAATATGGCCACAGACTTTAGTGAAGCCCACACAGAGGCTAAGAGGGCTACACAGTGGTCCCTCTCAGCATGCAAGGAAAACAGCTTCAGTGCAACAAGTGCTCCTCTAAAGAAGGCAGGCCCTCAGTACCAGAAATAAGACTGGAATAAGAGAGCTTGACTAACTGCTTAGTCTGAAAACTTGGGTCAGTTGTAGGACTCCAGGATGAATCAAATCAGCTGAGGTGCTCTTTTTAGCCTACATGACTGTGAGCTAGTGTGTACATTGCTGCTGGTGTGACTGGGCAGTAAGAGCTCCTTCAGCCTGGTTGAAGTAACAGAGTTTGGAAGGGTTAGAACACTGGTTTGGGGATCTTGATAGCATGACAGAGGAATTGTAGTGTCTGAGGAGATAATTCTCCACTTAAATGCACGTGCTGAACCTCCATCAGGCTGAGGTTATTCCTTTACCATGCTGTCAGTAGCTATTAAAAAAAAAAAGGGAAAGAGGAGTGTGGCTCCACACAAAGGAAGACAGGCTAATTACTAGTCCTGTAAACTTGCTCTCATCTCCTACAGTTAGAAATCTAACAAGCCAGTGTTCAGAACCAGACTCCCAGAGACCACACGTTCTACAAGCTTAAGGACAGGTGTACGACTATTCTTTACTCATCATGAAGTCTACAATATAAGATTCTTAACGACCACAGGTTCTGCTGCATGCCCCGATATCTTTAAAGATCCCATTCACTCCAACAGATACTGGCACTTCAGAGAAGAATGAACAAGCAATTTTCAATCCAGCTGGACCCGAGGCGTTCCTCACTGCCTTGTACTTTACCCTTTGAAGTACGTGGAAGTGTCAATAGCGTTTACACCTCTTGCTAGTGACAACCCATGCGTTGATAAGCAGAGCCAAGTCTGACTATGCACTGCCACTTTGCAGTCAGTAAATCCAAGCACTAGTTTACATCTTTTCAAGACACTTAAATAAATAAAAAGTTACATCTCCCTTTCTTTGCAAGCCATTCCAGACACAAATACTTGCCTCAGTAGTTACTGACTTTGGAGCCTCATCCTGTTTGGCATTTAAAGAACATTCTGGAAGATTACTGCTCTCTGAAGAAGGTCCAGTACTGGCCTTAAGTGTTTTCTTCTCAGCTATTTTCTGAAAGCATTAGGAGAACAAGTCAAAACAGATTGGCAAAAAAACCAACCATCTGCAAATCAAAAATCGCCAAACCAAGTAAAGCTTTTTATCATCTCACTTCTACCTGAAAACTAGCCACACCTTTTGACTCCAATGCACAACAGGCACTGATTTTTGGCTCTGCAGTGACAAGGACCTTCACTCTTCCGTTCCTTTAGCTTACCTCAACCTTTGCTGACTATGCTATTACATAGCATATGCTATTACATGCAAATTACAAGAGTTTCAATTAACTTCCAAAGGCACATACACATTTCCTCATGCACAGGACAGCAGAGAAAATAAAAGCATGAAGTTAGCTAAGGGAATACTGCTATTTTTAGGTTTTCAAGCAAGCAAGTCGCCAAATGCTAATTACTTAAGAGAGTCCTTTCCACAGTCCTCCAAGAAACTTTCCAGGAACTATTCCCAGTTTCTAGCTTCACTTCTCGCTAAAGACATGAAAACAGACTAAAAGCTGGCTTCAACTTAATTAAGCTAAATACAGTTACAGTAGCATTTAGAATGCATGTTAGGACTTCAACCTCAGACCATCTATAATACATTGCAGTTGCTTGCCCTTTAAAAACAATTCAGTGCTCACACATATTTCAGTATCACGTTCTCTGTGCTAAATCAAACCAACCTGCAGAGGTTATACAGTACATTTCATCCATAATGTGAGCATTACAGGGAAGCAATACTAGCACATGAAACAGTTCAACAGTACCAAACTCTACTACTACGATTTGTGCTCAGAGTGTTCTCTTACACCTAAGGCAGTCCCAGTGCACAAAAAGAAAAATAATCTGATCCTTTCACACCGGCTTCGGAAGACCTAATGCCACTGTCTTCAGGGTCACAATGACCGTTTCTACTCTCCCAAAAAGATTGAGAATTTATTCCTTTGGGAAAAAAAAAAAATCACTTTATGTAAAAGCTACTGGAAAGAAGTTTACAGAAGTAATTTACAGTAAAAAAACCGAGATACCGAAAAGTTTGTTTTAGTGGTACTGAAGAGATCGTCCTCATCGTCATCCCCAAAAAGCCCTCCTCCTGATGATGGCTTCAGGATACGGTTTGCAGACTAGAGACAAAGGATAGAGATGTATCACAGATCAAAAGCACATGTCCAGCTTGTGATGCATGAACTGCTATTAGCTCTTGGCCCTCCTTGGAGATTAACTTCTAAGCTGTGTTCAAACAAGCACCACCGGTAGGCTGCACACTTCAAAGACTGCTCTCACCATTGACTTCTTGGGGCTTGCAAAGAGGTCAACATCTGGATCATTGTCCTTCTGAAGTTTGTGACTGAAGAGAAGCTCTTCATCTTGAAAGACTCCAGTGCTTTTAGGCCGAGTACTTTTCTCAGAAGCCTGGAAGGAGAGGCAAAAGGTCTATGAAGTGACATACTCTCTCCTTAAGGTGGTTTTTTTACCCCCTTACAATTCACCTGAGTCTACAGTATGACTCTGGAAGCAAAAAATACAACTTTAACTGCCAGCTACGTATTTTACTTGGACCAAAACTTACATTGTCAATGTTTGTATTCACAGTTTCATCAGAAGACATTATCCAAAATGGCTCTAACGTGACTCTAACCTGAGATCCAGCTGCTACTGTTTTCCTGTGAAGCTTCCTTCGAAGGAACAAAAAAGCAAACAAAAAACCTCAAACCCCATGGTTTACAGGGTGTTACCGTGAACGCACAGTCACTTTTATATTTCACAGCAAGACTTGTATGCCTTTCAGCTGAGAGGGTGGGACAGAGAGTGAGAAGACTACCTAGTAAATAATCTTCCCAATCTATCTTCTCAAAGAAGAAAAAAATAAATTAAAAAACCCAAACCCACAAAACCCCAAAACTGAAGGATTGTACAGTGCTTATTGTTGCTCGAGTCCCTGTTCTCATTATAACTAACACACTTCCACAATAAAGAATGAACATTTTGTCTGCCTTTGGCAAGAATTTGCATTTTTCAGATTTGCTGTTGGGGAGGAAAACTCTTAGTCAAACATATCACCTTATCAACCCTCCACTGACTGGCAAGCCAACCACTATCAAGTGCTTGGACACTAAACATTTCTATGATCATGGTCACTGCATGCACTCATGTTCTGACTTTCAAAAAGCAAAGCCCCCACTGCAGGTCTACGTAAAGTCAGTGTCTGTGTTTCATCAGCCAGTTAGAATCGTAGAATCATTAGGGATTGGAAGGG